>CM041548.1:16686-301686 GCA_023238725.1 Scortum barcoo | reverse complement strand
TTTGATTTGCAACAAAAAAACAATTTGGAAAAGGGGTGGAGAAAGGATTCTTTCTGAAGTTTCTGAAGTAACAGTAATAAATAACATAACAGATGCTCACTAAAAGTCCTGCATATAGTGTATAATGTTAGTTCAGAATTGTTTTCAGCTAAATGTATTGTATTTTAAAGCATAAAAACTAAAAGTAATTGCTTTACAGAAATAACCCTTTGTTTGATAAAGATGGACAGAACAATGACTTTGGTTCTTTTACAATATGGTACTGTGATATGGTACAGTTACCTTAGTAATATATTCACCACTGATGTCAGTGCCTTGACCTCTGAAACTGCATGCAGAGGAGGAAGCAAAACTCTTAAATACACTAATGAGTAGCTTAGCAAGCAGTTGAATGAAATGCAAACTTAGCTTCATTTTGTGAACTGGAGTCTTGTCGTAAAGTGCTTCTAAAATCTGTGGAGACCGCCTATATGGGAAAACCTCCAAATCCTAACCTGATCTATTTATTAGATGCTGGTTGTCTGTCAGTACAGGCGATGAAGATGAAGAGTTGTATTCCACCTGAACAACACCTGTGCTAATGTGGCACTGCAATGAAGAATGAAAGATATAAGTACATCCAGGAACTCATGAGATCTGTGTAAAATGTTCACAAAATTCCAATGAAGTTCATTATAGGCACAGACAAAAAACAATAAGAAAATACTAATTTACTTGCCTGACAATGATCATGATCACAAAGTTTATAGTCATTTATTAGCTGTATTCAGTGAAAGGTTTGTATTGTAATTAGTCCAAACCAAATATTTTTGTTTGATCATGTCATGTTAATTACATGTTTTTAGTGTAATACAGTGAACTAACAAACTAACTATGCTGGAGGTGATGCTCATTCTAATAACTTTATATAGGTTAGTGTTGGCAGTTTAACTTATAACAATTACTTAAGTAAAATATACAATAAATGCAGGATTAGGGATGTATAAAAATTGCATATTTCAAATAGAATTGGTTCAGTACAGCACAGCAGGGCAGTGGCTGGTGACACTGAGGTCATATCCTTTTTATTCTCCTTGGGGATTTGGGAATTTTAGCATCCTGTGAAAAATGATGACAAAGAAATAGAATATCGAAAATCCAAATAATTAAAAATACAGTATAAAGACCACTCTTGTCAGTGTCAGGAGTGGAGACACTCTGTTGTTGTGGCCCCGGGAATACTTTTATTTTGAAAAACAAATGGCGCATTTGTAGCGGAGGTATTAGTTGACGCCCACTTGACTGTGTTGGTCAATAATAAGAGGCCGCAGACAGACTACGGAGCAGGGCTGAGCGACAGGGCTGGGCTCTGCCGGATTTCTTTGTCTTTATGAAGAAACGAGCTTTCTGCCAGACGTCCCTGAGACGTTGATGAGGACAGCAGTGTGTTCCTTTCCAACCCTCGGCCTGGTGTGAATATGTTGGAATATAGTTAACAGTTTGGTTGTGTACACCCTGAAGATTGCTCATCCTCACTGAACAGGATTTTTCTGTGTCCTCAAACTATGAACAAGTTCTAACAGGAACCGAGATACACAGGCAAGTTCTCCAAAAATCACGGCTGCTGGATTGTTGAAGTTGAATATGAAAGAACTTGGACGGTCAGTGACTCTTCTGGTTTGTGAATCTTCAGTAGAGGGTCAGTGCTGCAGTCACAACAGCTGATGTCAGTGAACGCGCTTATTACTGTGACTTTCGCCTTCATAAATGACAGTGTGTGTTGCCACAGAGGAATGCAGCAGCACTGTCAGACACACTCCTGTCTGTCTGTGGCTAGCACGCAGCAGACACAATTTTAGGGTAGTACGGCACGGTACGGCACAGCACGGCAGTCTGCGGCTGTCTGTCGTTTAGGTAAAGAGAAACGCTTTATTCCTGTCCATAGAAAAAGTCATATTCTATTTTTCACAACTGAATCCTTAAGATGTTTTCAGCAGGTTCAGTCTACCCCCGTTGAGCCTAAAACAGTCGCGGGTTGCTTGTGTTGATTTGCATCACAGAACATCTTCCACCCTTCTTCCTCTCCGTGCGGCAGAGCCCTCACTGTATTATAACCGGACTCTTTGACTATCCCCATTATGAAGCACAACTTGTGGCTTCCCATCAGTGAATTGGCCTCAACTAGTGCTGTTTGTGAAACAGAAGACAAAGATGGGTCTATGACACACTGAATGTATGCTTCCTCTGTCAGACAGCAGTGGAGCTTATTCCTATTTATACATAGTGTATTTGTTTGTTCACAGACATCACAGTAATCTGGATGTCTGAGCATATTCTAGATCTAGTATATTTACACCCAGGTACAGCTCTAGTACAACTCTAGCAGTATTAACTTGCATGAGAGCTTGTGAATCAAATCCACTGTGAATCAGCTACCTTATAATTTCTCTAGTTGACATGTTTGTGTTACTGCAGTCATAATTCAAAAGGAATGGGGATATATCTGACGTACTGTTGTATGAGTCACACTGTGTCAACATTTCGAAAAGTGAAATCTGTTTTTGCTGCGGTGGGGACATTACTTTTTTTCAGCATCTGAAGGAGGGCATGGTAGAACAAGATGAAGAACCACTGATCAAACCCAAAGAGCCAAAGCCATATCTAAAGCGCTTTGAAGGAGTGGTTTGAGGCACAGACCCATCTGTGAATAAATATTTACTCAAGGAAGAAGGGGAAATTAGTTAACTTTGAGTCCCCTGACCTTCAGCATGGTGAGAACATTTTACACCCATTGTAGCACGCTCAGGACATTAAAGTAATTGCAGTTGGAGTATTTGAACCAGTTTTTCCACTTCACTCCGTTTTGTGGGAACTGGGACTTTTTTTCTCTACTTTTGTTTGTACCTTGTTGAATTTACAACATTTACAATTCTATAATAGGCTCCTTGGGAGTATAAGCTGGTCATAAACAATTGATAGGAGCAATACATGCTCTTCTTGTTCCTATTTTGGTCTCATAGTTCTTCACAAGCTTCACTTCTCAAAAGTCTGGCTGTCTATTGAAACACTGTATATCTCAGTGTTTCAATAGACAGCCAGAAAATCAAATGAAGAGCCAGTCATAAGTCTTGGAAGTCAGTCACTTTTGTTCAGAGTTTAAATAAAAAAAGGGGATTTCCCTGGGGCTGCTTATGGAGCTGTTGAAGGTATTTTTGAGCAGCTCTAAAGCTTCCACACCCACACATCTCATCTTCTGTTTCTAAGAAGAGTATAAACACATGACACGTCCCAGACAGGTCTCTCTCTTTTTTTTTTAGTTAAAGGCAAAACTGATATCAACCATTCAAGCAACATGTAATTAAAGAATTTAAGAAGTTCTTCAGAAAATCAAATCAAATCAAAAATCAAAATCAAATTTATTTATTTAAAACCCAAAATCACAAACATCGTTTGCCTCTGAGGGCTTTACAATCTGTACAGTTGTGACACCCTCTGTCCTTAGACCCTCGAACCGGGTCAGGAAAAACTTCAAAAAACCCTTTATGGGAAAAAGAAGAAACCTGAGGAAGAGCCACAGATGAGGGATCCCTCTCCCTGGGACGGACAGATGTGCAATAGAATGCCACATGTACAGAGAACATCATCATCAGTCATATATGGAGTTATACATGGGAAAAAAATCTTGCTATGGATGAACTATTAACCAAATATTTCCATAGTTTTGACAGATTCTGATACAAATACTTAAGCACATAACAACATCTGTATTTTTGCATTTTTAGTTTTTGTCTTAAAATCTTAAAATTATATTACTGCTTTGCAGTCTATGTATTATTTTTAGCTCATTCATGGTTCCTGCAGAATAGTGTCGCTGACTGCCACATTGTGTTTTCTGACACTACCACCAGTGGGCTCTTTTCACATATATATAGTGGCTTAAAATGTGTCCAAAATGACCAAGTACTTGATAATAATTGTATTTGATATTGTCTTTTTATATATATATAAACAGCATGATTAAGATAAATGGAGAAATGCATAAATACATACATTGTATTACGCACCCCTAGATATACATATAGATACAGATATATGGAGACATATCAGAATTATGTTTGTATGTAATAAAGTATGAAACATGTAAATACAGTTATGACTGTATTAACTCTTGACATTTCTCACTCTCAGAGTCCTCTGACAGGGTGTAACCAGGAGCAAAAGCCCTGGACTGACCTGTGGCATGAAGACCCAGAAGGCCCAAGGTGTTACTACAAATGTACCTTCTTGCAGACAGAAGTCTCGCTTCACCTTACGAGGAAGAAACAAGAAAGACGGGGTGATTCAAGGCAAGCTTCGCATCCGCTCCATGCCTGGTGCCTTCTTGGTGTTGGGGGTAATTGTGGTGGTTCTTGGCACTGCTCTGGCTGTGGCTGGATACTGGCCCTATCGGATATCGAGATCCCCCATCCTGGAAGCTTCAGGGGGGGGGGGAATCTCTGAGTCACAGACTTCTGGCTGGAGTCTTGGAGCTAAGGGCCTCCTATCCACAGGCAGCCTCATCCACAGTGAGCGGATGAAACTGCTGGGACCTGTCATCATGGGGGTGGGACTCTTCATTCTCATATGCGCCAACACAGTCCTGTATGAGAACAGGGACAGAGAGACTCAGATGCTGCTGGCTCAGATGCACAGTGTAATCTGCTCTGTATCTGCAGCTGTGCCCTCAGCGGACCTTAAAGAAATAGCAGCAGCCAACTCGATGGCAAAACACTATCAGTGGGTAAGCAGTTTACCAGCTGCCCATCTCAACATTCTCTGTTTGCAGCAGCTAGCCAACTCTGAGCCTCTGCTCCAGACCAGACACTCCAGTGACCAGAGGGACAGTGTAGAGAATGTCTACCACCAAGCTATTTTCCAGACAGAAGCCCTCCACCACCAGGAGTCAGAGCCTCCGCCTTCCCTCCACTCCTCCTGCTCCAACTCATGTAACTCCAGTCAGACAGACTTTAACACTCAGTCTAGTGCTAAGTACGAGGGCTGTGCCAGCTTCAGTCTGCAGCCCACCGCACTCGTTAAGCTCAGTAACTGCCTGGTCTCTGCCAACTCCATGTCCACTCTGGGGGCGGACGAGATGGATATCCCAATTGCCCAGCCAAGGCGTTGCCACAGTATGAGCTACAGGACTAACCCTTACATGGCCCTAACTGGCCTGCGTCTGGAGGAAGGACTCCACACATTCGGGGAGGAAGGTCAGATAAATCAACCTGTAGTTATAAGAAGAGATACTGGTTCACAGGTTTGCGTGAACATCGCCAGACAGATTGTGGATGCAGCAGAGGACCAAACTTACCGAAGCTGGCCTCGGCTAGACCTGGGCAGTGGGAGACGATATCTGAAACTAGAGAACAAAGAGGACTCACTGGACAAACTGCTGGACCAGTTAGAGCAGCAGTGTTTTAAGTGGGATAAAAGTTTTGGCTCTGGGCCTTTCCAGTGATAGTCCTGCAAAGAGGGTGCTTAAGGATAAAAATGCCCTGACAACCAAGGAGTAATGATATTTCCCCTGGATTCTAAAAATGCATTATATTTTTAGTTTTAAATTCTGTGTGGGGCAGAAAGAAGTAAACTATTTCTCACAAGGATCTTCCAAAACTTGAATCAATTCTCAATCTTAAGTGGAAAATTGAAACACAGATGTTACAGTCTTTACTTGGCTGGATC
The DNA here is from genome assembly GCA_023238725.1 of Scortum barcoo. NCBI lineage: Eukaryota > Metazoa > Chordata > Actinopteri > Centrarchiformes > Terapontidae > Scortum > Scortum barcoo. The sequence goes on along the minus strand of CM041548.1, from coordinate 295,986 downwards.
TGGCGATGTTTTAGATACTTGAAGGAGTGAAACAATATACAGACCCTACACTGTTCACAGATGAACAAAGTAATTTTACAGACTGTTTACCTCTGTCATTTGGGTTGGCAGCAATGCAAGGAATCAACCCGTATCTTCATATCTTCATCAAATGGATTTGCCTGTTTCCAAGACACAGTGTGCACAGTCTAGTAAAGGAAAGATAGATGGGTGCAGGAGGATGGGGTGTTGTTTTCACTGTGCAATCAATTTTGAACCAAACTACCTGGACTCCTGAGCCCTTAAGTGCTGACAGTTCTTGAAAAATGCAACTAGTATTAAAAATGTGACTTTTTTTTAACTCAACTGAGGTCCCATATTTCAAATGCAATGCATGTAAGTGATGTACAGTATGTTACATCATATAGACATCACATACAGAAAAATGTCATTGTTTGTTTTCTATGTATAAGAAGTAATGGTAGTTAAAGGATAATTCTGGTTTATTTCAACTTGGGTCTTACTTTTTTTAGGTTTGACCATTACTCCTACAGTATCAGTTATGATAACATTGTTAATTGCTGAGATCTAGGAGCATGATGACATTACTGTCTCAACTGTCTGTCTCTAAATTGTGATTGATGTGATGGAAAGTTTGGATAATTTTACAGTTTGGCTTTGTTTCCCGTACATCATTACCCTGGGTCCATGTAAGTCATACTATACATTAATAAACATTTAAAATGTCCTTATAGCTACGTACAACTACATTAGTATTCAAACCATCATGTTTATTAATAGTATATAAATGTTTATTTACTGCTTAAAGGAGAAACAAAGTAATGTGTTAACAATTAGTTTATCAAAGCTATCCGACATTCGGACTTCTCCTGTTTTCTGACCTGTCTGATATCACAGTGTTCTCTAGTTGATTGGTAAAATGTTGACAAATTGCCCAAATCTAGTGATTACATGTTATTATTACTAATAAGAAGAATGGCCAAAACTATTACCCAAGTCCTAAAAACATTTTCATTATTCTTAATATTGAAAGACACTGTCTTGTAATGAATCAATGTTACTGTATCCCTAACCCCTCTCTTTACACCATGTGCAGATGTGCAGAGGCGACCACTCCATGTTTGAAACAAGAGTCTCACTTTTTTCTCTGTCTGTGCTGTCTGTTCTGTATATCATGTGTGACACTGTATATTCTAAATGTATCAAGCAATATGAGCAGCCTGACAGAACAGTAGTTGCTGTGTGTCTTGCCCTGTGTTGACCACCTTATTAAACAACATTGCCACTACCTGTGTTGCAAACATAAGGCAAATCAAAAGCAGTTCCTGCTTGCTGTCATCTCATGTATCCAAGCTGTAGTGGCATTTGATTGTTTGCAGCATATAATGATCTGTCTTTCCTTGCTACTGACCACATTCCTCACCCCCTAAAAAACTTTTGTGTATAATTTGCAGACTTAAAACATCTAGCAGGGATCTGGACCAGTGTGGCCCACATTCAGTTTTTCACCTGATTAATGAAAATATGAGAAATATTTTTTTCCTCTCTTGCTCCAGATACCCGCTTATTGTTTTGAAGTGGTTCTGAGAGGCTGGGGTGGAATTCCCCACCTGCATTAGAACAGTCTCTTGTGGGCTGGGTTATTAGATTTTATGGTTCCTTCTGGGTAGATATGCAGTCCCTTGCAACCTCTTTTCATTTAAAAGGTCCTGTACAAGATAGGTTCTGGGTTTCTAACAGCTCATAAAGCTGGCAGACAGGATCTCCGACCTCTGTGGCAAAAGCACAGGAAGGTAGACAATTAGATAACTGCAGGAAGGCAAGCAAGGTGTGGATGTGAAAAATATCTATAATATGATAATAATATAATATTATCACATTGTTTGAAGTTTGTATTTTCACCCCATTCATCAGACATCCAAATCTGTTTCAACAAATTTAAAAAATCACATCAAGGTTTGACATGTTTTATTATTTTATGTTTTATCATTTTCTGTAAATCATGTATACGTCATTGCTGACACATTTTAAAAGCACATGTTGGTCTTGTGAATATTTCATGTTCTTGTTTATTTCACCTAGTCACCAAGTTAACATTGTGTGGTAGACAGTCAAACAGGGCTGCGTGGAAAAAGTAAATAAAACACTAATGAGCATTTAAAATATGATTATATACTTTGAACAGAACCTGAAGGCACTGATTTAGTGATGCCCTGTTTAACAAATTAATTTGTTTAAGTTCATTAGAAGATACAATTCAGTGCCTGTTTCAACTTAAATTATAAAACATACCTTGGATAAAAATATTTCATACGTTTTAGTATGTAAATGACAAATCCATAATAAAATGTCACCATTAAATGTCATGTAATTTTTGGTTTCCTCCTTAGTTTGATAGATCCCAAATGTATCTCTTTTACTTGTATTATCCTAAACAAAACCCTGTATTTTGAGGCTTTGAGTCTGTTTAGATAGAATGATTTTATTCTACAGCCTTTATCATGTGAAGAGGTTAAACTCTAATCTGTCATTTTAGTTTTGGAATTTATACCAGTAGATATTGATGATTTCTCAATCAGATATACACTCACTGGCCACTTCATGAGATGTACCCTTCTAGTACTGGGTTAGACCCCCTTTTGCCCTCAGAGATGCCTCAAGGCACAAATTCAGCAGATCCTGGATCAGACATTTCGGTCCATACTGACATGACAGCATCACATAATCACTGCAGATTTAACAGCTGCAGATACATGATGTAAAACTCTAACCACATCTCAAAGTTCATTAGATTGAGATCAGATCACTCCAGAAGCCATTTGAGTAGTTAACTCTGTCATGTTAAAAGAAACCAGTTTTGACCAGTTTCTATCCAACTGGAAATAGACATTTCGAAAACTAAGTAGTCATAAAGGATTGAATATAGTCTGAAACAATACTGAGGTAGGCCATGGCATTTAAACAATGTTTAGTAGGTGCTAAGCGGCCCAAAGTGTGCCAAAAAAAATCCTCCACACCAGGAACAATCACATGTTGTAAAAGGCTGCTTCACTAGTAATAAAATGAAGTTGGTGTCCTAGACTGTGCCTCAGCTGAATGTGCAGAGGTGCATCGTAGTTGGTCTGTAATTTAGTGAGTTGGTCTTTTTTTTCTGTAGTTTTACGTTACATTTCACTATTTTACATCATGGCAAATTATTGTGTTTGTGCAGATTGCACAAACTTAGCCTGTCACGACAGTGACAGAAAAAGCTAAGTAGCTACCTTTGGTGGCTGGTGCATGACACAGTTGGGAAGATGTGACCTTATCTGGGGCAAAAATGGTGGTTGTGTTCAGTGCTCCTTTTTTGACAGGAGGATTATGTTTCTGGTCACATGATGAGTTTGTGAATGGGATAAATAAGCTAGGACCATGTAGGACAGCTGTTGTACTTTCTTGAGCAATTTATACACAACTGCTTCATCAGGCTGTCTACAGGCAGCGGTTATAGCCACCAGCAGAAAATGTGAGCTGTGCACCGTAAGTCGTTTTCTAACACTTGCTAACTTTCAGAATATTTAACATAATAATTTCAGGATCGAGCAGCAATGTGCTTACTGTTGTAAGGCAGCGTAATGACTAATATTAGCTATTAATGCAGTGTAATGTTGGTGTACAGATGTACAACCAGTGCTGTAGTTTTTAGGAAAATTTGTCTTTGTCACATACAGTTGTGAAAACTTGAGGCAAACAGTAGATGAGTGGGTTGGATTTGCTTACATAGGTACGTGTAACTGATTAGGATGGAAGGTTTGTTGGATTGGTGGAGCACATGTGATGGGCTTAGTGAGGCGGAGGAGGCGCAATCTTGTTCCTGAACCTCAGTTATGGTAACTACATTAAATTCCACCTCTAGTAACAGTCAGTAAATAATAAATAGTGACTACAGTGTGATCTAGCGTATAAGAAAGTTAAGTTATATTTCAAGTGTCAAAACAAATGTATTCTTGTGTTTTACTTTACATTAAAACTGTATAGACATAAATGAGATAATGAAATAGAACAAAGAATAAAAAGGAGATAAAAGCAGTGCATTTTTTGTTAATGTGTTGAGAGTTGGAATGTCATTCTGATCATAGTGGACCTGATATGATAAAAGTACAAACCAGAAGAAAAGTAGTCATATTTGGAATATTAACACTGCTGTTGTTTATTGTATTATTTGGAGCCCTATGGTGATGAGCTATTGAGCTTGATAGGGAGAGATAACTGTTAATTGATAAATGTTGTTGCACTGGTGGAAAAGAGAAGCGCACTCTCCCTTGGACCCTGTTTCTGGCACAGCCAGTAGAAGCAGATGGTGTTTTCTCAACAGTTGTGGGTTGAGAATGAACCACTGAATGAGTCCTGAGCACTTCAGAGATAAATGTGTTAAAGTTTACCAGAGAAATAACTGGAAAATAAGCTCTGTGGTGCAAAGAAACAAAATAAAGTGTGGTTGTTGAGATGAATAGTTGGTCCCCTTGAATCTTCCGAAGCAGCAGAATACTGAAGTAATTAAGAGCCATTTAGCCCACCCAAAACATAATCTGAAAAAACAAACAAACAAAAAAACATTCAATCATTATTTGAATTAGAAGTAAGGGAAAAAATAATTGACTACAGTGAAATAAGATTAATTTAAATCAGACTTGTCAGGCTGTCCCTGACCAGCCCACGTGAGGCCACTAGTAAATTAAGTATCAAAAGTAAATAAGTGTTCATTATGCACTGCCCATTGTATTTATTTTGAAGGCGACTATTTTTATAATTTCCGTACGTACATGTCTGCAGTTTTTGCACCTTACTGTATTGTTTTGGCGAGAGACGAGAGATGGGAGTTAGCTGTTACCCTCAAAAATGTCAGCTCATGCTAAAAAAAGAAAGATTGACACCGAATGTAGAGTTTTTAACAAAACATGGACTTCTAAGTATTTACTTACTGAAGTCAAAGGTAAAGCTGTGTGCTTAGTTTGTGGAACACTAGTCACCATGTTTAAGGATTATAATTTGAATCACCATTACAAGACTAAAAACGCAGAGAAATACAAGAATGTGAGTGATGCAGAGCGGGCATGGACACAAAATGATACATTTTCCTATTTAGAGGAGAAGAAAAAAGACAACGTGTTTTAATAACTAATTAATAAAAATAAAAAATGAAAAGATTTCAGACAACATAATTGGAAAAAGGAGAGTGAGAAACATAAAGGAATAGTATATGTTGACAACTAAAAGCAGGTCTCTAGGTAAGCTGATAAGTCACATTCCATAGTATCAAAATAAACTAAAGTCACAGAGGAAAATGGCCCAGTGCCAGACAGTCATGGAGGCTGACAAAAATGAATGAGTGAATGAGGTAATGAGTCATCTAAAAAGTAACATAAGATCACATTGCAAGATGCAAGATGGCGGCATGTGTGGCGGCACATGCCGCATGCTGGCCTTTTATTTTTTTAATTGTGTTTTTATTTATCTTTCAGTCACCTGTAGTAGCATTAATAAATAAATAAAACCCATACATACTTCCCAGCCTTCCTCACAAACGGCAGGTCACTCGTCAACTCGTCAAAAAATGGACGAATGGACGAGATGAAGCGAGGATCGTCTGCAAAGGTGGACAGCTGTGTGGCGATTGTTATGCGACATGAGACCTGCCTGGATAACAACATCCCGGGCAGACAGGACTGCAGCCTCGGAGAAACAGCAGTGAAATACAGACCATTTAAGAGAGTTAGAGAACTGATCCTGATTGTAGCCGTCTACATACCACCACGAACCAATGCCAAATTAGAACTGGAGGAGCTGTACTGCATGATCAGTCTGCAGATGAACGACAACTGCCGGAGACGACTTTAACCATGTTGAGTTAAAGGCAGTTTTCCCCAGATTCCATTGTTCCATAAACTTCCCAACGAGGGAAATTAATACCTTGGATCAAGTTTACTGTAACATCCCTGGAGCATACAAGGCTGTTGCAATGTGCTGGACTCTCCCCTCAGCTCCTGACAAACTTCTACAGAGCCACAATAGAAAGCATCCTCTGCCTCAGTGCTACAGTGTGGTATGGCAGCTGCACAGCACAGGACACAGGGGATTGTGGGAAGTGCTCTTCCAGGCCTGGACTCAATATACACTGGTTGGATCCAGAAGAAGGCCTGACGTATTGCAACTGACCCCATCCACCCGGGCAATGGACTGTTTGTACCGCTTCCCTCTGGAAAACGGTACAGAAACATAAAAACGAAGACCACCAGAGCTGTTCAATCCATTTCCCCCTTGCACACACACACACACACACGTATGTATATATGTATGTATATATATATATATATATATATGTGTGTGTGTGTGTGTGTGTGTGTGTGTGTATACATATATATATACAGACAGATGGACCACAAGCAGAATCAATGAGGAACCTGCAAGACTGGAGAGAACAAAGAGGACCGGGGCTCCGGCAGTAACATGCACTTTACAGGACATAAGAGTATTCACATTAACCACTTTAACCAGTTTATAAGCTGACTCCAGTTTGCATTTAGCCCGGATGTTGGAACACTGGGCTAGTAGTTGTTTCTTTGTTAGCTTATATATTCGATTGACAGCCCCCGTGGAGTAACACCTCTGAGGAAACAGACTCTAGTAATCACAATAAAGATCTGTTAACTATGAGCCAGGGTTAGGGTTAGGGTAAGCAAAAGGGTCTCAGGTTCAGGTTTGTTCCCTGTTTTTGTTCTTGTCTGTTTTCAATTTTGTTACACACGCTTCCTGTTTTATTTTGTATATGTACCTCTCCCTGCAAGTCTGACACTTTACTTCCTTCCATTTTGTGTTTCTTTCCTCTTTGATTTCCTGTTTCACCCTGATTACTTTCACTTGTCTTTTCACCTGTCTCCACTTCACCATCACCCACTCCATATATATCTTCCCCTCCCATTGTTCCTTGTCAAATTCAAAATTCAAATTTCAAATTCAAATTTATTAATGTAGAGCCCAAAATCACAAACATTGTTTGCCTCGGAGGGCTTTACAATCTGCACAGTTGTGACACCCTCTGTCCTTAGACCCTCGAACCGAGTCAGGAAAAACTTCAAAAAAACCCTTTATGGGAAAAAGAAGAAACCTGAGGAAGAGCCACAGATGAGGGATCCCTCTCCCTGGGACGGACAGACGTGCAATAGATGCCACATGTACAGAGAACATCATCAATCATATTATGGAATTATACATGAGTCGTAATAAGCTGTAGCTATACTGAGTTCATTGGTTTAGTCCATGTATGAAGATATCACAGGTAATGGAAATGAGTCTGTGAGTCCAGGTGCATCTCTAGATGTCCTCATATGGAGCTCTGGCCACTCGACCTTCTCTCCACAACACAGACACAGATCATGTCCCCACCAGGCCAGTGAACCTCAGACAGATGGACCACAAGCCAGAATCAAGTGAGGAACCTGCAAGACTGGAGAGAACAAAGTGGACCGGGGCTCCGGCAGTAACATGCACTTTACAGGACATAAGAGTATTCACATTAACCGCTTTTGACACTTTAACCAATTTAACTACTTTAACCAGTTTAGCCACTTTAACCAGTTTCTAAAAGTGACTCCAGTTTGCACTACTACCATAATATGAGTAAAGGAAGCAGAGGAAGAGGAAGCAGAGAAAGAGGAAGAGGGAGAGGTGCCCGATGCATCATGGGAGCCCCCCGGCAGTCTAAACCTATAGCAGCATAACTAAGGGCGAGCCTGTGCCCACCCTAACTATAAGCTTTATCAAAAAGGAAGGTTTTAAGTCTATTCTTAAACACTGACACTGTGTCTGCCTCTCGGACCCAGACTGGGAGCTGGTTCCAGAGAACAGGGGCCTGATAGCTGAAGGCTCTGCCCCCTAGACTACTTCTGGAAACCCTGGGAACTACAAGTAAGCCTGCATGTTTTGGGAGCGCAGCGCTCTAGTCGGTTGATAAGGAGTTATCAATTCATTAAGATATGATGGTGCCAGACCATGTAGAGCCTTATATGTGAGGAGTAAGGATTTTAAAATCCACTCTAAATTTTACAGGGAGCCAATGCAGAGAAGCCAATACTGGAGTAATATGGTCTCTTTTCCTGGTTTTAGTCAGCACCCGAGCAGCGGCATTCTGGACCAGCTGTAGAGTCTTTAACGACTTGTTTGGGCAGCCTGATAAAAGTGAATTACAATAATCCAGCCTGGAAGAGACAAATGCATGGACTAATTTTTCAGCATCGCTTTGGGACAAAAAGTGCCGAATTTTTGCGATGTTGCGCAGGTGGTAAAAGGCAGACCTTGAAATATGCTTAATATGGGTGTCGAAGGACATATCCTGATCAAATAAAACCCTGAGGTTCCTTACAGTGGTGCCGGAGGCCCAGTTAATGCCATCCAGCAAGGCTATCTTAGGAGAAAGCGTGTTCCTCAGGTGTTTCGGACCTAATAGGATCACTTCAGTTTTATCTGAGTTCAACAACAGGAAATTTCTGGTCATCCAAGCCTTTATATCTTTAAGGCAGGCATGGAGTTTCAGGAGCTGATCAGTTTTGTCTGGCTCCACTTGATAAATATAATTGGGTGTCATCAGCATAACAATGGAAATCTATGGAGTGCCTCCTGATGATATTGCCAAGGGGCAGCATATATACAAAATAAACAGAATTGGACCTAGCACTGAACCTTGTGGAACTCCATGACAGACTTTAGTATGCACAGAGGATTCATTATTAATATGGAACAAACTGAGACCGATCTGATAAGTATGATCTGAACCAGTTTAATGCAGACCCTTTAATACCAAGCAGTTTTTCCATTCTCAGCAACAGGATGTGATGGTCAACTGTATCAAAGGCAGCACTGAGGTCTAACAGGACAAGTACAGACAGAAGCCCTCTATCTGATGCTGTCAACAGGTCATTAGTGACTTTCACAAGTGCTGTTTCTGTGCTATGGTGAGCTCTAAATCCTGACTGAAAAACTTCAAAAAGACTATTACTGTGGAGATAATTACATAACTGGCTGGCAACGGCTTTCTCTAGAATCTTAGACAAAAAGGGGAGGTTGGATATTGGTCTATAATTGGCTAACACATCTGCATCAAGTGTAGGTTTTTTGATCAATGGTTTAATTACAGCTACTTTAAAAGACTTGGGTACAAAGCCTGACACCAGAGACAGATTAATAATATGCAGCAGTGATGTGCCAATAAATGGGAAAACTTCCTTAAGCAGCGTAGTTGGGATCGGGTCTAGGAGACAAGTTGTTGCTTTCGATGATGAAACTAACGAGGATAATTCGGGAAGGCCAATTGGAATAAAACTGTCTAAGCAATTGTCAGGTTTTAATGTATCTGCTCCTAAATTTCCTGAGTCTGAAGGATCGGAGTCTAACGAGGGCAGATCCTGACAAATTTTGTCCCTAATATTCAAAATCTTGTCATTAAAGAAGCTCATGAAATCATTACTACTTAAACTTAAGGGGATGCAGGGTTCAATAGAGCTATGGCTCTGTGTCAGCCTGGCTACAGTGCTGAAAAGAAACCTAGGGCAGTTCTTATTTTTCCTCTATTAATTCTGAATAGTAGGCTGCTCTGGCATTACACAGGGCTTTCCTATACGTTTTGAGACTCTCTTTCCAGGCTAGGCGAGAGTCCTCCTCTTTGGTGGAGCGCCATATCCTTTCCAATTGTCGCGTTGTTTGTTTTAACTTGCGAGTTGCAGAGTTAAACCATGGTGCCAGTCTCTTTTGTTTTATAATCTTTCTTTTTAGGGGCGCAACAGAGTCCAGAGTGCCTCTGAGTAAGTCCATGGTGTTTCTAACAAGTTAGGTCAATTTGGGGGTAGCTCAAAAAATTATGAGAGTCGTCAGAGATACTAGGAAATCTTACTGACTTTAATGCTGTCGGAATTGCTTCCTTAAATTTAGTCCTAGTACAATCAGGTAACCATCTAGTGAACACTAATTTTTCTAGAGGTGCATAGTCCAGTAATAGGAAATTCAAATGATACTAAGTAGTGGTAGTGGATTTTGGGGGGAGACTATTAAGTGCTCAATATCAATACCATAGGTGAGGACCAAATCAAGGGTGTGATTGTGACAGTGAGTTGGAGAATTTACTCTCTGAGAAAACCCAATGGAGTCCAATAATGAGATGAATGCTGTGCTAAGACTGTCACTATCCATGTCCACATGAATATTAAAATCACCTACAATAATTACCTTCTCATTTTCAAGGACTAAATTTGACAAGAACTCTGAAAATTCAGATAAGAATTCAGAGTATGGGCCTGGGGGGCGGTACACTACAGCAACTAGTATTGGCTTTGTGCTCTTCCAGGCTGGAGATGAAAGAGTAATAATAAGGCTTTCAAATGAGCTGTAGCCCTCTTTAGGCCGAGAATTTATTAATAGGGCTGAATTAAAAATGGCTGCAACTCCACCTCCTCGTCCAGTGTCTCGAGGAACATGAACGTTAGAATGACTCGGTGGAGTGGATTCATTTAGGCTAACATAATTCTTCCTGACCTAGCCAGGTCTCAGTAAGGCAGAACAGGTCTATATCAGAGTCAGATATCAAATCATTTATCAGAACAGCCTTAGAGGCCAGAGATCTGATGTTTAAGAGGCCACACTTAATTTTCTTATTATGCTGTTGCTGAGTTGCTACAGCAGTTGTTGTTCATTTTTATTAGATTTTTATGAATAACTCCCCTTTTTGGTTTTAAGAGTTTAAATGGTCGCTGGGCAGACACAGTTTCTATTCTATATTGGGTGTGCAGCTGCTCTAATGGAGGCGCAGAGAAGCGTGTAAGACTGCAACTCTGCTTACTGGTCCCAACTCTGGTATGTCATGAATTAGGACTAATAAAACTTTCTATATTACTAGACAGGAGAGCGGCTCCAGCCAAAGTGGGATGGATACCATCTCTCCTAATCAGGCCAGATCTCCCCCAAAAAGGCTGCCAATTATTAATAAAGCCCACGCCGTTTGCCGGACACCACCTCGTTAACCACCGGTGGAATGACGACATGCGGCTATACATGTCGTCACTGGTCAGATTAGGAAGGGGTCCAGAGAAAACTACGGAGTCCGACATCGTTTTTGCAAATTTACACACCGACTCCACATTAATTCTGGTGACTTCCGATTGGCGTAATCGGGCGTCATTAATGCCGACATGAATTACAATTTTACCATATTTACGCTTTATCCTTTGCCAGCAGTTTCAAATTTGACTCGATGTCGCCCGCTCTGGCCCCAGGGATGCATTTGACTATGTTCCCCGGTGCTGCTAACTTCACGTGTCGGACTATGGAGCTGCCAATAACCAGAGTTGGCTTGTCAGCGGGTGTGTCGCTGAGGAGGGAGAATTTATTAGACACGCTGAAGTGCTTGGTGGTGAACCTTGGTGGACTTCTTTTTTGAGCTCTGCCTCCTTTGAACAGTCACCCAGCCGCCCGGCTGCTCGGGGTCTGCCGGGGGAGTGCTAGCTGATGCTAACCCTGCACTCGATCGGCTCGCACCGGCTACTACTGGGGACTGGCTAACTACGCTAGCATAACTGCTAACATTGGTGCCGAGCCGCTTCTCTAATTCTGTTAGCCTCGCCTCCAAAACTACATATAAACTACATTTATTACAGGTACCATTTCCGCTAAAGGAGGCAGAGGAGTAGCTGAACATCTGACACACCGAGCAGGAGAGAGGAGAGGAGGAGGGAGAAGCCATTGCTAATAAGAGATAGCAAAGGAGCTAACCACGGAACCAAATTAATTAAAGAGTTTTACGCAAAAGTTAAGCTTTTGGACTTTTGGACAGCTAAAAAGTCGCTAGCGGTGGTAAGTCACAGTTGTACACAATTTAGAGAGTATTTAAGAAAATTATGCTCTGGAGTCTCAAGACTATTCACACAGCTCTAGCGCAAGGAGAACAGGAAATGACGCAATACGCTCACCGTAGCACGTAGAACGTCAGGTTCAACACAAAGGCCGCCACGCCAACTGAGCCGCGCTGTCATGCCGGCTGCAGCCACCACCGGAAAAGCCACAGGTCCTCTGTGTATGTTTCCTGCGTTTAGTTATGGTGTTTCATTCCTGTGTTTCACCTGTGTTTTTTTGGACTCTGCTTATATATCTACCAGCCAGTCTACCTGCCCTGTGCCTATCTACCCAGTCTTTTTACCTGCCTGTGTACCAGCCTGCTTGCACCAATGTAAAATAATTACATTATTATTAATTACATTATGGACCTTTTATTCTTGTGAATTCAAACATTAAGTGAGGTCTACATATAGTGTAGGTTTGTTTAAATGTGCTTTTGTGTCTCAGAGATTGAGGCAGCTGATAACAAAACACTGGATTTCACAGACAGAATTTTGTCACACTGATACATAGAGGCAATAATCATCCACAGAAAGCAAGACATTTCAAAGTGGATACCGATTTTCCAGTGAAGTCACTCTTCAGGGAGAAGGGTACAATGAGATGTCAGAGATAGTCCAGAGTGGTTAACTTTCTGCAGGACTTTATAGAGGAGATGAAGGTGAATCATTTGTGAAAATAAATAATGTTTCATACTAAGGCAGAACACTCACTCTTCTGAGAATAATTTTGTTGTATGCCTCACCTTAACAATGTAAAAGTGGTATTTATTATGGAAAAGATTTATATTTCTTCCTAATTTTATTATTGAGAGCTAAAGCTGTTGGCATTGCTCTTTTATAAATCACAGGGCCTTAGATCTGAATCAGATTTATACAACTATCTTCCATACATATAACCTTGACAATGTTAACTTAGTTAAAGCCTGTTACAGATGAAGCTATTTGGATCAGTCTGCTATGCATATAAACAAGACAAGAAAAAGTTAGATAGTGAATATTACCTCTTTATTGTCAAACTTTTAACTTTTGTATATTCTTTACCTGTGAAATGTGGTAATGGAGTTGAGTTAAATTTAAGCAATAATAACAGATAATGTTGTCAGTTGAAATATAAGTAATGGAAGCAGCATTACAGTCAATGTGTAAAACACTAATATTAGTTTGAGTTTAGTTTAGTTTGTCATTTGAATCATTAATTGTGTTGAGCCATCTCAACAAGATCCTTATTTCCCAGCTCTGAAGTTGCACAGTGTGCTGTTTTGGTGCCAGCAACAAGCTTGTGCTGGCCTAAGCAATGCACTGAATTTAGTATAAAAATGAAGGAAAAACAATAAGATGATCAGCACAGCTTCTATTCCATGTTCCTTCAATTGTTGTTTTACATCTGCTGACTTCACTCACCCATCCAACAGTAGAATACAGAGATGCTCGTGACATAGTTCAGATCTATTCAGTTGGTGGTCCTTAGGCGGAATCAGGCCCTGGCCTCAATCCAGCCCTTTGATGATTCATAGATATGAAAAAAAGTAAATCATTGTGTTTATAAAGGTTCTGTGTGTAACACTGAGAAAATGATTGTTAAAAATGAAACCTGACTTCCAGTCTGAACGGCAAAGTGATGGCAGCATAAACTAACGGTAAAAATTAAATACAGCCCGGCTACAACTCAAAACCCCTCAGAGATGCACAAATACAAATGCGTATGAAACAGGCCGAAGATTATGCCCAGGAAAGTTAAAAAAAGTGTCACACAAAGGAAGGAACACGACGACATGCTAGCGACGACATGCTAGCGGACATGCGATCCAGTCTTCAGAGGCGGTTTTGGTTGAACTGATGAAACATCAGGTGCAAACAGAAGCTAAACTGATAGACCTGGAAGGGAGTTCGCGACGGGAGAATGTCAGAATATACGGGGTGAAGGAAGGGGCTGAAGAAGGCACAACAATGACTGCATTCGTGGAAGATTTGTTAATTAAAGGCCTGGAGCTACCGACCTCCACAACATTAAATATTGAGAGGGACACCCCCGCCCGAGGCCCCACCGAGATCCGTCATGGTCAAGTTCTCGAGCTTTTGGATCAGATCAGCCAGCTGTCTTGGCTATCCAGTGGAAGGAGAGGAAACTGGGAGAACACCAGCGTCAAGCATGGCTTCAAAGAGTGACTCCATAGATTCAGATGTCAGGACACTTGATAAGTATTAATAGCTTTATGGTTACGTACTTATAATATGTCTTTGGGACTTGATATTGAGATGTTGAGAATCGTAGTAGTAAACAGGTATTTTCTGCTAGGTTAATTGTGTGATACTGCACCTACCAGGAAGATAACATTAAGGACATAAGGACTGAATATTTGAAGTCGGGACATTTTACTGGACATTATGGACCTGTGTTTCAGCTTAGAGGCTGAAGAGGGCCCTTGCTCACCATTAGGTGGAAGAGACTTTCCCTCTATACTCACATTCCAACTGAGTTATGAGGCCATTGAAGAGGCCTCACCATTGGAAGTCAATACAGTGGGGCAAAAAAGTATTTAGTCAGCCACCAATTGTGCAAGTTCTCCCACTTAAAAAGATGAGAGAGGCCTGTAATTTTCATCATAGGTACACTTCAACTATGAGAGACAGAATAGGGGGAAAGAATCCAGGAAATCACATTGTATGATTTTTAATGAATTAATTGGTAAATTCCTCTGTAAAATAAGTATTTGGTCACCTACAAACAAGCAAGATTTCTGGCTCTCACAGACCTGTAGTGACCTGCAGAGAGCTGGGACCAAAGTAACAAAGGCTACCATCAGTAACACACTACGCCGCCAGGGACTCAAATCCTGCAGTGCCAGACGTGTCCCCCTGCTTAAGCCAGTACATGTCCAGGCCCGTCTGAAGTTTGCTAGAGAGCATTTGGATGATCCAGAAGAGGATTGGGAGAATGTCATATGGTCAGATGAAACCAAAATAGAACTTTTTGGTAAAAACTCAACTTGTTGTGTTTGGAGGAGAAAGAATGCTGAGTTGCATCCAAAGAACACCATACCTACTGTGAAGCATGGGGGTGGAAACATCATGCTTTGGGGCTGTTTTTCTGCAAAGGGACCAGGACGACTGATCCGTGTAAAGGAAAGAATGAATGGGGCCATGTATCGTGAGATTTTGAGTGAAAACCTCCTTCCATCAGCAAGGGCATTGAAGATGAAACGTGGCTGGGTCTTTCAGCATGACAATGATCCCAAACACACCGCCCGGGCAATGAAGGAGTGGCTTCGTAAGAAGCATTTCAAGGTCCTGGAGTGGCCTAGCCAGTCTCCAGATCTCAACCCCATAGAAAATCTTTGGAGGGAGTTGAAAGTCCGTGTTGCCCAGTGACAGCCCCAAAACATCACTGCTCTAGAGGAGATCTGCATGGAGGAATGGGCCAAAATACCAGCAACAGTGTGTGAAAACCTTGTGAAGACTTACAGAAAATGTTTGAACCTCTGTCATTGCCAACAAAGGGTATATAACAAAGTATTGAGATGAACTTTTGTTATTGAACCAAATACTTATTTTCCACCATAATTTGCAAATAAATTCTTTAAAAATCAGACAATGTGATTTTCTGGATTTTTTTTTCTCATTTTGTCTCTCATAGTTGAAGGTATACCTATGATGAAAATTGGAGACCTCATCTTTTAAGTGGGAGAACTTGCACAATTGGTGGCTGACTAAATACTTTTTTGCCCCACTGTACATGTTTTTGTTATTATGTTCTTTGTGTTGTAAATAATGTTCCTGTTTGTGCTATTGTTACTTATAGCAACTAGGGTGTAGGATGCTTTTATTATATCCAAGTGTGCAGGGGTTTGATATCTATCCAAATGGCATATTATGCAAAATACCAAATCAATTAAGGTATAATGTAAATGGTCTAGGAAATCCAATTAAAAGAAGTAAAATTATGGCAAAATTAAAGAGGGAAGAAATAGAAGTAACTCTCCTTCAAGAGACACACTTATAAAATTCAGAACATGGAAAACTTGAAAGATGGAGATTTAACCTATAGACAGGGCTCAAAGAGAGGGATGGTAATTTTAGTCTCTAGAAAATTAAATTTTGACTGCACATATAAAAAAAAAAAAAAGATCCAGATGGGAGGTTTGTTCTGGTCCGAGGTTATCTACAGGGTGCTCTGGTTACTTTTTTGAATGTTTACGCTCCATCATCTGAGTGGAATTTTTTTAAACAGATTTTTGAGTTATTAGTCTCAGATACTCAGGGTACCCTAATTTGTGGTAGGAGACTTTAATGTTAGGCTACACCCAACTCTGGACACTTCAAAACACCTGCTACAAAAGAGAGAAGAAAATTACAAAAAATATAAAAATAATGATGAGGGAGCTAGGCCTCACAGACATATGGAGGGATCTAAACTAAAAAAGACTTTACTTTTTTTCTCACCCAAATTTGGTTTATTCTAGACTTGATTATTATCTAATGTTTCAAAGGGACATGTATAGGGTCACAAATTGCAGTATTGGAACTATGGATTTATCCGATCATGCACCAGTCTATTTGAATGTAATATTAGACATTGAAAAAAAGAAGACCATTTGGAGGCTAAATACAGGGATTCTAGGTCAAGTGTGGGAACAAATAAGATATACGGATATAAAGCAGTACTTCAATGAAAACGACAATGGAGAAGTGTCCCCACAAATTCTCTGGGATGCTTGCAAAGTGGTTCTAAGGGGAAAAAATATGGGATACTGCTCTAATTTGGAAAAACAGAGAAAAGCGAAAATTAAACAGTTACAGTCAGAACTGGAAACATTAGAGAACATGCACAACATGACTCTAAATCCAGGAATAAGATTGGAAATGAGTAAGAAAAAAAATGAACTGAATGAAATTTACTCAAGTGACATGAAAAAATGAACTTTTCTACAACAAAAATACTATGAAGCAGGAGGAAAATCTACTAAATTATTAGCTTATAAATTAAAAAAGCAACAGGCAGAAAATACAATTTATAAAATAAGGGATCCTATAACAAATTCTACACACTACAAAGGAAAAGATATCAAACAAACATTTGAAACATTTTATACAAACTTGTATTCCAAACCCAAAACAGATGGAGAAGTGATAGAAGCTTATTTAAACCTCATAATATTTCCCAAAGTGAGTGATGAACAAAATAAATCTCTAATTGGTGAAATTACAGATGATAAAAAATAAAAAGGCAATATTGCATTCAAAGCATTGGGGCCAGATGGATTTCCGGCAGAGTGGTACAACGAGATGAAGGACCTACTCACCTCCAGAATGAAAACTACATACAACCATGTGCTTAAAACTGGTATTACTCCTCTTTCTTGGAAAGAAGCAGTGGTCTCTTTGATTCCAAAAGAGGGTAAAGACAAGTCAGATTGTGAAAGTTATCGGCTGATAAGTGTCCTGAACCAAGACTATAAGATCTTTACCCACATTCTGGCAAAAATAATTAAGAATATTCTTCCTCAGATAATAAGTTTAGACCAAACAGGCTTCATTCAGCAAAGACAGACATAAGATAGCATTCGTAGAACACTACATGTGGTTCAACAGATAAACAAAAACAAATCCCAGGCAGTAATGCTAAACTTAGACGCAGAGAAGGTGTGATGTCACGTCTTGTTTCCTGTTCTGAAATTAAGGATTATCTGGCTCCCCATGATCTGCCCACGGATTTTGAAGACCTGGTGGACCTGGCCACACCTCGCATCGACACTCGCCTTCAGGAAAGAGAGCGAGAAAGACGACGCGGCAGAAGGTCCTCCACGCCACAGGGAGCGCCATGGGCTCCACGCGAGCATTACCACTCTGCCCGTTCTCTGCTCCTACGGAGGCTTGAGCACCACCTACACCATCAGAGGAGCAGTTGGGAAGAACCAAGCTGGACCCGGAAGAACATATTCGTAGGCTCAAAGAAAGAGCCTGTTTCTATTGTGGGCAGACCAGTCATCGCGTCAATGACTCAAAGGGCAGGCTCACCAGGGTTGAGAAGGGCGCTCGTGAGCCAAACCAGGACCAGGACAGAAACTGTCCTCCTAGAACTCTTACCTTTGTGACTCTCAACATAAAGGGTAATACCACACCTCTCAAAGCTTTTATTGATTAGGCATTATCATTGAACTGCTTCCTTAGCCTGTTAGCACTAGATCTTTGGATGGGAGGTTGCTAAACAATGTTACTCACCAGACTGTGCCGTTAAGGCTAACCACTGACTCTAACCACAGCAAAGACATTCGTTTTCATATTTTTGAATGCTCTCATCATCCTCTCATTCTTGGTTTACCTTGGCTAATCAAACATAACCCATACATAGACTGGGCTTCAGGGAGGGTGAAACAGTGGGGGTCTTTCTGCCTTGTCTCTTGTTTCTCTGTTCCTCTCTCTGTTTCTAGGCCTGTCCCGGGATCCGGGGAACCTCCCGTGACCAGCAGTGATTACCCGGACCCCCTCACCGTGAATGGGACTGCGCCATAGACCTCCTGTCCTGGAGCTCCAATCCCCAAAGCCCGCCTATACTCCATCTCGGGTCCTGAGTATGTGTTCAAGTGGTGTTCAAGTGGTCAAGTTTGGTGGCCTGGGGTAAAGGGGTAAAGCGTCAAGGCAGGTCCAGATGGGGCTCCTCCAGCCACTACCGGTGCCACATCGTCCTTGGTCACACATCTCGCTGGACTTCGGGTCTGCCTCTGTCAAAAGGTAACACGACAGTGCTGACGGTGGTTGACCAATTTTCCAAAATGACTCATTTCATTCCATTGCCTAAGTTACCCACAGCCAAGCAAACTGCCCAAGTCATGATTAACCAAGTCTTTTGCATTCATGGGTTACCTACAGACATAGTATCGGACAGAGGTCCGCAGTTTGTTTCTGTTTTTTGGAAGGAGTTCTGTCATCTCCTTGGCGCCACCGTTAGCCTGTCTTCAGGAAACCACCCAGAATCCAACGGCCAGGCAGAGTGCCTGAATCAGGAACTGGAGACATGCCTGAGGTGCCTGGTGTCTCAAAATCAGACGACGTGGAGTGACTACCTAACGTGGATTGGGTATGCGCATACGCGCTCCCCACCGCGGCCACCGGACTCTCCCCTTTCCACGTCGTCTACGGGTATCAGCCCCCTCTCTTTCCGGTCAATGAGGAGGAGGTCACCATCCCATCTGCTCATGCCATGGCCAGGAGATGCAGAAAAGCCTGGGCATGGGTGGCTGCTAAGCAGATGCTGCTTCGGGGGCAGGACCACATGATAGCAAGTTTCAAGTTTTGGACAAATTTGGATTTCATCAAACATTTATTAAAACCATTAAAGCATTATACAATAAACCAAAAGCCAGAATTAAAATAAATGGAGCAATATCAAACTCATTTGACCTGGAAAGAGGGACCAGACAAGGCTGCCCATTGAGCCCTTTATTGTTTGCACTGTTTATTGAACCATTAAGTCGGGGGATCACTCGCACTAAATGGATTAACCTTTCTCTGAAAACATGGTTAAATGTTATGACTAGGTATGATATGCTAGAAGAGGTAAAGATCTTGAAATGGTGCTGCTATGATCTTGACTTTGTCCCAAATAAGTTCGATGCCAAGTACAGGGGATGGGTTAGCCGTGGTCTCTCCGCATATTGTATCGCTCCCATATATCGCTCCCAGAAAGCCATTAATTACCATTTTTATCATCTATAATATATTTGTGATGGAAAGAATCACTTTCTCAATGAGGCTTCAGCAATCTAAATTTGATGACATCTGGAAGCAATGGAAAAGATATATTTCCCTGAAACGCTTCTCATTTGTTTAAGTTTATGTTTTTTTTTTTCTTTGCTAAAGATGTACTTGGTTTGTAATTTTCTTTATTTACCGATATTATTATACTGAAAGACAACCTATGTTCTTGTGTTATTGTATATATGTGTTGTGTTGTGTATATAAAATTTATAAAATTAAAAAAAAAAAAAAAAAAAAAGAAACCTGTGGCACTTAAGTCACCTGCGGTCAGCATCCTGGTCAAAACAGTGACGTAACACAGGAGACTGAATGTGATTGACAGGTATTATGTTTATAGCTCGCTTTCCATGTTTATCAATTTGTTTGTTTGTCTAGCTTTCACAGAGAGGCTCAGTAACATCAGCATAGTTCCATTAGCTGGATGAAAACACTAATGGTCAGTGAGCTAGACAAATATTATAAATACGGTGTGTTGCCTGTGTCGAGTCTGTGTTGTGGTGTGTGCTGATCATTTGTTGACTCTATTATGCTACTATACTACTATAGCGGCATGATCCCAGAACAAACAGATTTTGCTGTGATTTAATTACAATAAACAAATCAAACAGATACCGAGATAACTACATCATGATGCTGATTTGGAAAAGTCTGAATTCATGCTTTGTCAGGTCTGCATGCAAGATGACAAGCAAACAACTTAAAATGCGTGTTTTCAGTAAGTATGTTTTGATCGTTCAGCGGTATGATAACATTATAACTGTCTGATCGACATTCAAAATAACAATCTAAAATCTGTATAAATATGAAGTGTCATAAGACTAACTATCTATTGTTGCACACTGTTAACACTATAGCAGAAGAAAAGAGAGGAAAGGCACTTATGAGTATGCAAAACTGTCCTGACTACTTTACATCGAAATCAGTCTAAAGAGCTGAAAAAGACACTAGCAACAAAACTGACTAGAAAACAATTAATACATGTAATTGTTACATACAGCTCATTTAAAGCATTCTAACTTTATACTATTCTAATTTTATAGTATTTGATTATTTGATTAGTATTATTATTATCTTTTTTTATTTTCGTTATTTTATTAGTAGGCTAATTGGTCCATTAATTAGTTTTCCCCTCCCTGTGTTCTTTGTGATCCTGTTTGTCTTTCTTGCTGCGTTCTGTATTTGTTATTTCTCATCTCCTGTTCTTGTTTTTGTCTGTCTTCAGGTTTGTTATGCACTCTTCCTGTTTTATTTTGTATCCTTATCTCTCCTCACATGTCTGACACTGTGCTTCCTGCCTTTGCATGTTTCTGGCCTCTCTAATTACCTGCTCTGCCCTGATTAGTTTCAGCTGTGTCCACGTGCCCATCATCCACACTATATTTTTTTGGTCCCCTTCCCCTTCGGACTTGTAAGTGAAGTTATTGTGCTGTTTTCTTTTCTATGATTGTATTGACTGTGTATTTTGTATTATCATTTCTGTTTTGCTTGTTCATATATCATATATCGGAATAAATCACTAAAACAAACAAACAAAAAAAGAAATACTGCCACCAATTGGAAGGGAGTGTGGATTGGGAGTCTAATTACTAATTCTACTAGCATAAAATGATTTTTAAAAGGGGTCCCGTAAATAAAGTTTTAAGTTTCAATATCGGTTCCCTTCTCTCTCAGTGTTATATTATTGACAATAAAGCATACCATGTTCTAAGGTTTCTTCTTGACCACAAAACTCACACTCACTTCACTTCCTGTATTATGTTTTCCCATCTTAAATAAGGTACTGTTTAATTCTGTATGACCAAAACAGATCCTAGATATTATTGTTTCCTCTCTTCTGGTGCATCTTACCATACCTACTTTCCTTTGAATTTTGTACAAACACCTTCCTGCTCTCTCCTCTTCCCACTGCTTTTGCCACCTTCATCCATCCATCTTATCTGTACTTCCTGCGCCAACTCAGGAAGTTCAACCTGCCTCAGGAGCTGCTGATCCAGTTCTGGTCTGCACATCTATCACTGTGTGGTTTGGATCAGCCACCGGGACAGGAACAGACTACAACGGACAGTCAGGACTGCAGAGAAAATCATCGGTGCCAGCCTGCCCTCCATTCAGGACTTGTATGTGTCCAGAGTCAGGAAACGGGCAGGTAACATCATTGCAGATCCATCACACCCTGGACATAACCTGTTCCACCTCCTCCCCTCCGGCAGGCGCTACAGAAAACAACCAGAACACCAAAACAACCAGACACAAGAACAGTTCCTTCCCTCAGCCTAAACAGCATAAACAACCTGTTTTTGCTATACATAACACACTTCTGTACATAAGCTATCCTGTACATAAGCTATACACATGCATCATTGCACTTTCACCACTCTATTGCACTCCATAGTCACACTTGAAGTTTTGTTATGTTATGTTATGTTATGTTATGTTATGTTATGTTATGTTATATGTTAATAGTGGATAATAGTGGACAGGAGGAAGGAGAGGAGACCTCATCGGCCACTATTCATCTGGGAGCTTAAAGTGGAGAGGTTGAGCAGCTTTACATACCTGAGCGTCCACATTAGTGAAGACCTCACCTGGACATTCAACTCCACACAGCTCGTTAAGAAGGCTCAACAGCGACTGTACTTTCTGAGGACGTTGGGGAAGTTTGGTATGTCACCAAAGGTCCTCAGCAACTTCTACAGCTGCACTATTGAGACATCTTGACCAGCTGCATCACCATGTGGTTTGGTAGCACTACTGTTATGGACGCAAACGCCTGCAGAGAGTGGTGAAGACCGCTGAGAAGATCACCAGGCAGAGCATCTACCACCTCAGTGTGCACAGGAGAGCTGCCTCCATCCTCAAGGTCCTCACCCACCCCAAGCACGGACTGTTTACACTTCTACTTTCAGGTACAGAAGTGTGAAATGCAGGACGTCAAGGCTAAAGAACTCATTCTTTCCCACTGCCATCAGACTCCTAAACAGCTGACAGGATTTTTTAATCATAAACTCCCTGACCACATTATGGAACAGTACTTGACTGCTCAGTTTGCACAATGTGGTTTGCCGGTGCAATGTGGTTTGTGTAGCAGTCGTGGCCAGGGGGCCTCGACGACCCAATCCCTGGATTAAAATTCTGGCAATAGGGACATGGAATGTCACCTTGCTGGGGGGGAAGGAGCCTGAGCTCGTGTGGGAGGTTGAGAGGTACCGGCTAGAGAATAGTCGGGCTCACCTCCACGCATAGCTTGGGCTCTGGAACCCAGCTCCTGAACAATTCCTCCGCATTGTTCCTCCTGAACAATGCGGTTTTTGTCCCGGTCACACTGGACCAGCTCTATACCCTCCAAAGGGTGCTTGAGGGTTTATGGGAGTTTGCCCAACCAGTCCACATTCGGCATGCTTTGTGGATCTGGAGAAGGCATTGAACCGTGTCCCTCATGCCGTATTCTGTGGGGAGTGCTCCGCAAGTATGGAGTCCAGGGGCCTTGGCTAAGGGCTGTCTCTGTATGACCAGAGCAGGAGCTTGGTTCGCATTGCTGGCAGTAAGTCAGACCTGTTCCCAGTGCATGTTGGACTCCGGCAGGGCTGCCCTTTATCACCGGTCCTGTTCATAATCTTTATGGACAGGATTTCTAGGCATAGCCAGGGGCCGGAGGGAGACCGCTTTGGGAACCACAGGATTTCATCTCTGCTTTTTGCGGATGATGTTGTCCTGTTGGCTTCATCAAGCCAGGACCTTCAGCATGTACTGGAGCGGTTTGCAGCCGAGTGTGAAGCAGCTGGGATGAGAATCAGCACCTCCAAATCCGAGGCCATGCCATGGTTCTCAACCGGAAAAGGTCGAGAACCTCGGGGAATCTCGGGGTCTTGTTCACGAGTGAGGGAAAGATCGAGCGTGAGATTGATTGACAGGCGGATTGGTGCAGCGTCCGCAGGTTATGCGGTCGGTGTACCGGACCGTCGTGGTGAAGAAGGAGCTGAGTCGAAAGGCGAAGCTCTCGATTTACCGGGTCAGTCTCACGCTCCCACCCTCACCTGTGGTCATGAACTTTGGGTAATGACCGAAAGAACAAGATCGCGGATACAAGCAGCTGAAATGAGTTTCCTCCGCAGGGTGGCTGGGCGATCCCGGCTGGGCTGGGCAGTCACTTTCGGCGGGAGCCAGCCGCTGCTCCTTCACATCGAGAAGCTGAGGTGGCTTGGGCATCTGTTTCGGATGCCCCCTGGACACCTCCCTAGGGAGGTTTTCCAGGCATGTCCCACCTGGAGGAGGCCCCTGGGGAAGACCCAGGACAAGCTGGAGATACTATGTCTCTCAGCCTGCCTGGGAATGCCTCGGGGTCCCCCTGGAAGAGCTGGAGGAAGTGTCTGGGGTGAGGGAAGTCTGGGCATCTCTGCTCAGACTGCTGCCTCCGCGACCTGGTCCCGGATCAAGTGGATGAAAATGGATGGATGGATGGGTGGATGGATGGATGGATGGGGGAACATGTTTCCTACTGTACATATGACAAACACTTTAAATCTTTGAATCTTGAATCTTGAAATATTAATTATGTTCTGAGTTCTTTGAAATATCTGTTTAAATCTGAACATAGCTGTTGTAGTTACTTATATAGGATTTAGGATATATAGGAGTACAGGATTTTATTGTCTGTGGATGTAAAATAAACTCCTTGTCTTTATTCTTTTTGCCAAGCAATGTCAGATCTACATTTGGGTGAGGAAGAATCCAGGGATGTATTACTGAGTGGAACTTTTGGAATGTCCATGTCACTTATTTGTAGTTCTTTTGCTTTCTTCTCTATGGTCCATCCAAAACTTTTTCCTTCTCACCTCTCATTTTCCCAATGTTTTTTCAGTGTATCTTTTGTAGGATGTTCTTCATTATGTCTTTCAAACTAACACAGTAGTTTAACAATAGCTGTAACCTTCTTAATTCCAGTGGCATTTCCACTTGTAGTCCTGATGTTGGCATTGTTCTAATAGCACCTGAACATAGTCTTAAAGCCTGATATTGAATATATTTTTTTGAGAGATGTATCAGCTGTTGATCCATACGTTACACACACATAATACTGATCTCATTAATCCAACATAAATAACGTGCAGTGCTTTCCTCTGTGCTCCCCACTCACTTCCCACTAGACTCCTCATCACATTCAGTATTTTCTTACACTTGTCAATAATTTTCTGAATATTTACAGCTCCTGTAGTTTTTCATCAAACCACAATCCTAAAAATGTAAACATGAATTTAAATAGTTTTAAATAGATATAGAACTAAAATAAATAATAACTTATAATAACTTATAACTTATAATAAGATATAGACCTAAAATGTAAATAATACAACTAAATTGAATAGGATTGTCTGACCGCTCAGAGCACTTCATGATGGTGGAGATGAGTGCTACTGCTGGGCGGTAGTCATTCAGACAGAGGATTTTAGGTTTTCTTGGGGACAGGGACAATGATGGTCTTCCTTGAAGGCATGTGGGGACTACAGACTGGAGCAGTGACATGTTGAAAATGTCTGCAAAGATGTCTGCCAGCTGGTCTGCACACACACCTTGAAGAGCTTTACGGGGGGGATGCCATCAGGTCCAGCAGCCTTACGTGTGTTAAATGGTCTCATAAATGGTCTCATAATATAATTATTATATATTTATATTTACATATTTATTAAAATATATTTTCTCTGTCTTGTTTTGTTTTTGCTATTTGTTTTACTTGATCTGTACAACTGATCACATAAGGAATGAACAAAATCAGCTTGTCCATGTTAAGTTCTGTATTAAGTTGTTCTCTTTGACTTGCTCCTGGTGTTGATCTTTGATTAATCATGTTTGTTTCTTTCATTCCCCTTCATTCTTGCACTTTCTTCACTGTGTCTTCATAACTTGTATTTATGTCACTTGTTTAACTTCCACTGCTCATTTTTTCCTGACTTCGAATCCTCCATTTGTTACACTGTGTTCGCCAGTGCAATTACAATATTTTGTCTGCACATTCTCTCCACAGACCTTAAATCCATGATCACCTGCACCTACACACTGCTGCTATGTGCCCACCTTCTATCCAGACTATTCTGCTCTAAGTATCTCTTATTTGTCTGGTTAGCAGATGCTCTGGTTAGCAGATGCTCTTGACTCCTCACTTCACTCTTTTTTTTTTACCTTGCCTCTTCCTCTTAAAACCAGAGTCCAATCATCAAAATCCATATTATCCTCTTCATCTACCTGTGCTGCCATCCCAATCCAGACAGAAATCATTTTATGCCAACTGCCAAATCAAAATCTGAAAAGTTTTTTAAATTGGTTGTGACAGACAAAGGCAGGCAGGCTGGAGGTTATCCTGAAAGATAAAAGACATGTCAGGCAGAAAAACTGGCAGGCAGGTAAAAAAGTCTGTAACAATGACAATAAAAAATCCAAGGGCTGACTATGGGGTGGGTGGTGATATGGTGAGTGTAGGAGAGTGAAACTCTTGTGCAAAGGACTTGTGAAAAGGTCTGTCCACAAGATGACAAGCAAACAACTTGCTAATCTTTTGAATGAAGTTTGGGTTGTTGAGAGCTCCAGAAGCTGTACAGTGAAAAAGTTATTGATTGAAAACAAAGAACCTTTTTGCAAAACAAAACTGATTAGCCCAAGGCCGGATTAAAATGACAGTTCTGCCAAAATGGATGTTGACACCGTTTGTTTACAGGGGAACAGAAAAACTGAATCAAACAAAATGGCATTATTATTTTATCTGCATTTGAATGCTGCAATACTGCTCAAAGACAGGGGCTGCGGGCTTAGGATCTGATGAATGTAAGTAAATGCCTTTGTGATGCTGTGAGTGAAGAAGCTTCCCTGCAGAGCATTGTTCAACCATGGCTATTGTTAAAAAATCCCATTGCTGCACACCAGCAGCCAGCCCTTCCCACATCTCACAGTTCAGTCATATTGCAACAAAACCACTTTGTATTTTCAGTATCACCACCATTTTTATGCTGGAGATGACCGAGTATAGTGTTGAGTAATGTTAGAAAACAGCAAATTCTCTGCAAATTGCTATGTTGTGCAACTCTTACTATAAATGAAACAAATAACCATACTGCAGCCAGGATTTTGGGGCAAAATCATTCAGCAAATTTGGGCTGTGAAAGATCTTATACAGCAACATGATATAGCAGCAACCCTAGGCTCTCTGACAGTAAAGTTGTTACAGTATACATTTCTGACTGGAATACTCAAACATTTGGTTTCATGATATGTGTTTATGCCACCACTATCACCAGTATAACCCCAGTGTCAGAGCAATGTTGAGTTAATGGTCTTCATAAGGAGATGAGTACTGAGTGTGCGCAAAGAAACTGATTCTCCGTCTTTGCAGAATTTTAATTAATAATTTATCATTTATCATGTGGTACAATATGTTAATTATTATGTTGTTTCATTTAATTTAATTATACAATTATACCCCCAGTGCCCCCCATGTTCCGCATGAAATTCTGACTTGCATGAAACCGGTCCGCGCTGTAAAAAAGGTTGGGGACCACTGCTTTAGAGGCAGAAGGCGGGGCCAGAGGAGGCTGATTATTATCACAGATGATTTGTCTCATGTTCTGGATCTTTAACAAATTTACTGGTCCACCTGCCATAAATATGAGAAAACACAAATATTTTAGAAATCTATCCAAAACTTGTTTCATTGTATTGTTATTTATTAGGCAAATAACAAACTGGAACAACTAAATAGTCCTTATTCACATACATCAACCAAATATATTAATATTTTGTATGACCAAAGAGAGTTCCAAATAATTTCTAGCTTTTCCCAAAGACTTGCTTTGGATAAAACTTCTGTGTGATCTGTTTTAGAATTCAATAAATCCCAGATCTGTTCAATAGGATTCAAGTCTGGACTTCAGTTCCAGTACTCCAAATATGGCAAACATGTAATACTTGGTGGTGGCCTATTAAATTTGTTAAACACTGTATGTCACTGATGCAGCAAATTAACTTAGAGTTTGGTAACTGATACGTGGAATTTACATTTTAATTTTGAAGGCCATTTATGTTTAACTTGGCAAACAAACAAAACATTACTATCCACTACTCTGTAAGATTTGTTAAGGTTAAAGAGTTATTGAGCGTTTGCTGTACTGACACCTCAGCTTTGGAACTTGGTTTTGTATTTAATTAGCCAACACTTTTTCTGCTTTTAAATCCTGCCTAAAGACTTATATTTTAATTGTTTTATTTGTTTTACATTTTGGTTGAATACATTGTACATTTTTTAATAGACTATTTTAACTGTGTACTTGTATTTAGCTATTCTTTAAGTTTTATTTTTCTTTTTGATTGCTTAGTATGCTCATATGTTCCATGGAAAATGCTACAAATAAACTACAATCAATCTGGATATGAATTCTCATAATTGTTTGGAATATGGCCAATGATGGTAGGGCTGTCAGCAAGAAAGACTGAGCACACAGCCCTGGGGAGCTCTGGTGTTGAGCATTAGAGTGGACGATTTGTGAGTGCAACAAATGAACTGTGTGGGGTCTGGTTGGGAGGAAGTCCAAGTCCAGAGTCACTTTCATGGTAGTTGAACTGTGCACTGTACAGCCTGTGAGCTAGAGGTCAATCTTGATGCTCAGAAAACATGGCATCATAATTAGAAGACTCATTTGGCACAAAGGCCAGGGGGTTGATAAAAGGCTTTGTAGAGCCAATTAAGTGCATGCAGGGAGCGCAGGAGATGTTTGAATCAGCACACTGCAGGAGAAAGGCTTATATATATACTCAAGCTGACAAGAAGGAAGATGCAAATTGCTGTAAATAGTAAGCTGATGTGTCCCACAGCCAGGAGGCCTGAGAGCATGTTATAGATTACAGTTACACACAGACATATATTAGTCCACTGAAATACGCTTTTGATTCATTGCTGTGGAAATGAATTGCTTAGACTGTACAGGTCCCTTAAGTACAACTCACTACACTGGGCAATGAGGCTTGATATACAGTATCTCCAGCCCAGCCTTTTGAACTATTATCCCTCTGTCTGTTACTCTCAGTTAACCAGTGTATTAGAACAAATAAGAAATGTGAAAAGGATGCTCACATCTTAAATTTAGGATTTCAACAGCACTTATTCCTTGAGTGTTGTGACCCGGCAGTTATGTTAAGTGTTGTAGTCATGACAGTCTTGTAATTGTCTGTTCCGCTCCTCTTGTATTTATTGTCCGTGTTTGCCACAGTCCTGTGCCAGTTTGTCTCGTCTGTCTCGTCATGTTACTTTGCCTCCTCTGTATCAAGAGCTTTTGTATTTATTCTGTTGGAGCCTCTTTCAGTTGTTACTTTGTTTTGAGTTTCAAGTAAAGATCATTAAAAACTTTGTCTGTCGTGCATTTGGGTCCAAATCCTAGTGAGTCCATCACACAGAGTCATATCACACACTGACTATCCACTATGTTGCTCTCGTCTCGGTTTATCTTTTCTCATGTTTTTCTGTACTCATTAAATTTCATTCATTAATAGACCCTTTTCATGGCAGACACTTGTCACACTTGTCTGACAGACCTGTCAATGCAGGAAATTATATTAAGACAATGAAAAGTGAAGTAAAATTCCCTTGAAATGCCACAGTTAGACTGACAATATGTTGTGCCTAGCGATTTGAGTACACCACTACATCATCACGATATAAATTGTGATGGGGCATATCCCCATGAATTATACTTTGAAAGGTAGCAAGCACAAATGCAAATGCACAGATGTCAGATGCTCTGGGTATTAAAGTAACCTGTCAGTAACCTTTGAGTAATCTATGCAAGGCAGCGGAAATGGGTCAGGCTTGGGTCAGGAATCTGTACAAAAATAAGGGGTGCCATCTGATTTAGGAGCCAGTAAGGACAGGTTGCTCCAAGGGGTGCGACTGGGCTTAGCTAAACCATTTTTCAACAGATATATGACCTCTTCATTACCTCCCTGTTTTGTACTGGACAACAACAAGCATGGTGTTTGATTGGAGCCGCACTACCAACATCAATATCATGCCCTAACACACTGTTACTCGATGGAACGTTATGGACAGACAGATGTGCATCTATCATAGACAGAGCTGAGTCTGATAACCTGTTAAAATGGAGGACGAAGAGGCCTCATTAGGGGTGCCAGTTTTTTCCTGCCCTCTTGGAATCCCTGAAATGATAGGATCTAAACATGATAATGTGGCATAATCTAGTTTTTCTTTACCACTCTGGCAGTCTAGCAGTAGACAGTTATGGCCCTTTTCTATTAGTACCTACTTGGCTCGACTCGACTGCAGTTTTTTACGCGTTTCCATTACATGTTAGTACCTGGTACCAGGTACTTTTCTAAGTACCTACTCGGCCGGGGTTCCAAGCGAGCTGAGTCGAGCTGAAAATGTGACGTCAGGCAGACGGCAGGCCACTGATTGGACCAGGGTGTGACGTCACTAGATGAGTCGGGAGAGCAACTCATTCATAACAGAGTCAGTCAACTGCGCCATTTTTAAAACGCAATAACAGCAAATAACGATACGATACGATCAGAGATGGCTGCACAGTGGACTGGCCACTAGGAAACACTGTTTTAATAAACCCCACATCCTTCAGCTGTTTTGTAGTTGACTCCTGCTGCTTTCGCTTCAACTCCATGAAGTCGGCAATTATATAGGCAGGCTTATGACAATAAAAAACACTGTTTCTCAACTTTAGGATCCAAATGATGCATTTGCATTTGTAACATGCTTGCTGCTAGTCTTCTGAGAAAAATAATCCGGTTTGGGAGAAATATTTTTGTGGCTAGAGTGAAGCCATCCATCAGAGTAGCAGCCTGCTGCAATGTGGTATCCTTATGCTCATCTAAACAAATGACAGTACGTTCAGGCACACAGTTTTTTTGCAAAGCAACATCAGCTCACGCACTGAGGCTAAATCTTAGCCTTACATGCTCAACACCACCTGTTAAAGAGGATCCCCTTTTCTCTGACAAAGTCAACACAAGTCTGGTTTGAAGTCTTTGTAAGGCTTTGGAATCACTGTCTCCAAGGCTCTAGGAAAGTTTGACACAGCCCTAATGTGTTACACTAGGGTGGCAAGGGTATCTTAGAATGTATAAGAAGGCTCTCTGTAAGTCCAGAGCAACCTATTACTCATCATTTATAGAAGAAAATAAGACTGGATTAATGAATAGAATGGACTGCATTAAATCCTCTCTAAATGTATATTACATGCTCATATTACTCATACAACTACATACATATTCTTTCCTGCTGACTAGATTATATTGTCAGTTCTGTGAAATACATACCAGGAAGTTCCCTGTACGTTGATTCTAGTTCTAATTTGATCATCATAATCATCTCATGTAGTACTAAATTAATTTAATTTGCACAGCATTAACCCCCAGTATCACAGGAAAAGTAGAGTTTTACCTAGTTGGCCAGAGAAGATGATGATCTAGAGGAAAGGGAGGAAGAGGAAGGCCATCACCCTTGGCATGTGGGTCAGCAAAGACAGAAACATTTTGTCCCTAGTGAAGGCATCTCCATTGGGCATCTTTGGTGGCAACATCCATCCCTTAAAAATTAAATTCATCACAGCTCTTACTATCTTGACTTTTAGCCAGATGATTTCTTTTTCAAAGTTTAGGCCAGGATGCAGCCTGTAGTACATGTAGTGCAGCTCTGGTCTGCCTGGGTTCTGGGGAACAGGCCAATGGCATGTCCCTGGGATGAGATTAGCATATCAGGAGTCAGGGTCAGCAAAGACCAACTCGCATGAGGCATCTGAGAAAAGGCCAAAAGAGCCTTCTTGTTTTTATACTTGTCTGCAAAAAGGGGGCAGGGATCAGCTAGCAAGGCGCAAAACTTTTTTTTCACCCTCTCGTTCTAATCTCACTTATTTTCTTTTGTTCCTAATTTCCTTTATTAAGAATCACTAAAACTTAGGCCATATTTAATGCTTTCATGTGTAAAAGTTTGACGCTGACAACTGTTGAATACTATCCAACAGTCCTATTTATAATAACTAATAACTGTTAGACAACATCAACATTAACTATTCTATACAATATTTGATACATACATACATACAAAGCTCTACATGGTATAGTATATGTGTACCATATGTACAGCAAACAACTTTAAAATATATTAGTGTCTCTTGATTTAAACTAATGCAGTCCAATACAGTCCAACTCCTCTTCTCTTTCTGACCTAGTTTACAGTAAACGACACATAACACATGGGTATATATATGTATGTTATGCTATGATACTCAATTGGTTAATGATTAAGGGTCCAACAGTTTATAACAGTATGACTAAAACCACTAATCAATTCATCTCTTAGTTGATATAGAGAAAAACACATCAGCAACTAAATTGGTGACTTTAGTTTAGTTTAAATCATTCTTTATGTAACAGAATAAAGAAAAACTTTTCTTGGAGTAATCTTTGATCAGGTTTGTGTAACATTTCTCTTGAAGAATCAATTTCCACAAGCTAGAACAACACATGCACCAGTTCGATTCAACCAACAAAATACTTATTATCCAGTAAAATGTTTAAGCTGCTATGTAACTTATTATTCAAACATAACCATACGCATTATATATAAAAAAAATCCCCATCATGGGGGGTGATGGTGTGTCTACTTCAAACTCGGCTCCTCTACCAGAGGCCAGGGAGTTGTTCCTAGGATTGGGCTCTTCTGGACAGAGACCTCAGATGTTGTACCTGGAATCTGCTCGAGCCACTCTCCCAGTTTGTGGGTAACAGCCCTCAATGCTACGATAACCACTGGTACCACTGTTGCCTTTACTCCCCACATCCTTTTAGCTCCAATTTCAGCCCTTGGTGCTTTTCCAGCTTCTCATATTCCTTCTTCCCGATATTGCTTTTGATGATGCTTTTGCTGCCATGCGAAAATACATATTTTGTGGTAGGAGATCCCTGGTGTAGTTGCTGACAGTTTACACTTGACATGGTTTCACAAAATAAACATAACTACAATGTACAATGTACAGTTGTACAATGTACAGATTTGATTATATTGACTTTATAGTCCACCTCAGTGGAAATTTGTCTTTGGCTTCTTCAAGAGTAAAGCTTAGGTATATACAACATACATAATACAGCACAACATTACAGTTATACAGAATATACAGTATACAAAATACAATAGTACAAATAGGCAGTTAGTAAAAATAAAAAGTGTTCCAAGTCATTCTATATATAGAAAGACTCATTGTATATGTTCCAGCTGACCCTTTGGACCCTAGATCAACGGCCTTGTCACGGTCCCTATGTTTTTTCCTTGTGTCTCTCCCCTTCTCTCCCCGTGTGTGTGCGCGTTTGTCTCCCCCTGTCTGTCTATGTCTGTCTGTCAGGCGGAAGACGAGGAGGTTACTCTGGTTCAACAGTCATCAGACCTGACCTCATCTACACACCTGCAGCAGATCACCAGATTAAGGCTCATTCCTCCATGCTTTGCCAGACTGTCAGTTATCTACTGCTGGTAATTGTGTTGCCTGTATGTTAGTTACTGTAATTCTGCCTGCTTTAACTCTGCTTGTCCTTGTCTCTCTAGACTCCTGGATCCCTCACTCCTGCCTGCCTATGCCTCCTTGTCTTCCTCCCAGCCCCAGTCAAAGTTTACACTCTGCTCCTGGAAACCCCACATTGGCCTCTGCCCCAAAGAACTCAAATCCTCGAAAAAAAAAGATAATTAAACATTGCTTTGTGTTACAAACCATACCTGTCTCCCTGGCCAGTTATTGTGTCTGCGTTCTGGAATCCCACCTGGTTAGAAAGAGTGAGTGTAGTGGGTGTGGGGTACGCACAATTAGCCTTTTTTTGTACAACAGCACAAAATAAATTGACTTGCTAATGACCTTTTGGCAATGTTTTGGAGAGCTTGTTTTTGCTTGTTGCATTCAAGTTGACATAACAAGCTGTTAACTTAAACTATAAAAGTATTTCAATGTGGCTTCTGTATGCCATTTCAAGTGTGTTCAATGTGTTGGCTTATGCTAACGCTGCTTAGCCTCCAGATCTGATTTACTTCAAGTCAATTTATAGAGCTGAGATGATGCATTTTCTCAGGTCTTCTGTTTTTACAGTGTAAATGGAATTACTGGCACTTGAGTAATACTACCACTATTGGACTTCTGTTTAATTCAGTGTTAAACCTTCATTCCCTACCTATCTTACCGACTGAAAATGCTTATTTTGGAAATTAAAGCAAGTATACATTTAAGCTCCCTGCTCTCTCTCTTACTGCACACCAGCTAGCCTCCGAACAGATACTCTGATATGATTGACTGTTTTTGTCCCAGGCGCAGTGGATTCTTGTCATAGGGCCTTACAGGCAGCAGGTGAGCTTGTTTTTTTTTTTTTTGTTTGTTTTTTTTTCATAAATTATCTTTGTCAGAACAGTTTTCACATAGGGGACTAAAACTAATAATGGAGTAGTATAACAGTTAAGAAAGGGCTATGGGTACATCATCATATGATATTTAAGATTATGAGGGAAACATGGCTAGACCCACATTCTTGCAGCACAGTTATGTATGCACCTATACACCTCATGCCATCTTTATTTGCGATTCCAAGCATGTTGATGTTCAAATCATAAACTTCCTCCAAGTGTTTCTATGTCAGTCTTTGCTTACCACATGTGTGGTGCCAGAGCCTGTTCTGCTACTGATAAAAATACATACTGCACATGCTGCATTAGCAAAGCAGGGATGCAAAGCTGACAATCTGTTCCAGTAGACTGCCAATGGGCAGAGAGGAAATAAAACACCAGGCGGCAGGCAGGCAGGCGGGCATGCACTCATGTATGTCTCTCTCACACATCACACACACACACACACACTTAAGTCATTCCATCCAAAGACTCAAAAAGGCCTGTGATAATTAAATGAAATCAGAAAGTTGAGGATAAAATGCACAGCATTTAGCCACTGTTCATTCAGTGCAGACTGAAGACTTGTGGTGTGTCACAATTCACACTGTATCATGTCTGCCAACTGCAGCTTTAGTTAACAGACCAAGTTTGACCAGTCTGGTTTTGCTGTGGCTAAATGTGACAGGAAAGAAGAGGGATTTTGTACTGTGGGACATGTAGTGAATGAGTAAATTTAAGTTTAAGCTTTAATAAAAACACGTATCAATGCTATCCTTTACATTCACTGTTTTTTCCAATTTTTGGCATTACCCACTGAGCAGACAGGTGCAGACTGGGATTGGGTTGCCAGGAATAGAAAAAGCCTATGTTCTGTGTATTTGTAGGTTGTGAGACAGAGGATGGAAACAAATCTAAGCTGTCAGCATGTGTGAAAACATTTGAAGCAATGATCATCACATTAACTTAAGTCAACAATTCAAAAAATCTATATACTAATATATTTCACCTTAAAAAATTAATGTATCCATGTTTACCATGATAAGTTGGTCAAGTTGTCTGGAAAGAAGTAAAACATGATGCACTTTGAAGAAACTGCAACATGGCTTTGCAGATGGCAGTTTCAGAGTGCACTGTTTTGTTCAAATTCAGTTTTCTGCCATGGCACCTTGAGGTTTTTCACCAAAGAAGAGCTTATGACCTTGAAATGGAAACAACTCTCCTTTGTCCGTACACGCAGAGAAACACCAGAGGAGAGGGAAACATCCTGTTTCCTGTGCTTGTGTGTACTTTGGGAATATTCCTCTCCAATGTGTGGACAGGGACAGTCTAGCTAGTACATGTTAGCAATGCGCTGAGAGAGACTAAAAGACTGTGGTCTGAGAAATTTCAACAGCAGTTCTCAAATATTCTTTAGTTCGCCTACAGAGCAGTGACCATGGCCTTTCACCTCATCCTCAGCACCTTGACTACAAAAAAATCTATCCTGTTTTTGAACCTCAGCTCTAATTGTTTAAATTGGTAATCTTGAAACTGAAAGGTGACTCATAATAATGCCCTAAAAGAACTGCCACTGCTGTTTCTGCAGCCTGCTTCCTAATGTAACCAAATGATTCTGTAAGACCCAGAATGACCTGGAAGACTGTACCAAAAATATTTTGATTTCATTGGCAATGTAATAAATACATCCATTAAACTCTATGGCAGTAAGGGAGTTAAATAAATTGTCTATAGTAGTCCAAATACCCCCCCCACACACACACACACAAAAAACAAACCAAAAAAAAAACAGGCAAATAAAATCAACAATGGCCGTTTAACACACTTAAATTTACCCATTCACAGCAAGCTAAGGTGACTCGAACCACAAAATGAAGCAAATATGCAAAATTGTTGTAACTGCAGCCCCCATTAACACACTAGCAAGCCCCCTAATAAAATAAAAACAGAAAATGGCCCGTACAAATCACTGAATAAAGTCTGGAGTAAAACAATGGTTGGCGCTTTTTTAATTTTTTTTTTAGAACACTAAAAGAAACAAGGGGAAACTTAACAAAACATATGCAGTAGAAAAGTGTATAATATACCTTGATAGACTAGAAAACCGTACCCTTCCCAAGTAAGACATGCAGGTTATCTGCATATGCAGTACCTCAAAGTTTAGTCCCTCACCAAACACGGAGATTCTATCGAGCAACACATTTTTAATTAAAAAAAAAAATCAAATTTCATATGATAAGTTAAAAGACCTGATTTATTGTTCTACATGTTTAGTTTTTAAAAAAACATGCTTTTAACAGATTTAAACAAATCAACACCAAATAAATGCTAGCCTCAGCTGCTCTTTCAGGTGTTTCTCAATGCAGGAAGAAAGGTATAGGTGAGCTTCCCTCCCCTTCCTCTGCCCCCTGACTTCCTGTTACCTTCCCTTTCACAGTAAATTAGACGCCACAAGTCCCCTAGAGGAACCTACTACCACTCCTGCTCAAACTGACACTAGAATACCCCAGAAAAGGCCTGCCACAGAGCGGAACGCAAAAAGGAACACAAACTGGTGATGTGGACTCTTCTGTGTGTGGGGTAATGTGTCTGTGTGGTAATGCCTTGGGGCTTGAGTACAACGAATGGTGCTTTTCTTCCTCACTCAACACAGATTAGTGAAGGCAGGAGGTATGTTAACTTTTCCCCTGTTTCCCCTGCGAAAGTCAGTAAGATTACGAGAAGTTACTAATTAATAGGAGAATCTCCTCATCTTTCCAACGGAAGGAGTACTCCTATTTGTCCAGGCATATGGTTCCAGGTCCCTGCTCCTCTTGTGACAGTGTGGACCAGCTTGCCTCCAAAGCCCGTCCCTTCAGTGTCTTTAGTCTAGTTCTTTCTGCTTTAACCTGCTTTTCTTCATTGTTCTTCTTCGGTTTACTTATCTTTTGTGTAATCTGTTTTTGTCTCGTTGCTTGGTTGTTCAGTTGTTGTTTATTTGCCATTACATCCGCTCCGAGTTAGCACAATTATCTGTCTCGTGTGCAACTGTCAGGACAGTTACAGTTTTAACGGTTATAACTTGAAGTCATTTTTTAATAAGTTACGTACTTCTACTTTAAGGGCACAACATGAATGGGGTCTTGATGTCCTATTCTGGACTTTCTTTAACCCCATGCTCAATTTTGTCTGTGTCAGTTTTTTCCAGCCTCAAGATAAGATGAGGTAAGACTTTGCTGATCAGCCAGAAATTAACAGACAAAGTTCCATAAAATTTGCTGTGCATCAATCAAATCAATCTCTTCAAGGAAGTTCCTGGTCATGGCTGGTTACACTACGTGAACTGATATTTACCAAAAAAAGAAACACAGAAACAGAAATAAATGCCTAGGATTTAATATTGGGTATCATGCTAATTATTAGACTTTACATTGCATTCTGCTTCTTGTTAAATATATATTACATAATACATATATAAAACATATTTCATTCTGTGGTATAACTGGTAGTAGGTTCTTGGATTTTACCATGATCATTACTCCTTGTAAGTGTTTTCACCATTAACTTTGTAATTTCTCATTTTAAATGTTACCTCATCAAAAGAATTCCTAATCATTGCTGACCTTTGTCATAGTAAATGGGTCGTTGACCTAATTTCCTAAATTGTCATGGTCTTGACTGCGCCCCTAGAGTTTCTTTGTTTCCCT
The DNA here is from genome assembly GCA_023238725.1 of Scortum barcoo. NCBI lineage: Eukaryota > Metazoa > Chordata > Actinopteri > Centrarchiformes > Terapontidae > Scortum > Scortum barcoo. Next base: position 258,202 of record CM041548.1, on the reverse strand, counting down.
CTCCCTGTGTTCTTTGTTATCCCATTTGTATCTTGTTGTGTTGTTATTCTTATGTCTCGTTCCCTGCTTTAATCTTGTCTTTGTTTGTTCGCAGTTATCCATCCATCTTCATCCGCTTGATCCGGGACCGTAGTGTACCGCCCCCCAGGGACATACTCTGAATTCCTATCTGAATTTTCAGAGTTCCTGTCAAATTTAGTCCTTGAAAATGACAAGGTAATTATTGTAGGTGATTTTAATAATGTCATGTGGACATGGATAGTGACAGTCTTAGCACAGCATTCATCTCATTATTGGACTCCATTGGGTTTTCTCAGAGAGGTAAATTCTCCAACTCACTGTCACAATCACACCCTTGATTTGGTCCTCACCTATGGTATTGATATTGAGCACTTAATAGTCTCCCCCCAAAATCCTATATTATCAGACCACTACTTAGTATCATTTGAATTCCTATTACAGGACTATGCACCTCTAGAAAAATTAGTGTTCACTAGATGGTTACCCGATTGTACTAGGACTAAATTTAAGGAAGCAATTCCGACAGCATTAAAGTCAGTAAGATTTCCTAGTATCTCTGACGACTCTCATGATTTTTTGAGCTCCCCCCAAATTGACCAACTTGTTAGTAACACCATGGACTCACTCAGAGGCACTCTGGACTCTGTTGCGCCCCTAAAAAGAAAGATCATAAAACAAAAGAGATTGGCACCATGGTTTAACTCTGCAACTCGCAAGTTAAAACAAACAACACGACAATTGTAAAGGATATGGCGCTCCACCAAAGAGGAGGACTCTCGCCTAGCCTGGAAAGAGAGTCTCAAAACATATAGGAAAGCCCTATGTAATGCCAGAGCAGCCTACTATTCAGGCATTAATAGAGGAAAATAAGAACTGCCCTAGGTTTCTAGGTTTCTTTTCAGCACTGTAGCCAGGCTGACACAGAGCCATAGCTCTATTGAACCCTGCATTCCCTTAAGTTTAAGTAGTAATGATTTCATGAGCTTCTTTAATGACAAGATTTTGAATATTAGGGACAAAATTTGTCAGGATCTGCCCTCATTAGACTCCAATCTATCTAACGTGCCTTCAGACTCAGGAAATTTAGGAGCAGATACATTAAAACCTGACAATTGCTTAGACAGTTTTATTCCAATTGGCCTTCCCGAATTATCCTCGTTAGTTTCATCATCGAAAGCAACAACTTGTCTCCTAGACCCGATCCCAACTACGCTGCTTAAGGAAGTTTTCCCATTTGTTGGTACATCGCTGCTGCATATTATTAATCTGTCTCTGGTGTCAGGCTTTGTACCCAAGTCTTTTAAAGTAGCTGTAATTAAACCATTGATCAAAAAACCTACACTTGATGCAGATGTGTTAGCCAATTACAGACCAATATCCAACCTCCCCTTTTTGTCTAAGATCCTAGAGAAAGCCGTTGCCAGCCAGTTATGTAATTATCTCCACAGTAATAGTCTTTTTGAAGTTTTTCAGTCAGGATTTAGAGCTCACCATAGCACAGAAACAGCACTTGTGAAAGTCACCAATGACCTGTTGACAGCATCAGATAGAGGGCTTCTGTCTGTACTTGTCCTGTTAGACCTCAGTGCTGCCTTTGATACAGTTGACCATCACATTCCATCACATTCTGTTGCTGAGAATGGAAAAATTCATATATTTCAAGGTCTGCCTTTTACCACCTGCGCAACATCGCAAAAATTCGGCACTTTTTGTCCCAAAGCGATGCTGAAAAATTAGTCCATGCATTTGTCTCCTCCAGGCTGGATTATTGTAATTCACTTTTATCATTTTGCCCAAACAAGTCGTTAAAGACTCTACAGCTGGTCCAGAATGCCGCTGCTTGGGTGCTGACTTAAAACCAGGAAAAGAGACCATATTACTCCAGTATTGGCTTCTCTGCATTGGCTCCCATGTAAAATTTAGAGTGGTGGATTTTAAAATCCTACTCCTCACATATAAGGTCTGGCACTGTCATATTTTAACAAATTGATAACTCCTTATTATCCGACTAGAGTGCTGCGCTCCCAAAACGCAGGCTTACTTGTAGTTCCCAGGGTTTCCAGAAGTAGTCTAGGGGGCAGAGCCTTCAGCTATCAGGCCCCTGTTCTCTGGAACCAGCTCCCAGTCTGGGTCCGAGAGGCAGACACAGTGTCAGTGTTTAAGAATAGACTTAAAACCTTCCTTTTTGATAAAGCTTATAGTTAGGGTGGGCACAGGCTGGGCGCCCTTAGTTATGCTTAGGGCTTAAACTGCCGGGGAGCTCCCATGATGCACCAGGGCACCTCTCCCTCTTCCTCTTGTCTTCTCTGCTTTCTCTGCTTCCTCTTCCTTTGCTTCCTCTACTCTTATTATGGTAGTAGTGCAAACTGGAGTCACCTTATAAACTGGTAAAAGTGGCTAAAGTGTTTAGTGGTTAAACTGGTTAAAGTAGTTAAAGTGGTTAAATTGGTTAAATTGGTTAAATGGTTAAAGTGTTAAAGCGGTTAATGTGAATACTCTTATGTCCTGTAAAGTGCATGTTACTGCCGGAGCCCCAGTCCTCTTTGTTCTCTCCAGTCTTGCAGGTTCCTCACTGATTCTGGTTGTGGTCCATCTGTCTGAGGTTCACTGGCCTGGTGGGGACATGATTTGTGTCTGTGTTGTGGAGAGAAGGTCGAGTGGCCCAGAATCTAGAGATGCACCTGGACTCACGGACTCATTTCCATTACCTGTGATACCTTCATACATGGACTAAACCAATGAACTCAGTATAGCTACAGTTTATTACAACTCCATGTTTAACTCCATAATATGATTGATGATGATGATGATGTTCTCTGTACGTGTGGCATCTATTGCACGTCTGTCCGTCCCAGGGAGAGGGATCCCTCATCTGTGGCTCTTCCTCAGGTTTCTTCTTTTTCCCATAAAGGGTTTTTTGAAGTTTTTCCTGACTCAGTTCGAGGGTCTAAGGACAGAGGGTGTCACAACTGTACAGATTGTAAAGCCCTCCGAGGCAAACGATGTTTGTGATTTTGGGCTCTAAATAAATAAATTAGATTTTTTTTTATTTGACCGGGTCGTGGAGGCAGCAGTCTGAGCAGAGATGCCCAGACTTCCCTCACCCCAGACACTCCTCCAATTCTTCTAGGGAGATTCCGATGCGTTCCCAGGCCAGCCGAGAGACATAGTCTCTCCAGTGTGTCCTGGGTCTTCCCCAGGGCCTCCGCCCGGTGGAACATCCGAAACAGATGCCCGAGCCACCTCAGCTGACTCCTCTCGATGTGAAGGAGCAGCGAGCTCCTCCTCCAGTGACTGAGCTGAGCTTCTCACCCCCTATCTCTAAGGGAGCGCCCAGCCACCCTGTGGAGGAAACTCATTTCGGCGGCTTGTATCCGCTATCTTGTCCTTTTCTGTCATTACCCAAAGTTCATGACCATAGGTGAGGATGGGAACGCGTAGATTGACCGGTAAATTGGTGAGAGCTGAGCCCAAGCTATGCGTGGAGGCGAGCCCGACTATCTCTAGGTGGTACCTCTCAACCTCCCACACAAGCTCTGGCTCCTTCCCCCCCAGCGAGGTGACATTCCATGTCCCTATGGCCAGAGTTTTGGTCCAGGGATTGGGTCGTTGAGGGACCCCCTGCCACGACTGCTACCCAAACCACACATTGCACCAGCCCCTCATGGACCTCCCTGCGGGTGGTGAGCCTACTGGAAGGCGGGCCCACGCCATCGCCATTTCAGGCTGAGCCCGGTGGGTCCCGTGGGCAAAGACCCGGCCACCAGGCGCTCGCCTGCATGAGCCCCAAGGTCAAGGTGGCGGCGGTTCAAGGAGGGGTGTTCGCAGTTAGTTATGTATATTTCCTGTTTTATTTTGTATACTTACCTCTCCTAACATGTCTGACACGATACCTACACCTGTTTGATTATTCTGCTGCATCTTGATTAGTTTTCCCTGCCCCTTGGAAGGCTGTCTTTACTTCCCCATCAGCCACAGTACATATACCAGTCCCCTTTCCTTTGTTGTTTGTCAATTTGCCAAATATTTCGTTCCTATGTATCATTTATAATATTTGGACTTATCTGTCTGTCTGTGTACCTGCTTGTCTAACTTCTTTGAAATATTATTTGGCCGCACTGGTGTGAATGGTTTGTTAATTTTGACACTCATGCAGCCAAGCACAGTGTACAAAATATTTAGATGGTGTCTTCTCACTGATAACGTTATAACATCAGTTATTGCTCACGATTGTTAATTCCATGATTTAACGTGATGCAGGCCAAAATGGAACTTTGTTTTTGACTTTGTGTGCTCTCTGTGGGAAAACAGGCTTAAGCACAAAACTGCTGTTTGTACTGAGCTTGTTTATTAGGGAAAACAACCATCACTCTGTAAAACTGCTGTGTTCCTATAGCTCCAACTCCAAAAGAAGTCCTCTCTAGTGGTAACATCATCAGCCTGATTGTGTCATGTCAATTTGAGTAATCAGAGTCTTTCTTCTTTCCATATCAATATTTAAAGTGGATCAACATTTTGTTTTGAGTCAGGACCTTATTATTTTGAGCACGTAGCTGATGGAGACTAAGTTGTCAGTAAGTTGCTGTATTAATATATGGTATTATCCACTATGGTGATGATGAGGGATCCCTCTCCCTGGGACGGACAGACGTGCAATAGATGCCACATGTACAGAGAACATCATCATCAGTCATATATGGAGTTATACATGGTTCATATTATTATTTTTATTATTATTATTATTATTAATAATAATGCTGTTGCTCTTGAATAATCTGCAATAACTTACTGACGCGATTGCTAACTGCTGATGCCGTTGTCTATTCAAGATAGCTTAAATGAGAAGTTCAATATTTTGGGAAATTTGCTCTCTTCTGCTATAATAAAACCCACCTTCTACTAATATGTGAGAAAGTGTAAGTGTAAATAATATGACAGTTTGTTGTGTTATGTCTGGAAACAGTAGCATTCCTGATGTCTATGCTGGTTGCAAGGAAACAGATCCAGCCCAAATATAGTGCATTCCATAACCCTTGTTACAAATAAAATGATTCCTCAGCTTCAGAAGGTCAGTCTTTATGCTAAGCTTAGGTTTGCTTTCATCACATCCAGCACCTAGACAACCAGCACTGGCGCCCCCCAGGGGTGTATGCTTTCACCACTGCTCTTAATACTCTACATGAATGACTGCACCTCAGGAGACCTATCTCTTAAACTCCTGAAGTTTGCAGATGATTATGATTATCAGCTTTATTCAGGATGGTGACAAGTCTGCATGCAGATGGCAGGTTGAACAGGTTGTCAGAACAACCTGGAGTTGAACACACTTACCAGTCCTATGTCTGCTATGTAAGCCTTCATGTTTCTGGGATCCGGGACCTAAAGTGGGAGTCCAACATAGCCACCATCAGAAAGAAAGCCCAGCAGAGGATATACTTCCTGTGCCAGTTTAAAAAGTTTTAACCTGCCTCAGGAGTTGCTGGTTCAATGTTACATTGTCATTATTCAGTCTGTTCTCTGCACATCCATCACAGTGTGGTTTGGACCTGCCACCAAAATTACTTACTAATTACACATAAATTACTTAACAATTGTTAATGTGGCTTGCTTTCCAATGAGCTTTAATAGTAACTTTACATGGCAGCTCTTGCTTAGGGACATCCTAAGCCCGTGCCCTGTAGACCCACTCAGTAATCCATCCATGCTATCCGTAAACCAAATTCCTAATGTAACTGATGATTCAGTTAATCATTAACAACACAATGCACAAATAATTTTGAAAATTATAACACTAGAGATTAAAAATTGAAATTATTAAATGCAGGGATGTAGCTAATTGGGGGGTTTACATGAAACCCCCCAGTTTTACATTCTGCATATTACACATGTTAATTTTTAGATGAATTTAGATGTAGCAAGACAAACCAGTCTGGTCCACTTCAACCCATTTACCTCTTTTGTCAAGACTTGTAACTAAGTCCATACCAATCCATATGCGACTACATACCCTCCAGTCTGGCCAGTTAAGCCTCTCCTCAAGACCCTCAGTTCATCTCAGAGACAGGTGAAGTGGCCACGCGCTTCTGGTTTCACCACCACCTGTGCCACCTTATCTAGATCTGGAATATCCCCAAAGCTGTACACGGGGCATTCCTTCCAGATCTGAGGCACCTCCACAGCCTCCTCCAGGTGAGGAATCCCTGATCACGTCATCAAAATTCTCATTGGGGTCCTCTTCTGCTATCCAAACGTACATCCGCAACATTCTGTCACACATCAGAAACACCCACATATATCTTTGCAACTGAAAAAAAAAAAAAAAAAAAGATGCCACTGAAGATGGCTGCCATGTATCCAGCTCCCTCTTAATCTTCCATCTTTTGTTTTTTTAAAACCTTCTCTTTTTTTTTTATTTAACTTTTTAAAAATATTCTACATGGACACTATAAGGACAAGCTCTATCTTATAAAATGATAGAGGCCAACTTTACATCGTGTAGGTGGTGAAGGAGTATCTCTTAACGCCACCAGAGAATGACAGGTAATCTCCATGGCAATGCTTTCCTGTTATTTTACCTGAAGGATGGTGGCAGCAGAGAAAACAAGGTTTGCGGGCTGGAGTCATAGTCTTGCTCAGGAAACGTGAAAACCAACCCCCTCTACAGAGTATTCTTCTGGCTAATATTCAGTCTCTGGATAACAAGCTGCGTGAACTCCAGGTGAGCAGGAAGGTATTTCAATAGGACATTAAGAACTGTAACATTTTGTTTTTAATGGAGACTTGGCTCGATTCATCGATCCCAGACTCTGCCATTGTTCCTGAGGGACTCTCCATTCACCAACAGGACCAGACAATACATTCAGGGAAGAGCAAGGGATGATGATGATGATCAACAACAAGTGATGCTCAGATGTGGAGATTATTTTTACAGACTGTAAAAAGCCCTCTGTAAAAATTTTCAGAGTACAGATAGGTAGAGATAGATAGAGATTTTTGGCCTAGAGTTTGAGAAAAACCTCATTTTGAGAAAACGGCCTTTAATGATTTATATTGTAAAATTATACATTTTTTTACTGAAAACCACAATTTACCAACAGCAAATCATCAAATTCATAGCAACAGCAGTAAAAAAAAACAGGCTGGCTGTCACTTGACATGCGGTGATACACTGGTATGAGCTTCTTCCCCACCTCTCCAGCAAGTTTCCAGGATGGTGTTTATGGTGTGTTTCTCCTGCTTTCCCATACCAACACCAAGAGGGACTGCACCTGGTGTGCATGGCGTTGTCATCAGTGGACATGGAGTGAAGGAGACCTGCCCATATTGGTTATTGTGAACCACCCCGTAATAATTTTGCAGTGTTTTGTATTTATTGGCGTCAGCTATCATCATTATGTCTTTGACTGTGTCTTCTTGCAAGAGACAACTGCTGATGTCTTTTCCTTTTTTTATGATGCAAGCCAAACAAGAAAATGTCACAGTGAATCACGTGGTGCATCGGAACGAATTACGTCATCGGAAATTGACACCAGCCAATGAGCTTTCGTATTTAGGTTTCAAGCCCCCTTTCTTCTTTCATGATTGGTTGCTGACACAAAGGAAGTGACCATATCTGTGTTAACATTGTGCAGGAGAAACAGACCTTTCCAATGATATATGACATGACACTGTGCAGACAGTGGCTGCAGCGCTGCGCACCGCATAAGAATTCCTAATTTAGGCAAATTTAGAAGAAATCTCCGGCCACATGTAGACATGTAGTTTAAAAAATAAACACCTAAATGTGTATCTGGGATGTTTTCTTCTCACTAGTCTGTTAGAAGACATGTTAACTATTCTGATTACACAATGTGTGAATGCACGTCCAAAATCAACTCAAAATGTGGCGCACCTTTTGCAAGCTTCATGTCATGCCAATAGTTGCCTATAATTAGTCAATGTAACGCCCCAAATAAATACTAATTCTACCTGACTGTATGATGATGACCATGGCGAATGCAGACAGAAAGGGTAAAAAAAAAAAAAAAAAAACTTTCATGCAGTGAAGTATAAGTTCTTGTTGTGGAGGTCGACACCAAAAAAATAATTTTGTTTGGTGGACACAAAATTGCAGCATGGCTGGTGCTGCTAATGTATTTTAATTGCATATAAAATTTCCATCCATTTAGATGACACATTTTTAACATAAACAAACTAATAAACTTCAGGTGATGCATATTTGTTAGTCAAACATAAATGAGACAAGCAAGAATGAAATTAGTGTAATAGTATTAATAAACCCAATGTGTTTCAAACACACATAACCAGGTTTGTATATTTATAATCAATTAATCTAATTTGCTTGAAATTCATAAGAACCTCAATTCAATATTAATAAAGCTTATTTGTATGGAATTCATAATTACCAGGTTTATGAATGATTAACATATCCAATATATTTAAAATGTTTAATAAAAGATCTATGCATTAAAATCTAAGACTTTTCAGCTCCTGAGTATGTCTAGCACCAATTGCGAGTGACTGGAGCTGGCACATCAAATTCCTAGAGATGCTCTTGGTGAGTCTGTAGTGAGTCTAGAGACAATATAATAAGAACTGCTGCCACACCAGCAGATTGGCAACACTGCGTGGTACCTCATCAGAGGCATATGGAAAGTCAAGAACAAGGCCAGGACGTACCTCCCAAAGCTGACCAGGAGGGAGGTTAAACTGGTAATACTGCAACTGGTAAAATGTGGTAAGGTTGAGTTTGCTGCACTTGGAGAGATCATTCCTAGTCCAGTAGTAGTCAAAGTGGTTAATAAAACTAAGACCAGTGGTAATAGAACAGAAACTGTCAATCCACTGATGCATGCTAAAACTGTAGCTTAACTTCTCAAAGGGTTTCCTCTATGTGGGAATGGGGCCTCTCAATTGTTTTGGCAGTATCTTAAAGTCCCACTGTAGACAAATGGACTGTCAAAGCGTAGTCATTCATGGCAGTATGCACAGTAAGAGTAAGTGTGGTAGGATAGTGATCATTGAGAGTGAGAAAAAGTTCAACAATGTCCAAGAGTCAAAATTGGGGTTGTATTGACTGATGTCATCCTCATTCCTAACCACAGGTGTGTCCATATCAGGTACACGTTTCACATAATGAGTAGCGAAGACAGTGGCAAAAATATGTCGAGTATCGTGGGCATACAGTTTAGGGGTGAGGCCTTGCAACTGTGGGTGTTTGCCTTCTTGAGATATGGACAGGTGGGACAGAAAGCTAACAGGCTACAGGAACGCTTAAGTTGGATTTATTTCTAAGCGCAGCACAGGCAGAATGATGCAGGTTATCAGAATGATCAGAGTCTCAAAAAGTTCAGAGGAGTTACAAAGGGACCGACTGATCCTGCTGAGCTGACTCACCATAGACCAAGGAAAGAAACGCTGGGATCGAACCCACGCTGGTGAGTAGGAAGAGCAGCAAACTGAGGCTTGCAGAATGGAAACTCAGCTGAGGCTGGGTGGTGATTCAAGAGAGCAGACCAGTGAAACCAAGCAGCCAGGAGTTGGTGGACCACGAGCAAACAGAATCCACAGTGGACAGGCACAGAACTCGTGGTCAGGCTGAAAAGTTTACCGGGGCAGAGACAAGGCAGGATGGTTCAAAACAGGCAGGGTGTGTAATGGGTGATCAGTCCAAAGAAGAATGCTGGAAAATCTTGCATAAAGATGACGAAGAACAGTTTGGCAATGCATGACTGTGATGAGGGAGCTTAAATGCTGAGCTGATCTGTGAACCAGAGCAGGTGAGTGGACCAGGTAATGGGAGTGGCTGATCAGTGGGAGTGGCTGGCAGGTAAATGGAAAAATACCTGGAAAACAGACTGTGACATGGTAAATATCTCACCATCTTTTGTCCTTTACTGAAAAAAAATACAAGTTGTATTACCATAAATACGATGCACTTCTGTGGGAACAGAAGTTTCTGTTTTGAGAGCTGAAAGAAGGTTGCCCCTCTTGGTGCCTGTTCAGATCTTTACCTGACCTTCACTTCTTCTGATACCTTCTGATATTCCTAATATCCCCTTCCTTATGTATAATATACATAAATAAATGTATAATATACATTTTTTCTGGAAAAGTTTCATCTGACACAGGTAATACTGCAAATGCAAAGGCTTTCATAACTCTAAACACTATTAAGAAACAAGAACTCTCTAGGACACTGGAACACTTGACATAAAAGAACAAGACAATTTGGCACAGGACAGGGGAAAACGGAGACAATATATACACAGGCTAATAGGGCACAGGTGAAAACACTCAGGGCGGGGCAGCCAATCACAGGAGTGGGAAACACACAAGGGCAGGAAGTCAAGGGTCTGAAACAAGAGGGAGAGATTAAACATCATGATAAAACAGGAAGTCGAGACAAAACAAAACTCTGACTCTTTTTAACTAGTTTTATCTTGGACACATGGAAGGTGGGGTGGACACAAAGAGATCTAGGCAACATTAAAAGCACAGAAACAGGGTTAATGACCTTAGATATAGGAAATGGACCAACAAAGCGGGGAGCCAACTTCCTGAAAGCTACAAGGAGAGGCAGATCTCAGGTGCACAGCCAGACCCTCTGTCCCGGTCTGTAGCGCGGTGCGGGTCATTGATGTCGATCTGCTTTTCATACTGGCCGCATTTCTCATGGGGACCTGTCTGGTCCAGGCCACACCCTTTCTGCAGCACCAGATGAGTCCATGCATGGATGGGAGTGTAACCTCCTTCTCACAACCAGGAAAAACTGGAGGTTGGTATCCATATTCACAGTGGAATGGGGACAAACCATTAGCTGAAGTCGGAAGTGTATTGTGGGCAAACTCAACTCATATGAGGTGCTTACTCCATATGAGGTGGCCTGCGGGTGGTAACCCAATGTGAGACTGACAGTGGCGCAGATGAGCTTGCAGAATTCTTTTCAGAACTGGGAGATGAACTGTGGCCGCTGCTCTGACACCACATCACTTGGGAACCCATGCAACCTGCACACAAGAAGGGAGTATCTCTGCTGTCCTCTTAGCGACCCTCCTTGAGGCAACTTGGGCAGGGGGATAAATTGAGAATCGATCTACTCTAGTGCAAATGAATTATTGAGAGACCAGGAGTCCAGTAACAAAGTCCATGGGTATGTCAAACCAAGAGCGTTTGGGCATGGGTAATGGCTTGACATGAAGACTGTGCACGTGGACACATATTCCAGAATCTGTTGTTCCATTCCACATGCAGACTAAAATAAGTGATCACCCACATGGTCTTCAGTTTGTCTCGCCAGACTTTAAGCTACCACCCAAACATCATTATGTGGAGCATAAGAGCACAGAGTTTGTGCTCTTAAGGGTAATGTTTGTTTCTGCAGGTCAGACTGGATGACTTCCAAGATTCAGCAGGATTGAGCACATACTGCTTGTGAACTCTGTTTACTTCCACTGCAGAGACTACAACTGCTGGTACACTGAGCATTTACACTCATTTGAGCAGACATCCTCAGACTGTATATCTCTGTGAAGCTTTATTGTACATAGACAGCTGACATTGACAGCTGAAGAGTGACATTGGAAAAAGAGGGGGAAGACATGCAGCAAATGGGCCCCAGGCAGGATTCGAAACAGGTTCTGCTGCGGTTAGGCCCATGGTCTCATACATGTGTGCACGCTCTACAAACTGAGCCACCTGAGTCACAAGCACTATTACTTTTTAGGTGATATATTTTACTTTGCTAATGTAAAACTCTACATAACCCCATATCTGAGAAGCAGTTACAGTGATTTGCTTGAGATGCGTAAGGTTTTCTATTGTTTATTTCTGTGTTCATTTTATACATGGCACATATCCTTCGGCAATGTACAGATTTGTTCTGAGTTTCATAGGATCACAAACATCAACCTGAAAAACCATTTCTATGCTGAGCTGGATCAACATGCTCCTCGTTGACAGAGTTTGTTCAGAAAAAAAAGCTGCATGCACAGGGAAAGTAGCTGAAGCTCTTGATTAGCTCTTCAGCGCTTATGGCCTCCAGGTGAGTTGGTTACACTTCCTGGTGCTTGATTGCAGTACTCCAGTAGATTATGTTTGTTTTAACTCTCATCTCTTCAGTCATGAACTAACAAAATGGCAACAACATACTGAATGAACAACTACAAAAAGTATTCACTATTCTCTATTTCACTGATACATCATCATATTTTCATATCATAATATTGTCAACATGTACACACAAGGGGTATGATTCATGAAATGTGAGCAGTACAAATTTATGTGTAAACTGTGTTCAGTCTGAAATTTACATGGATTTCCGCATTCATCAGTATTTCAATATTTATATTTAGTTCCGGGCGGCACAGTGGTGTAGTAGTGGTTAGCACTGTTGCCTCACAGCAAGACCCTGCCTCTCGCCCAAAGATAGCTGGGTCAGCGCTCCAGCAATTCCCTGTCCTCAGGGTAAGCAGGTTTAGAAGATGGATGGATGGACGGATATTTAGCTCCAATCTTTTCGTAGCTACTCACAAAATACACCTGCTCCTGACTGTGTGTAGCACATGTGTAAACGTAAAAATGCGTATAAATATTGCTTGTTGGAAATTATCATTTTAATTCGTATTGCCTTTCTTATATGTACACAATAACCAGATGCCTTTGAAACACGTAATTTGAACATCACAAACATTTAGAAATATGTAGAGAGAGGTTTAGGGCTCAGACGCGCACGTACGCATCAAGTTGCTGCATGTTGTGGCTCGGTGGCCTGGTGGGACACAGTTGGCACTGGTTTGGATGGAGCTGTGAGAGGCGGCACTAAGAATATGGTCTGCCTAAATAACTTGATGCCAGCAATGTGCTCCTCTGCAGCAGACAGCTGTGAGGAGACTCCTCCTCCAGAGGCTGTTGTTTATTTGTTTGTTTTTTATATTGAACTATTTTTGCATTAGCCTGCTGCTCATAGCGGAGAATGTTTGTTACAGAGCAGCGCATGAGCAGAGCAGAGCAAAGCAGCTACTCTCCAGTGCACCCACAGTGGCAATAGCACCATCTAGTGACATAAATGTTAAATGTTTCAGTAGAAAACTGTGGTGTTGTCTGTGTAATATGTTTAAATAGTTCAAATATTAAACGAAAATAGGGAGTGTCTCTTTACATACAAAAAAACTACACCCAGCCCACTACAATAGTGTTGGATATATTGTTTAACATCCAGAGTGAAGCAAGATTATTTTCTCTCAATCAAGGTACAGGTTGACATCCTTGTAAGAAGTGCTATTGTTCTCCGTGCTCTTCCTTCTTCTCTGTGCGAGGATGACTCCAAATTCCTGAAGACGTGGGATGTAAGTCAGCATATTGTTATATGAAATGTTCAGAGTTTGCTTTTTTTGTGAATTTTGAAAAAACAGAAAGTTTGCAAAAGTATGTTACCATGTATTGTTGTCATTGTAGGGTACAGAAAGTATACAAAACAGAAAACAAGCAACATATTAATTGTTATGGTGTTCAAAGGACTGTATACACCATATATACGTGATAGAGCTACCAGTAGTGTTGAACAAATAATAGAAATAAAAAACAACTAATAACCATCAGTATAAACAAATCAATGTGTACACGCGGCACTAATTATTAGCATTTAACAACCTAACCGAATAACTGGACAATGAACATACTCAATATAAATACTATACTATCATATACTACTATCAATTTCATAATATAATTATCAGGTTTGGTTTATAACTGATAATGATCAGTTAAGGATTATTTTTATAGAAATATTACATCATCTGTGGTCTGTAGTTTGCTGTAGTTTGTGGTGCAATCACTTTGTATTATGCTATGCTAAGAGGTGTTTCTCCTCTCCTCTCTCTCTCATCTTCAGCCTGTGGAGTCCCCAGAAGTGGATGTTAATGACGTACTAGTGGGTATCACATTGATCACTGCCAACTTAACTGATGCCACTTTCCTTGTCCCAGATAGAGTTGCAGTGATCATTGAGGGTAATCTGGTGGATACATTGTCCTTTTTGGGCTAATTTCTGTGCTAAATTTACATTATCCAAAAGAATTGACCAATACTTTCGACTTCGATCCAAAAAGTCTTGATATGCCTGGAAGATGGAAAGCCCAGAGTGTTGAGCCTTAAATATTTTGGCAGGGGAATAATCTGGCTCTTGCAAACAAAGTTGATGCACTTGAGCAACATATTATAGTCACAGGCAAATGAAACAACTTCCTGTTTTGACAGTGTTATTGTTCACCCCCAAGTTGGATGTTTGACAGTTCAACAATTTAAATTTTGTATTAGCATGGATACAGTGTTGAAAACATTATGCCATGCATTTGTAGGTGTATTTGGTCTACTGAAAATGGTTACAATAGGTAATGAATGTCCTCAGGCCATTGCACATTTTTTGGAAATATTGTTTTGTGAGGCTTTGTTCTTACTAAAAGGAAGGAAGTTACTGAAGTATACAATTTCATATCTTTCCTCTTTTTATGCGATAAGTCAATGATCAGTATGATGTGTGGCATTTTCTGTATGATCAGTATGATGTGTGGCATTTTCTGTATGATAATGTGATGCAGTGCCTTAACCATTACATTAAAAGACGGCCATAATGTTTATCAGTAAAGTTGGTCATGCCATGTATGACAGGTTCCTTTATTGTCCATTTCAAGATGTGATAGTTCAGGGAAAAAAATCTGCAATTGCACTATTTCAGGTATTGTTGTTTGTTTACTCATCATCTGTTTGTACACTGCATGGAGAGTGTGAGTTAAAGCTACTTAAAACAATTTATGTAATCGGTTTCAAAAAAGAATTCCACTTGCCTAACATCTTATTTTTAGTTCACCTTAAGCAAGTTTTTACTTGTAGTGTAGTTAGTAGAGCTTCTTTTGATTTGAAAAATTTAAGTAAATGCAAAGTTAACAACTCTGTTAAGAGAAAATTTACAGCAGTAAAAACATTCATTATATATTTACTTGTTTTTGTTTTTACTGTGAAAACAAAATAACTAGTAAAACATACTTGATCAGAAAGGTTTGTTAAACTTAAAAAACTGTTTCAACTGTTTCTTTGAGTTAAATGAACTTATCGGGTCTTACAGCGTGGTGCATAGATTTGGGCATTAGCCTGTTTCACTTTTTGCTCAATAGGCCAGGTTAGAGCTCCTATCATCCAATTAGATGGCAGGATGTTTTCTGGCTCCTTGGGAGCTGGGTCTGGGTCAAACAGGCGGGACAAAGCATCAGATTTGACATTCTATGTACCATTTCAAGTGTAAAATTGAAACAGTTAAAAAACAAAGTCCACCTGGCTTGCCTGGAGTTTAGTGTCTTGGCCTTTCTGACGTATTTGAGGTTCTTGTGATCTGTCCAAACTAGAAATGGCTGTTTGGCCCCCTCCAACCAACGCCTCGATTCCTCCAGAGCTACTTTGACCACTAACAGGGTGCACAATGAACCCTAGGAATGAGATCTTGGACACTTGAAACACACATTTTTCTGCTTTTACATGAAGTCGGTTTAACAGTGGACCATGGGCTCAGTCACCACTGTGTTGCTTAGCATAGATAGTGACTTAGTAGACATTTATTTAAATAAAAATCTTGAAGATTATTTAAGCAATAATCTTCAGCTTTCACACTTTGTCCAGTATATGCCAGCAGAAAGTTCTAGAAATTACTTTGGAGTTGAAATGGAAGTGGATGTGTTGCCTATTGGTAACTTCAGGTGATGTTGGTGAAATGTCTGCATATTATTTCTTTTATTCCCCTCTTTGTAGGCTGTTGATATGATACTGGGACACACAAGGGGACGATTCTTACAAACCACCTTGTCAATTCCACCTTGCTGCATGAAGATGCAATAAGCACACCTTTAAGGCCACCCAAATGTGCAATGGAATCAAGCTGAAGACAGAACCAGTCTTTTCAGAGTCATTCTCACCGCAACATGACCATGACAGAAGCTGATAGGTAAGGCTTATGCTTAAAAAGAATTTAAACTTTTCTCAGAAACACCATGACCCAGGAGATGCTAAATACATTGGCTATGCTGTCAGTGGATTAGACTAGTGACTGAGATGACAGACTTTAACCTTTTAAGTAACTGAGAAATTTGCAGCAAACCGTAAATGTTAAAGAATGGACTGAAAGTGGCTGTGATTAGGGATGGGTACTGAAAGCCAGTATTAAATGACCCCAAGCTAAATCTGTAAAATTGTACTGTACTGATGAGATCAAACACTAACAGTTATTAGACAGGTTAAAAAGAATTTTGCATGTATTTATACTACATAAACTTTAGCTGTTTTTGTTAATCCCAATCCAACAGCGTTACCCTGTCAGAGCCTGCCGACGTGTGAGGGGCAGGAGTCAGTTCTCTCTGCCCCTCTGACCCTGTTCAGACCTGGCATTAACATGCATCATGGGTGTTTTGATCACAAGCAGACAGTGTTAAGTGCAGGTGTTAATGCACCCAAGACACATTGAGGATGCATTGAGATCCTATTGCTCAGACCACATTTGGAGGTGGCTTGGGCCACAGCAGGCCACATTCCTTTAGGAGTGAGTGCACGCATGTGTAGTGGTTCCCCTAAAACCTAATGATATTCATCCTTACTTGTAATTATAAGAAAAAAACTGCATGTTCACGCTTCATCTTAGCAAAACTGTTTTGGTAGACTAGGCCTTGGTATAACAGACAGGCTGGCTACACTGGGCACACAAGATATGTGGATAGTCCATGGGGGCTGCAGCAACACTACACTTCAAATCAAATCAAAAATCAAATTTATTTATTTAAAGCCCAAAATCACAAACATCGTTTGCCTCTGGAGGGCTTTACAATCTGTACAGTTGTGACACCCTCTGTCCTTAGACCCTCGAACCGGGTCAGGAAAAACTTCAAAAAACCCTTTCTGGGAAAAAGAAGAAACCTGAGGAAGAGCCACAGATGAGGGATCCCTCTCCCTGGGATGGACAGATGTGCAATAGATGCCACATGTACAGAGAACATCATCATCAGTCATATATGGAGTTATACATGGGTCTTAATAAACTGTAGATATACTGAGTTCATGGGTTTAGTCCATGTATGAGGTATCACAGGTAATGGAAAAGTGAGTCCATGAGTCCAGGTGCATCTCTAAATGTCCTCATATGGAGCTCTGGGCCACTCAACCTTCTCTCTCACAACACAGACACATGTCCCCACCAGGCCAGTGAACCTCAGACAGGTGGACCACAACCAGAATCAGTGAGGAACCTGCAAGACTGGAGAGAACAAAGGAGGACCGGGCTCCGGCAGTAACATGCACTTTACAGGATATAAGAGTATTCACATTAACCGCTTTAACACTTTAACCAATTTAACCAGTTTAACCACTTTAACCAATTTATAAGCTGACTCCACTTTGCACTACTACTACAAAAGATGAATATGAGACAGGGTATCAACATTTCAGCTTTTATTTCCAGGTATTTACATCTGGATCTGATATACAACTTAGAAGATATCATTATTTGTAATGGAAAACCAGATTTTTAGGTGAGCAAAATTATTGGAACAGATAGACTTGAAATAGATTAAAGTGAATAAGACTTAATATTTAGTTGCAAATCCTTTGCTTGCAATAACTGCATCAAGCCTGTGACCCACTGACATCACCAAACTTTTGCATTCTTCTTTTGTGATGCTTTTCCAGGCTTTCACCGCAGCCTCTTTCAGTTGTTGTTTGTTTTGGGTAGTTTTGGGGGTTTGCTTGGGGGGGGGAGGCATGCATTTACTTTAGCAGGTAAAATGCATGAACTGATGAACTCCTTTGTTGTTTTGGCAGTGTGTTTTGGGTCATTATCTTGCTGCATGATGAAGGATCTCCCAATCAGTTTGGTTGCATCTTTCTTTAAATTGGCAGACAAAATGTTTCTGTAAACTTCTGAGTTCATTTTGCTGCTGCCATCATGTGTTACATCATCAATGAAGATTAATGAGCCCGTCCTAGAAGAAGCCATGCAAGCCCAAGCCATGACATTACCTCCATTGTATGTTTGGGATCATGAGCAGATCCTTTCCAGTCACATGTTCCAATACTTTTGTTCACCTAAAAATCTGGTATTTTTGCTGATTTCTGTCTACAGCAAAAATACAGGAATTGGCCTCACTGTTCCAGTACTTTTGGAGGGCAGTGTATGATTAGGTTTTGTAGCCAGGGCTTTATGTACTTGGTGAAGGTGACTTTAGCAATGACTGACTGAACAGTGAAAAACAGAGTCGCTGAGGCAATGCTGAGTGATGAGGTCAGACACTATAATCCTACGCCCTTACCTATAAGCAAGGGCATTCTTGCAGAAAGATCTTGGAAATTAGATTAGATTAGATTAGATTAGATTCAACTTTATTGTCATTACACATGTATAAATACAGAGTAACGAAATGCTCAGTTTAGCATCTAATCAGAAGTGCAAAGAAGCAGCAAGTGCATTATAAATAGTATGTAGAGTATGAACAGTTAATGATACAGGTAAGTTAAGGTATCTAGTATAACAGAAACTATATAGATATGATATGAACAATATATATATACAGGTGTGCTATACTAATATACAATATACAGAAGGGCTATATTAATATACAGATACAGTGAAAGGATGGATATGAATATGAACAAGTATGTACAAGAACAGAGATGGATGTGAACACTATATACAGGTATGTATACACAATTTATGTGGTGGGACAACAGGGGCGAAATGACAGTGGGCAATGTAGGGGTGTGGGGGGGTGTGGGGGGATGGGAGGGTGGGGGTCAGAGGGGGACAGAGTGGGGATAGTCAGAGGGGGACAGAGTCAATAGAGAAACAGCTGTAGGGAAAAAGCTGTTCCTAAACCTGCTGGTTTTATTCTGGAGGCTCCTGTAACACTTCCTGGAGGGCAGGAGCTGTCCAAAAAGATGAGAGTCCTTAAGAATGCTACGTGCCCTCCATGACATCGCTTCTTCTGGAATGGAGTCTTTGTGATGCGTTGGGCGGTTTTCACCACCCTCTGGTGGCTCTTCTTCAGTGCCTTGCGGTTCGCGAAGAGCAGTTCCCATACCAGACTGTGAATGCAGTTGGTTACTCTCTATACTTTCTATCGCACACCGGTAAAAGTTGCCCAGAATGAGTGGACAGTGGATGGTTCTTCTTCAGTGTCCTCAAGAAGAACAGGCGCTTCTATGAATCAGGCTGGAGGTTTTGCTAATGAGATCTGTGAACTTGATCATCCCAGGAACTCGTGAAACTGGAGACTCGTTCAGCCATGCCGTTGATGTGGATGGGATCATGGTCTCCCTTTTCACCTTCCTGTTGAGCTCAGGTTATTGTCAGCACACCATTAGTGCACCTCTGCCCTGTAGATTTGTGGTTTACATCTGATGAGTCCAATCACCGTGATGTCATCTGCAAACTTTGAGAGTGATTGTAAATCCCAATGGGTGAAGAGGGAGTAGCCAGCACACAGCCCTTAGTGTGGATGATGGTGGAGGAGCAGTTGTGTCAAATGCTGAGGTCTGTTGGTCAGAAAGTCCATAATCCAGCTCCTGCGGAGGGGGGTGCTGGGGTCATCTCCCCAAGAATCTTGGAGGGAATAACTGTGTTGACAAAAAAAACAGCATTCTTGTGTAATGTTCTTGTTCTCCAGGTGTGAGAGTACATAGGCTGCTGTAGATACAGCATCCTCTGTGCTCCTATTGCTTTGGTAGGCAAATTGGTGTGGGTCCATGTGGGGGCAGGCATGTCTTGAGGTGTGCCAGAGCCTAAGCACTTCATCACAATGTGAGTCAGCTAGGGAGGTCTGGCACGTTTGCTGCTATCAGGTTGAAGATGTCTTCATGCTCCAGCTCGCTCAGCACTCCAAGAACATGACCTGATCTTTTGTCTGAGAGTGTGAGGGTCATCAGAGGGTTTGGGTTTGATAGTCTTTTCATGTCTTGTTGTCCTTGTCATCCTGTTGAGGAAGGACACATCAGATTTGTGTGGAGTTGCTGGGTTTGTATATTGGATTCTGCCACACTGCTATGTTGGCTTTTTTGATGCCCCTCTTCAGGTCTGCCCTGGAGGTCTGCCCTGGATACTGGCGTCACCCGCAAAACTGTTACAGCAGAAGCTGTATGTTTGTTAGGGTATGTGGTGATCTGTCTTTCTGTGGTGACACTGTCAATTGTGGTGGTGATTCATACAGAGTGTGAGTAGGAGTCTGGGTGAGAGCCAAGGGTAAAGTGACTCCAGTCTAAACCTGGTCCTGGAAATATTGCAGCCTGTGATGGTTTCCCAGGAGACTGTGTATGAAAGGTGATCAGACTGCCCAGATTACATCCCCTCTGGGGGACTGTGTATGCTGGTATAAACATGTCCAAAGTTTTGTCCCCTATTACTTCTTGAGGTTGAATTTCGGAAGTGGTTAAAGTCACCTGCCACAATAAATGCAGCCTTTACATGTATATGAATTCTCAAAATATAAAATACTGAACTCCCTCGGGTTCTACACTTAACCATGGATTTAGTGAGCAGTGTCTTCCAAGGCATTTGTTGTTGACAATTTTTGTCTTGCCGGAGTCCTCTCTCTGTCTGCCCGGAGCTCTGAGTGTGGCGTCTGGCTATCTGATTGTCGGGATTTCTGTGAAATTCTTACAGTCCATAATTCTCTTGTTGTGGGTGATCCGATTACTCATCCATTTTGTTCGCCAAGCACATTAGCGAGAAAAATAGCGAGGAAAATGCTAGAGAAAGCCGGTGTGGTGTTAGCTTTAGCTTAGCTCTCATCCCTCCGCGCTTCCCCCGCCTTTGTTTACGCTCTCTACGCCGCCTTGAAACGAGCACTAGTTTACTCTGGTGTTTTGGAAAAAATGTCTTGTATTAAAATATCCAGTCTTGTCGGGTGTAGGGTGTAAAAGAGAAGCTTTAGAACAGACCCGAAATAGTCTTTTGAGAATCTTTTGGATATAGTTTTTTTTAAACAACCAATGACAGAATTTGTAGAAGAAAGATAGCAAAAATGCAACACTTGTGCACTACTTGAATTATTCTAATGAAGCTTTGGTCAATTAGTGCATTGCTCGGGCCTCAGATGTTAATGATTTCTCAACTATTTTGCTCAAATCCCAATCCATTAATGATGGGAGTCTTTTGAGAATTTTTCCACAAAAAAAACTAATGACATACTAAAAATAAAAGAGAAACTGTTTGCTGCTACTATCTACATGACCTATCTTTTGTGAAATCATTTGCCACACTCTATGTTGAAGAATACTGGAGCAAAACCATATGTTTGTTCAAATTCTGGGTTATCACAAAACTATAATCTGAATCCACAAAAAAAACTAATGACTACTAAAAATAAAAGAGAACTGTTTGCTGGGGTTCTGGATCCTTCATGCTCCTCCAAGAACAGTCAATTTTTGTCCTCCTCTCACTTTTGATTATTTCTAAATTCTCAACAATTACTGCAACTCTGGTGTTTTGGTAACTGCCATCTTTTGCATACTTGAAGAATACTTTTTGGAAAAACCATGTATGTTTGTTCATTCATATTCTGGGTTAAAGTAAATAAAATCAGCAGCCTATGCCAATATCCTGGGTTTTTAATGTATATGAATTCTAAAATATAAAATACTGGGGTTCTGGATTTAGTGAAAGGCATTTGTCAATTTTTGCTCCTCTCAAATCTGTTATTTCTAAATTCTCAACAATTACTGAAGAAGCCTAGTTTACTCTGGTGTTTTGGTATTAAAAGTACTTTAGACTTTTGCAAACTACTATGTCTTTTTGGAAAAACTATCTACATTATAAATCATTTGTCCTGTATAAAATCAGGACTGAGAACTCTGAAACAGGACTGAGCAAAACATGCCGCCAGCTGCAAAATTGAAGAGACGCTGAGGCGTTTCACGCGCCGCCATCTTGGCTAGCTTTTTGATGAATGTCTTGTACATTGCTCGGGCCTCATGAGGGGTTAATATTTCTCACATTTTGAAAGGCATGGGAGTCTTTTGAGAATCTATTTGTATAGTTTTTTTTAAACAACCAATGACAGAATTTGAGAAGAAAGTGCAAAAATGCAACACTGACAATAATTCTATGAATTATTCTAATGAAGCTATTGGTCAATTAGTGCATCAGATTTGTGGTTTAATGTAAATCCCAATCCATTAATGACACAAAACTATAATCTGAATCCACAAAAAAAACTTGCTACTAAAAATAAAAGAGCCTAAGGTGACTGTTTGCTGCTATCCTTCATGCTCCTCCAAGAAAAGACCTGATCTTTTGTGACATCCTGAGGTCAGAATTTCATATTTTCTGCCACACTGCATATGTTCAATGAATACTGACAAAACAGTATGTTTGTTCATTCATATTCTGGGTTAAGAAATATTGCAGCCTATGCCACCTGGGTTTTTATTACTTCATGTATATGAATTCTCAAAATATAAAATACTGGGGTTCTGGATTTAGTGATGAAGGCATTTGTCAATTTTTGTCCTCCTCTCAAATCTGATTATTTCTATAATTCTCAACAATTACTGAAGAAGCCTAGTTTACTCTGGTGTTTTGGTAAAAAGTACTTTAGTAACTTTTGCAAACTACTATGTTTTTCTTTTTGGAGAAAACTATCTACATTATAAATCATTTGTCCTGTATAAAATCAGGACTGAGAACTCTGAGAACAGGACTGAGCAAAACATCATAAAATACAATGTCTACATTTGTGTTTTTTCTGGGCATGGTGTTATTTTATTACATGTCTTTTTGTGAAGTGAGGGTGCACAATTAAGAAAGGACTCAGAAATGTTGGCTTGCTAATTTCCAACAAGAAAAGGGAATAACACAATGAAGACAACAGCACAGAAGAACTACAACATGTTGGGAGAATTGCATTAGAATAAATACTGTTCTAAACAACTATCATGTTTGAAAAATGACCAAAATGTATATACCATACTAAATATGTACCTGATGAATGGGCATTGTGTACTATGGAGGAGTTTAACTTTGGCCTAGATCTATATATTGTTATATTATTAACAAATTAATGTTACAATACATTTACATGCAAGAAGTAGTAGGCCAATTTTTTAACTAACCAGGTAATGGTAATAGTCTGAAGATCACCATGGTATGCCAGCTACATTCATTAAAAAAAAAAGAAAAAGAAAAAAGTTTAGTTTTGATGTTTTAATCTTTATATCTCATTTTTTAAGTGTAACCTTGAAAACACTTTCCCTTTCACCCCCAAATATTTATCCACCATCTTTAACTATGCTGCTGTTTGTGCAGACATTACAATGACTGTATGACCTTTGTGACGCATTCCCTGGTTATACTTACTTTTGGTCACACATCATACAACACTGTAAATGAGTAAAAAACAGCAGCCAGGAGTTTCATCTAATGACAGGCTAAATGATAGCAAGTATCCTTGAGTAAAAACGGTTTAGGTCTAAGCTGAGTTTATATCCTAGCACTCCATAATAAAAAACTGACGATTACTCCTTTTCAGAACCAAAGGTAAAAAAAAAAAAAAACTTCTCAGATGATAATAGATAGTGTACATCAACTTGGGATATTTTTTAATCATGTTGGCTCTTCCTTAGTACTTGCACAGACGATTAAGAAATTTCTAAGTTAGGTAGCTACTACTGGTTTCAAGTCATTTACTAAATTAGACTGCACCACTGGCCTGATTTGTAAACTGTTTGCTATGAACCATCAGTAGCAGCCAAGCAGTGGAATATGTAAATAGAACTGCTGTATCAATTGGAGAAAAACATCCAAATATGAAGAATTTGTATAGGGCTAAACAATAATGTTTTTTTTTTTTTTAACAAAGTTAGATAAGTACATTTTTCAGCACTTAAAGTAATTATGTAGTGTTATTTTTTTACTTAATGCAGATAGTGTTATCAAGACATTACATATAAAATGAACCCATTATGCATCATTATTACATTGTATTTTAATTAAGTGTCAGAGAACAC
Source organism: Scortum barcoo (assembly GCA_023238725.1). Taxonomy (NCBI): domain Eukaryota; kingdom Metazoa; phylum Chordata; class Actinopteri; order Centrarchiformes; family Terapontidae; genus Scortum; species Scortum barcoo. The sequence continues at coordinate 234,151 of CM041548.1, read as the reverse complement.
ATTTGTTAACCATATTCAATATTACCTTACATTCCTATTACACTTATAAAACTAGTTTAGATAATGTGAATAACTTCCTGGCTTCTTTGCAATACGTCTGACCACTCTAAATTCTCGACCCATCAGACTTTGTTATAGTGATGCTGTCGTGTTTTCAGATCTTGTCAGTTGCTCATGAGTGAGTTCTGTTATAGCTGATAGAAATCATGGACAAAACAAAAATAAGACACATTAACCTGGAATTATCCTTTGAACTTTCAGAGAAAGCTCAAGTTCTCTCACTGTACATTGGGAACTGGTGTAACTAAAGAGTGCAATTAACTACATAAGTGTGTTCATGTTTTGATGTACAGTTGCAATAATTGGAATACTGACTTAATTAGGTTATAATCAAATTACAGGTGCATGAATGTGAAGGCTTTGATTAGTGAGACATTGTCTCTTCACATTTCAACTGCTTTAATGTAAATCAAGCAGATGAAAAATGCTAATTAACCTCATTAATGATTGTCATGGTTGAGTATCCTGTCATTTGAGGTAACTGTCAAGATGTACACATTGCCCATTTGGTAAAAAAGTAGAAATTTGAAACAGATGCAGAAATACTGTGGGTGCTTATGTCATGCTCAGTGGACATGAGTAAAACTGCATCTGGTGAGTGGAATACCCTCAATACAAAATCATGAAGTCACATACAACTGTGCTAAGTAGAACTAAAATGCAAAACACACAAAAAGTAGACAGAGATGAGAATAAATAAATAACAGGCCATTTCAGTGTAATGTTTCTACTTGGTCCTAAAAAAGCTCTGTTCTAGTGACAAAAGCACTACAACAACAACAACTAAAACATTTAAAAGATGTTAAGATCACTAAAAAGTTAGAACTTAAATTGGGTGAAATTAGTACTTGCCTCTGTGGGTTGATAAAATCAGTCTTTTTATAATAAATTGAAAAAATATTTTTTCACATAGAGAGGGAAAATAAAGTATTTACTGTACAAGAAATGACACCAAACTTGAGAGAGATCCTTGAGTCCCACTGTGTATAATCCCATGAAAAATGACCCACAATTCCTTTGTTAATGCTATTTGGAACCCACTGTTAAAAAAACACTTAACCTCCAAATTATGATAACCAATTCTGATTGTATGAAAAGTAGAAAAATAAATGACCACTAATCTCAAGATTAAAAGACCAAATGCAGTTGATTTTTTTCTTAAAATCTCCAGACAAATTGGAGAGGAACAAGTCCACAAATGCTATACTTTATTTAACTTTTTTCTTTAAAAAGATTTCTTTTTTCATCAGTCCAGCAGTTGATCTTTTTGGCAGTCACTCGATCAAGAGGGAATTGTGGGAAATACTGGGAGGGTTCATGGGAATTTTATCATGATTCATCTTCTTCAGGGCAAACTCCATACTCATGAAGGTTCATGTTTATAGTTGAACGTTGAAACTTCCCTCTGATGTGGTCTCATGGTTCATGTCAAAGGCAGTGCAGTTGGTGTGACGGCTGGGGTGCTGCGATAAAATGGTGCGATGGAGACACAATTAAGGAAGGAGAGTAAGGGTAGCTGAGAAGTCTAGGGTGTTTGAAGGATTGGACAAGAGATGGATAGATGGCCAGAGAAAAAAAGAGAAAGCTATCTTTAGTGGTTTTTAACAAGCAAACTTCTATACGTATGATCTCAAAACATACAAGCACCTGCAAAATCAGATATGTGAGCACAGAAGGGAAAAGGACAGTAACAACCAGAATAAAAATACAAGGCAACACTTATGTTACACATAAATATACAAATGATGATAATGATGGTGGCAAGACATTTTCAAATAAAATGTTTGTAATATAATATTATAAAATGTATATAATTATAATATAATGTAATATTCTAATACAAGACTGTTCCAAATAAATATATCATTTTCTGCAAGTGAGGTCACTAATTGAGAATTAACTGTATCACTGTATGATCATTTAAAAACTGTAGAACTGAAACTGATAACAATTCAAAGTAAGATTACATTAATTCTGGATTTTCTGACCTAAATTTACTTAATAGTTCACTTAATAGTTCAGAAGTTATGAGTTCCTAAGAATTATATAGATTTTTATAAAAAATAAAAGAGACAATACAAAAAGCACATTTTAAAGTTTTAAATATAAATTGCAGTGTGGCAAGAGTGGCAATTTAAAACATTTTCTTCACTCTAATTCATGTGGAGGTAGTGAAAACGTAGGATTTTTTCCCATCTAGGTACAGTAGATGTATACAGAGATGTATACAGTATACAGTATAAGGTACAGTACTAGTTGTGGGTACTATATAGCATAGTAACCATCCTGCACACTGCCCTATGTATGATTCATTTTCAGATTGTTTTACAGTTCAGCATTTAACACTATATTTGTCCTTAGACTTGTCACAAAACTTAAGGACCTGGGATTAAACAGCTCACTGTGCAAACAAGCCCTTGACTTCCTGACAGGCAGACCCTTGGTGAAAAGGGTGGGCCTACACACCCAATCCACCCTCATCCTTAACACTGGAGCTCCAGTGCTGCGTTGTGAACACCATGCTATACCTAACTTTACACATAACTCTGCAGTCACTTTCAACCATTGTCAAGTTTGTTGGAAACGGCTGTGGTGGGCCTTTTTAAAAGATAACAATGAAAAGGCCTACTTGAGGGAGGTAGAGGGCCTGAACCATTGGTGTCAGGACAAAAACCTTCTTCTGACCAGCAGCAAGACTAAGGAGCAGATAGTAGATTGGGAAGAAGCAGGGAAAAAACTACACTCCTCTAACACTAACAGGTCCTCGGTGGAGAGGGTGGACAGCTTCAAACACTTTGGTATCCAATTCACAGGGTGCCAGTTGCTGCTTACTGACTGTGTAGTAAGGAAGGCAAGGCACAGACTGACAGAAACAGATGCTTGAGCAAATTCTGGATATCCCCTCGGATACTGAAGAATTTCTACTCCTGCACCAACAAAAGTGTCCTGATGGGAAACATCACTGCCTTGCATGGAAACAACACCAAACAGGACTGCAAGGCCGTGCAAAGAGTCATTCGTTTGGATGAACATATAAAAAGCATTCACATGACATTTACACCAGGTAGTGTAAGACTAAAGCAAAGAGAATCACAACAACCACTCAAATAATGGCCTTTTCTCCCTGCTGCTGTTGAGAGGAAAATTCTGGATACAGCAGGACAGCACTGAAGCTTAGAAAGAGGTTCTACCCTTAGGGCACTGCTATCCTAAATGAAGACACTGCCATGTGATTTTCAATTACTTCTCAATCAAAGTTATTATAACTATAGTTAGCATTAAATATCTATTTTTTTTCAAATGCTTTATTCTTATTCTAGTCTGATGTTTCAGACATCTATGAGTTGTTTGCAGTTGTACTAAAGCGACTTTTTCACTCTAAACTTCTCAGATGGCGACATTTCAATAAAAAAGCCCTGAAAACAGATAAATCAATCATAAACTTTTATTTATTATTTTATTTCTTTCCTCTTTTATGACCTGAAGAGCCTGACCTCAAAGTTGGGAACAACTGAACTAGAAGAGTTAAATGTATATTTTATGTTGTTTAATGTTGTTCACACATTGATGCATCAGTATTAACAATCAAATAAAGTCATATACCATACTAAACCACTCACAGGGGGCATTGTACTACAGTCATTTTACTTTAAATACATTTTCCTGACAATACATTTGGACTTTTATACATTTTGAAAGCAGGATTTTTACTTCTACTGGAGTATTTTTAAATTGTTGCATTATTACTTAAACTTGAATAAAGGATCCTGATACTTCTTCCACCACTGGTATTATCAGATCTTTGTTTTAAATAGTATTTAATAGTATAAAATTCTAACCATGTCTGAGGTTTTGCAGTATTTTGCTGCATATCTCCTCTGTGCTTTTCTCCTTTTCATGTGGTCCCTCTCTGATCCATCATTTCTCTTTCCCTCTTGTCCAACATTGTGATGATGTGTGCGTCCAATTGTGTGTGATGATAGATAGATCATGCTATCAGATTAAAAGCGATCAGGACTGATGATCTACAGTTTCGAGTGTAGCTGCCCACAGCATTTTCTATTTTTTACACTGACCTGACACTACAGGTCTATCACTGATTTTCCCATGAGGAAATGTAAGCTAATGTATTCAGCATCTGATTTCCTAAGACATCCGCACATTACACAGTCAGCTCTTGGACTGTGTCTTGTACTGCCTTCCATGACACAGCCCGCATGTGCAGTTCAGAAACGGAATAAATAACATAGTAATCTTGATTGCACATGGTTCAACTCCACCTGAGAAATATTCATAAGAACATTAGGAAGCAAGATCCTTGATGAGAGAGAGAGAGAGAGAGGCAGAGAGAGCGCTAGCAACACTCTTGATGGCTGCGGTGTTTACATACCAGCCTGTCAGCCAGTTAAACACTACCAGATTCCCAGCCTGCACTCTTTAACATAACATAAACAGGCCTCAGTAAAGCCACAAGGGCACCATTATTTAACATACTTCAAGCAGCTGAGGCGCCTTGTGTTATGCTGAAACAGACTAGAGCAAACTCGCATCCATACACTTCCACAGTGCATACACATTTTAATTTGCATGGTACTTGTGTAATATAACTGAATATTAATAATATAAAGTGGCTAGGTATGAATTGAGTCATAATAGAATAACTATGTAATGTTATTTTGTCATGATTATCACCACTATATTTATTATATGGTAACTGGACAGCATTTAAATAGTGCTTTTCTGTCTTATTGCACACATGCTCACATGTCAGTGGCGATGAAGTTGTCATACAAGGCAGTTTGGGGTACAGTGTCTTGCTCAAGGACACTTTGATATGTTGACAGGAGAAGCCGGGGAACAAACCACCAACCTTGTTATTAATGGATGATCTCCTCTGCCTCTTGAGGCACAGCTGTCTCCTTGCCATTGTTCTGTGGTGTAACTACAGTGGTGGCTCCTATCAATACTTCAGTGGCTCGTTTTAGGTTGATTCAGCAGTTAATCTTGACATAAGGCGTCTTTAAAAGCAAAACTGTCAGTGTCAGATTTACAAAGGAAATGGTAGTGAACTTTACAATGACGATAACCTAAATGTATTCAGTGATATAGCTGCAATTTGTGCATCATGTCTGCTGTGAACCAGCCTATGAAGGCGCATCAGGAAAATGCATATGCCATTGACTTTTGACCAGGTTTTTATTGGTCAGTGGCACAATTGCTCTCTACCACGTCATGATAGCCATGGGCCAACAATGTGTCTCATCAAACCTCATTTTAAGACCAATCAAGACCATCTGCGCACAGGTCGGCACAAGTACATTTTCTACCTGCACAATCTGGGCACTGGGTCTGAAAATGACAACTGTGTCAGTCAGAAAGTAGCAATGACAATGCACTGTGCACTGCTTTGCACCAGGTGTAAGATAGGACCCTAATTTTTTTTTATTTCAGCCTGCTTCATTAGTTGATAATTAGAGCACATTGTTAGAGAGTCACCAAATCTGGCGCAGAAGCCTTAGTAAAACTGGCCCTCTTTGACTTTTTATCCTTCTTATAGTAGGCCGGGGGTTAGGAGGCACAGGTTCCTTTTGTGAGACCATGCTGACTTAAATTTAGACTTTTGTACTTCCAATTTTCTTAATAATGTTTTTGCTTTCACAGTTCTGCACTTTTGGAATAGGACATTATCTGCATGAACAGCAAGTGATTTGTCATTATCAAGAGAGTCATTATCAAGAGTTTCAGATAGAAAGGTAAATGGTGATTGAAAGTGGGTTCAGGGTAGACACTCACCTTCCAAAGGATCAGTCTGCTTTACTCTGGGGTGATCTCTGTTTCTTGGTGCACAACCACTTTGGTAACAGACATATCTGGGTGTTGTTCTTTTGCCTCTTTAATTGCCTGGGCCAAAGCCTGAGGAGTGGAGAAAGAAAAGCAACCAAGGCTTGTTAAAGAGAACATGAATCCCAGTCAGCTGTCAAGTTTTCAGTACTATCAACAGCTGGATTTCAAATGATGATGGGAATTCTGAATATGGGAATATATGGGAATATGAGGGCAAAATCAATCAACAGTCTTGCAGTTTGGTGTACAGAGAACAATCTGCTTCTCAGCACTGACAAACCAATGAACTGACTACTGATTTTACACAGTAGTCAGCTCCTTGGTTGCTTGTTGATGCACGTCTGTCTACATCAGTAGAGCTGGGGTGGGGCAGATAAACAGTTTCAGGTTCTTGGAAATCAGCATCACAAAGAACCAGTCATGGACATCACACATCTCCACCCTGGTTAATAAAGTTAAGAAATTGTATTTCTAAAGGAAACTTAATAATAATAATAAATCTGATTTTGATAAGGCATAATGCCAAGTTCTTGTTGAATTACAAAGGAGTAACAGAAAGCATTCTGACTAGAAACATTTCAAATTTTCAAATTGGCATATTGGTATTTCAATTCCAATTAAAAGTGAAATCTGTGAGGTGCCTGCATAGAGCCCAAAGGATGCTAAAAGGCCATACACACCCCAGCTAGTCTTTTCACCATGCTGCCTTCTGGCAAGCGCTACAGAAGAATCAGTTTTTGGTTTTGTTTTTGTGTGTAATTTAATTATACAACACTATGTTGCATAATGACAAATGAATAAACTCTTGAACCTTGAATTATTACGACTTTATTTAGTGTGAATGCTGAAGTATGAAAATATACTTCTCTTTCATCATTTACATTTCACACCTTATCATGATCAATTTCAGTGTCTCCAGTGATGACGATTCTCTTCTCAATGCGAGTCTCAGAGATCCCTCCTTTCACCGTCTATAACAGAGACAAGACTAAAGCTAAAATACAGGTTAGGAAAAACATATATAACCACAATCCATCTTTATTGTCTCTATGGGAGAAATCTGAACAAGAATAAATCCACACTTTCTGAACCAGATTTTTTGATCATCACCCTCTAAGGCAAGTATGGTGTCCCTCCCTGATAGAGGATTAGAAATAAGGTGGATCAGAGCACAGTTCTGCGTTCCAGTCCCACCTCAGTGTTTCCATTACTGGACCTCAGAGTGTCTTTTGATACCATGGTAAATAAAAGAGCTTCACAAGGTTTTACTGTTTATTCATCCACTCATGCACACACTGGGTTCTGGTCAATGATCGGGAGCAATTTAGGGTTCCCTGTCTTGCCCAAGGACCACCAGAACCACAGCTTTACATGCATAGATGATTGTATACTCTATAGATCAACTGTAAAGTTATTTTGCTGTCACTGCCTTGGGCCTCTGCGTGGAAAAAGAGTTACCTGTCTAAGAAGAGCACCATTTGTTTCCTATGATAATATTACATCTAAAATGTATGTTGTGAAATTTGGATTACCTCAGGTTTCTGCTTCCAACTGTTTTCTTTAGTGTCTTATATTTCACCATTGTACACAGTCTGTCTGTGAAGATTCTCAGTAATCCAGGTCATGGTAATTAGAAAAAAGAGTTAGAAGAAAGTCAACTGGACTTGCTTGAGTCACATTTCACCAAGAGGCTTCCTCAGTTCTGTTCTTAAGTTCTTTGGAACTGACGAAGCCTCTCAGGCAGGTCCAGTTGACTTTCTTGTATCTATATCGTAAACAGTCATGGAATCAATTTCCACTGCTATGCTGATGATACTCAGCTGTATGAGTCTGTGTGAATTGACCAAACCTGATTATGAAACCTGATTTATTGTGACCACTTAATCACCATGTGCTAATACTTAAAGTCTTCAAGTTGTTAAGAATAATGCTTCTAGGATCTTAACGACAATGAGAATTTTTTACCATCTTATTTTACCATATTCATTTTAGCTACCCTATATTGGCTCCCTGTCCATGTCACATCCAACTGCTTTTTTGATTTACAAAACGATAAATGGGCAAGCCCCTTCGAACCTGTCCTGATACCTTGTATCAAACAACTAACTCTGTTGGGGTGTTTAAATCCAAACTTAAAAGCTCTTCACCTAAACTTTCAGGTTATTGCTTGCTTCTTTGGTCACTTTTGTCCAACAGGATGGTCTCAGTCTAAATCTCAATGAATCTGTTAAGCCTAGTACTTCTACTCCATGATTGTCCTGCTGACAAAAAATAATTTAAGTCTTCTGAAAATCCCTGCACCTCTCTAAGCTTCTGTTTGTTTCACAGCTACACAATTTTGTTCATGGGACACAAACCCATCTCTCTCTTATGCCTCTATCTCCCTAGCTACTTCTTGTTAATGGTTTTGGAGTTTGGTTTCTGTTGTGTGTTGTATAGCCTGACCTTATCCATCCACCATGGAGGTGGAAAGGAGGTGTACTGTTCAAATCTGTTTAGAGACTCCTGAAGTTGCTCCACATCCTCCCAGAAACATTCTTTATATATGTTTACAATGTATTTAGAACTTTGTCATCCTTATTGTTCTGTAATTGCACTTTAATTTTAGTATGTCGGTCCAGTCTGAATACAATTATAAATACAAAACCATACATTTTTCTGGGGGGGATGTGGATTTATGTAAGACATATGCATGTATTGTATTGGTACAGCAATGTCTGCATACGCATTTAAATAAAGAAATGAATAACTATATTTCTGGTATGTCATGCTGAAACACTCACTGCTGAGCGACGTTAGAGAGGAAGAGAGAGTTGTATAGGAGGAGAGGAGAGTGTCGATTTGCTGATAGTGAGGAATGTTTTTATTGAAACTTTGATGGACATTGAATGAGGTTTTTGTGTCTGATAATGTTAATCCAAATGGACTGAATGCAGGGCTTCTTATTATATGCTATCAAAGCAGTGAATATTGTGGTCTATTATTAGCTGGTAAAGCTATGGTAATTGTAGTTAAAAACACATTGAAAAACCCAGTATTTTATCAATAAAAACTGTGGTCCTAATACTTTGATAAGAAGTGGCAAGCCAGTAGTGTGTTGTAAGAGGACAATACAACTGGCCCAAGAAAGTGAAAGTAGGGATCCATCACAGCATGGTGGTAAATTACTATATTCATGTGGAGTGACTGGCTTTGGGGCTGTTAAAATAATTAGCAGACCTTGGTGATCTGGGTGGTGGTAGTGGTGCTGATGGTCTCTGAGGTGATGGTCTGGGCACTCAGCAGCACTCCTGAGTCCCTCTCTGCCACGTTGTCCACCGGCTGTGGGAGAGACATCTTTTAAGTGTTACACAAGAACTTCAAATGAATCTATTTATAAACATAATTATCACTCATCAATTATTTAATTTGTGTGATTTGTAATTTGTTTAATTACAGACTTTTAAAGAGTTCTTCTCATCTCTTTATTATTTGATATAAATTTTGTCGCTGTTACATCCACACCAATAAAGCATGTTCAACTGAACTGAAAGGACATCTTATATGTAATAGACATCTTACTCTTACCCATAACTAGGGCTGCATATTTCACCTCAGATCTTTTTGTTACAAATAAAAAAGGTGCCCCCCTAATCCTCTTTTTTTGTCTTAATCCAAAATGTTCTGGTTCAAGTCAGAGGTTTCAAATTACAGGCTGCTTGTGTTAACACTAGTTAATTATTTGAGAACTTTGTTTTTTTGTCAACCCAAAAGTATATTTCTCCAAGTAAGGTACCAAAAGAAAAAATTAATTAGAAATACTTACCCTCAGGACACCGAAAGGTTCCAGATTTCATTTAAATCGTATAATAGTAAATTATACTTTAGATTAGACTTAGTAGATTATACAGAACTTTTATCCATAGTACTTAGCAATTTCCCTCTCATTGATCGACTAATACTTAAACATCAATGACATCAAGCTATCAGGTCAGATGTAGAACTGACAATCAGGAGCAATTTGGGCTTCAGTATTTTGCCCAAGGACACTTTGTGGACAGGACCAAGTGGACAGGCGGAGCTGGTGATTTAACCTCCAAGCCCTAATTAGTGATGACCCCCTCTACCTCCTGCACCACTGTCACCCAATGTGTGGCACCTAAGGCCTCAGGATCCTCGAGTGGGTTAATATTTGGATATGATACATAACTATTTCTACTGACTAAAAGGAGTCATGGAAGGAATGCCCTAACTGTATGAATGGCCTGTGCCCAACCTGATTTCAGCTAATTGTAAGAGATCAGACCAATGCACATGTAAAAAAAAAAAAAAGTACTAGCATTGTCTTAAAAACAACTTAATTAAGAATTTAGACCTATAATTGTATTTAATCAAGATTTGAAGATGACTTCTGAAATTTTTGTGTGCAATTCCCAGAATTCCCCTCACCTGTGCTGACTCGTATGTAATGGTCTTGGTCTCTGTGTGAACCAGGGGTATGTCCTTGTAGGTCACACCTCCTCTCAGGGAGTTGGTGACATCTGAGATGGTGATTGTCTGGGTCTTGAGTACAGGAGACTGGAGGGATCAGATGATCAGTCAGCAATAAACTCTCTGAGGGCTCTATCAAGACAAAACAACTATCTCATATAATCATGGATCAACATATAATATGTTGCATGGGCAAGAAACTAAAACAAATTAGCAAATTGGAGCCTTCAAGGATTATGGCTGCTGTTGACATCACAGCCTCTTACTGCCAATATACTGCTGGGCATAAAACACGGAACTTTCAGGTGAAGCATGGAAATGCATCAATATAGTCTGCCAGGGTAACTACTGTACTTTTGGATTTGTTAGATGTATAATGCTATTTGGAGAGTACAGAGTTCTCAAGTTATTATCTTAACTTTAGTTCCCATATAGACGAAACAGAATGAGCTATGGTTCAGCTATGGAGCTATGGCAGTAGTTCAGTCTGGACAGACCTGGCTTGGGATATGGACCCCCAACTGCTCTAAGCACCTGACTATGTGGCAGTCCTATCACTTGGGTCTCTCCACGAAGATCAATGGGACATTAATAGATATTATGTGTGTGTAATGAAAACATAACACAAACAACAGCTGAATTTTCTCAAGAGGGATTAATAAAGTACTTATAACATTTTTTTTCTTCCTCTGGTAACACTACTTGCATTATCTAAATATGAAACACACAGGGCTTGTAGTGTGGGATGAACTTGTATGGGTATGTAGAGGTGCACATATTAATAACATGACATCATTTTTACCAGGGTTTAACTGAGGTTTCACTGAGCAGTAGTGACTGAAGAGCCATATAAATTTCCTTTTGTCACATAATTTATAGCTCTTAAGAGATTATGTGAGGCAGGTGGTCAGAGAGATGGCAACATGTCTACAGAGGGGCGTACTACAAAGCAAGTTCAACACAGCTAAGCTTTTTTTGCGTCACCCGGCTTAACAAACCCTAAACCCCAATCAGAAATAACAAGTATTACAGTGGTGGTTATCAACTTTCTATGTTAATCCACATTTTCTGCACACATGCCAATTGTCTCATTTTCTGCACAAAACAGAGTGATCATTTGCTGCCTACTTCAGTCAAGAGCTTGTTATTATGAAGAACATACACAAATTATAAAAGAAAAAAAACAACACTGTTAATGCAAATGACGCAAGAGGGGAATGGTAACAGAGAACTGCTAATTGTATAAATTTAAAGTTAATATATTTATTTTAACACTCCCAGTGCCTCCAGTTTATTTCTAACATAACCACTGCACATTGTAGAGCTCTTAAACTTTTAACTTGACACATCATATTTAAATATTTAGCTTAAGAATTGTAATTATGTCTGAGAATAATACATAATGAAGGATACTTAGAAATCACTTTAGTTTTTCAAGTGAAGCTAATTCAAGTGTAATTTATTTTTCTGATCGAACTGATTATCTATGACAAATAGACAAGTCAGTTTTTTTAATTGGTCCTCTATGGATGACATGTTGCTGCATGACTGCAATTACACAGTTGGTTGGTGGCATTACCAACATACAGCTCAACAACTTTACATATGTAATATATTACCTCAGCTGAGAATCTATATTACTAATAGAGAATATTGTCTGGAAAGCCAATTGATCACTCTCACCAATGAAGATAAACTCTTACAATTCCAGTACCTAGATCCACAGGATTTTGCAAGAATGATGACGCCATTACCAAAGAAGTTAATTAGTGAAAGGATGACACTTTTTATAACCAATTTAAATTCAAAAATCTGAACATTTTCTCCTCCAAAAGAGATTACGTGTGCAGCCTAAGTTACTATGGCGACCCATCCAGGGTAAAAGAGATCTTATTTTGTTACACTGAAAAGTCATCAGTCTTTAGTTTCAACATAGCTTGCAAACCCCCCCAGTCTTGCTTTGTAGTGCAGCCACCTCAGGACCTCTGGAGGAAGAAAACAAAACAAGAGACCCAGCCAAAACCTTGTCCTGCTAGGTGTGTTCCTAAATTATGTAATGATGATTAAAGTCCCTCTTCAATCAAAATGTTACTTCTTGTTACTTCTTCTTGTTTTTTTTGTTTTTTTTTTGGCTGTTTAAGCTTTACTATGCAGAATGATGTACAGTATGAAGAGTTTAACTCTAGAAGGCACATAATAAATTTGACAATCACCTGCTGAATAAGGAAGGTTTCTCAGTGCCAACCTTATGTCAAGACAATTGCGGTTTGACAGCAACTTGCACAAGTGCAATGTGGAAACTTGAAGCTACTACTACACATTCGCTGAGAATATAATTTTCCATGAAGTAGAAGACATCTTGTGGCTAGTAATTACATTTTTGAAATGTACAGTATTTCATGTTTATAGAGTTTGAATTTGGTCGGGTTTATTTTATCATTTAGGTAATTAATTTTTATGGAAAAAAAACATATGAGATACAAAATAGTTTCATGACATGAAAACATATCTGGTGGGGAGTTTTAACCATTTCAATGTAATGCTAGTAAAGCCTTTTTCATCCAAGGGGAAGATTATGAGGGTATGGTGGTGCTTAGCTTAATTTTTGATGAGATATTGACAGCACTGCAGGGCGAAAGTATGTCAAGAATGAATACAACCTGACATGTGGTCAAAGCTGTATCACATAAAAGGAAACTACAGTGGGGCAAAAAAGTATTTAGTCAGCCACCAATTGTGCAAGTTCTCCCACTTAAAAAGATGAGAGAGGCCTGTAATTTTCATCATAGGTACACTTCAACTATGAGAGACAGAATGGGGGAAAAGAATCCAGGAAATCACATTGTAGGATTTTTAATGAATTAATTGGTAAATTCCTTTGTAAAATAAGTATTTGGTCACCTACAAACAAGCAAGATTTCTGGCTCTCACAGACCTGTAACTTCTTCTTTAAGAGGCTCCTCTGTCCTCCACTCGTTACCTGTATTAATGGCACCTGTTTGAACTCGTTATCAGTATAAAAGACACCTGTCCACAACCTCAAACAGTCAGACTCCAAACTCCACTATGGCCAAGACCAAAGAGCTGTCAAAGGACACCAGAAACAAAATTGTAGACCTGCACCAGTCTGGGAAGACTGAATCTGCAATAGGTAAGCAGCTTGGTGTGAAGAAATCAACTGTGGGAGCAATTATTAGAAAATGGAAGACATACAAGACCACTGATAATCTCCCTCGATCTGGGGCTCCACGCAAGATCTCACCCCGTGGGGTCAAAATGATCACGAGAACGGTGAGCAAAAATCCCAGAACCAAACGGGGGGACCTAGTGAATGACCTGCAGAGAGCTGGGACCAAAGTAACAAAGGCTACCATCAGTAACACACTACGCCACCAGGGACTCAAATCCTGCAGTGCCAGACGTGTCCCCCTGCTTAAGCCAGTACATGTCCAGGCCCGTCTGAAGTTTGCTAGAGAGCATTTGGATGATCCAGAAGAGGATTGGGAGAATTGTCATATGGTCAGATGAAAACCAAAATAGAACTATTTTGGTAAAAACTCAACTTGTCGTGTTTGGAGGAGAAAGAATGCTGAGTTGCATCCAAAGAACACCATACCTACTGTGAAGCATGGGGGTGGAAACATCATGTTTTGGGGCTGTTTTTCTGCAAAGTGACCAGGACGACTGATCCGTGTAAAGGAAAGAATGAATGGGGCCATGAGATTTCGAGAGATTTTGAGTGAAAACCTCCTTCCATCAGCAAGGGCATTGAAGATGAAACGTGGCTGGGTCTTTCAGCATGACAATGATCCCAAACACACCGCCCGGGCAACGAAGGAGTGGCTTCGTAAGAAGCATTTCAAGGTCCTGGAGTAGGCCTAGCCAGTCTCCAGATCTCAACCCCATAGAAAATCTTTGGAGGGAGTTGAAAGTCCGTGTTGCCCAGCGACAGCCCCAAAACATCACTGCTCTAGATGGAGATCTGCATGGAGGAATGGGCCAAAATACCAGCAACAGTGTGTGAAAACCTTGTGAAGACTTACAGAAAACGTTTGACCTCTGTCATTGCCAACAAAGGGTATATAACAAAGTATTGAGATGAACTTTTGTTATTGACCAAATACTTATTTTCCACCATAATTTGCAAATAAATTCTTTAAAAAATCAGACAATGTGATTTTCTGGATTTTTTTTCTCATTTTGTCTCTCATAGTTGAGGTATACCTATGATAAAAATTGGAGACCTTTCTCATCTTTTAAGTGGGAGAACTTGCACAATTGGTGGCTGACTAAATACTTTTTTGCCCCACTGTATGTGCATGGTTCCATATTTATGATTAAACTCTCCACACACAATGTTAACATTTCAGTTAAAAATTCTAATCTCACAAGTTCATAAGGATTTAATCTATGGGAGGCTACAAGTAGAATGTGAAATTTTATTTGGGATGAGGGAGGCCTCAAGGGGAGTTATCTACCACGGAGTCCTACAAATGTTTACAACTTAAGAGGATGCAGCCCATGAAGATTAAGTCTGGAAGTGCATAGCCTCCTTACATAAAGATATGGTAAGCTTCTGCACAGAATCTTTACACAAGAAAAACGTTGCAGTTGTCTGCTTTCATTGTTTGAGTACAGCAAGACTGTTCCTTCAATAAGCATTGGGGTGCTGAAGTTAAGCAACAAAGAAATGGCATTTGTAAGTTTTTGGTGAATGAAGTTCAGTTTGATCAGCCATCTATAATTCTAAAAATACAAATGATACAATAAACCGTAGATTGACTGCAACATAATATTCAAGCCATGAAATGTTAACACTCTACCTGTGTAAACTCTCAACAACACCTTAAACAATGTTGCCACATGAGTGAGCTGCAAAGCCATGCAACCAATGGGAATAACAAACATATTTGAAGAAGCAAATAACAAGACATTGAATAACTAGCCACAGACAATATAGCTTATAGCTGTTTATAATCATGGATGACAGCAACAGGCTTTAAAAAGTCTACATCACAAATGATGTAGATAATGTATTTTAATTTTTCAGATTTCAGATTTCAGATTTCAGATTTCCTTTATTAGTCCCACAGCAGGGAAATTCACAGCATAACAGCAGCGAAGACACATAGTGGGAAACAATCAGAATGTAGGATAAAATAAAATAAAATAAAATAAAATAAAATAAAATGAAATAAAGGTAAAATAATCATAACTAAAAGATAAAAAATAAAATTCATAAAATAATCTAAAAGTAAAAATAATCCAAGATAAATAAAAACTATAACTGTAAGTAAACCTGTACATAGTACAGAGGGAGTGTGCCTGATGCCTGACAGTAGTATAATATGAGATATATATAATATCTCAGGGAGTGCAAAAAAAGTGAAATAGTGTTATTGTTTATTGTTCACTGTCCATTGTCTGCAGACTAGCGGGCATTTTGTTTGTTGTGTAGTCTGACAGCAGCAGGCAGGAAGGACCTGCGGTACCTCTCCTTCACACAGCGTGGATGGAGCAGCCGCTCACTGAAGGAGCTGCCCAGAGCTGTCAGACTGTCCTGTAGAGGGTGGGACGTCATTGTTAACAGGGACAGGGATGACAGCTTAGCCATCATCCTCCCGTTTCCCACCACCTCCACTGAGTCCAGAGGGCATCCCAGGACAGAGCTAGGACAGAGCTGGCTCCTCAGTCCAGTCTGTCCATTCTCCTCCTGTCCCTGTCCGTGATGCTGCTGGCCCAGCAGACTATCCCATAAAAGATGGCTGATGCCACCACAGCCACCACAGAGTCCTGAGGAGTGGTCCCTGCACTCCTGCAAAAGACCTCAGCCTGAGCAGGAACAGTCTGTCTGTTGCCTTCTTGACAAGACACCTGAGCCCTGCCAGTCCAAAATCAGCCTCCTGAGGAACAGTTCTGTTGTGTTGTCCCTTCCAGTTGACAAGTGTACATTAGTGGTCCGACCAGTTCCAGACTGGATGCTCACCGGTGGGCGGAGAGTGTCTACGCCTAAATCCACCACCAGCTCCTGGTGTTTACCAGCGTTGATCTACCTGGAGGTTGTTCCGCAGGCACCAGTCCGCAAAGTTGAATAAGTCCTCTGTACTCTGTCTGTACCAGTCCAGTCTGTGATGAGTTGTTCCAAAGTTCAACAGAGTGAACATCAGAGAACTTCTGGAGATGACAGGATGGAGTATTGTAACTCAGTGTAAGTCTGCAGTGTAGGCCCCCATCTGTGAAGGCCAACAACCAGCAGAGTCATCAGAGAACCGTTCTGGAGCACCAGTAAGGGTGAACAGGAAAGGGGCTGTGGTCTGTGAACAGTGAAAGGTGGTCCAAAATCCATGTGTGAGGTGTCCAAATATGTGCAGTCTGTGATCCACCCCAGCTAGTGCATGAATCCACCCCAGCTGGTCTGTGCTGTCCCACAGACCTCAGTGGGCTGGAGAACTTTGAGAGGTGGCTTCCAGCCTTCTCCAGGTGAGTGAGGAGGGTGTGAAGGAGGTAGATGACGGCATCATCCACACCCGATGTCAGGCTGGTAGGCGAACTGCGGGCGAGAGCGGCGAGGACCAGTCCATGAACTCCAGCGGGCGCAAGATGGACAGAGCTAGGCCTGTAGCTCCTTGTTGAGCTTCAGGCACTGGGAGTGCTAGGACTGTTGAGTCCTTGGGGATGGGAGCTTCCAGGACGTGTCTTCCCAGTAGTTCAGGCCTAGTAGCTAGCCAAAAATCAGCCCCCTGTTAATTCCTCATGGTGTGTTGTGAGGAGCAGGATAAGGACAGCTGAGCCAGTTGTCCGGTAGGGCATTCCTCACATGGTGAACTGGAGGGTGGAGGTGTGATGGGGGGGAGGGGCCTGGACAGAGTGCTTGTCCTGGCCCTGAGGGTAGGTCTTTTCTCAGGGGTCGTGAGAGAGGGGAGGTGTGAACTGAGAGGTGTGAGGCACAGAGGGTGGAGGTCAGGGGGCAAAGGATGGGCAGTAAGGAGACAGTGGCAGCAGGGAGGTTTCTGAGGGGGCTGAGGGGGTGAGGGGATGCACAAATCTGTTGAAGGAAGTTCAGATGAATTGTGCCCAGGAAGTCATCAAATCTGGTCTGGGACTTGTCCTTGAAGCCCGAGGGTGGGTCTTTGCTGGAGGGGCGGTGCTCCATCCCTTCCAGACACCACAGATGTTGTTCTTGCCCATGGTGCTCCATCTTCCTCCTGTAGCAGTCTTTCCCCTTCCTGATCATCCTCCTCAGCTCCCTCCCTCTGCACAGACTTCAGCTCCTCTTTATTTCCAGTTTCCAGACACAAAGGCTCTCCTCTTCTCCTTCAGGGAGAGCCTTAATGTCCGGGGTAATCTTCAGGGCTTGCTGTTGGAGAAGAAACTCCGTAGTTACAGTCCTGGTGGGTACGGTGTTCTCCACACAGAAGTTTAATGTAGTCCGTCAGGCAGTGGGTGAGACTGTCGATGTCCTCCCCATCCCCATGGGCGTCACTGAAAACATAGCATTCACAATGCCATATATACATTCCATCATGATAACCATGATCCAATCATAACTGATCATATTCATTTCTAACTTTCCAAAATTAAATCATGTCTCATAAACATCAATAACACACTATAGTTTGACTTTGTCAGCTTGAAGTAAAGTGATAGACACAGCAAAAATATGAGGATTCAGGATTCATGAAATGGATTCATGGGTAGTATTTGCTGTGTGCAAGTTTAGCTATAAGTATGTGACCAGAAAAATCCCTAATAATTTTAGCACCAGTAAAACACAATGTGTAAAATATACAAGACCTCAGTTTAGTTTTGAGAGTGTAAATATAGTAATTGCAATGGTACTAGTAGCTGAGTAGGGTGTGTAAATACACTAGTATAGTAGTATAGTATAGTATAGTAGTATAGTAGTAAATATAGTAATTGTCTACCGAGGAGAGAACTGAGACAGAGGGTCAAAAATAATGTTTCTCTACTGAATTGTCATGTTGTCCAAGATTTATTTATTTTTTATTAATGTTTCTGGCAGTTATGACTGACTGTGAAACTACATAATAAAATAAAGTATAAAGTATGGCATTAATGCTCTGTAAATATTCAAAAATGTTCTTCAAAGGGTCAAAAATAATGTTTCTCTACTGAAACACGCTTACAATAATAATTGTCCAAGATTTATTTATCCTTTTTATTACATGTTTCCAGTTATGACTGACTGTGAAACTATAAAGCATAAAAATTTAAAATTAAAGTTCTAGTATGGCATTAATGCTCTGTAATCATATTCAATTTTCTTTTTTTAATCGGGTTTAACCTGAAACACGCTATACAATAATAATAGGAATCATATCCTATCCATACAGTAGTATGCTGGCTGAAAAAGTATAAAGCAAAAAAATTTATTTTAAAGTATAGTAACATTTTTAATTTTCTTTTTTTAATCGCAGACCAGTACTTGTTATCTGCTGAAGCAAGTTCAGGTGTTGGAATTGGTATTGGGAAGGAACAAATGCTATCAGAATATCTCTACATATAAAAATTGATAGATTTGGAATACTAGCTCAGTGGGAATGATAGATTTCATTTTATTTGTCCTCTGTTAATTGACATTAGGAATTTGCTGTTCATAATCTTGAAAAACTAGGTCTATCTGCAACTCTTCCTCACCGGATAGAGGACTTAAACATGGATTGCACTGATTTTGGTTTATAAAGAGACTCTCTTATATTTATTTAACTTAATGTTTTTAAGACATTATTACATTTTTTTAACCTTAGAATGTATAATCGGTTATGATATGTTAGAGCAGTTCTCTGTGTGTCTTTCCAACTGGCTAAAGTTATGGTAATTATAGGGTACTTTGGCATGCATGACACTGAGAACTGACAAACAGTTCTAGAGTTTATAAAGCTTTATAAAGGCATTATAATGTTGTTTGAATGTGCTTATAATGAATAAGAGACATAATCTTCATATAAAGTATATAAATTCATATAAATGCATTTCAGCATGTCACCAGTCCCTAACAGCATTCCTCCCACTTGTCTCTTTTTAGTTGGGTCCTTACTTTCTGTAGGGAACCAACCTTGTCTAGAGGGACTTTAGAAAAATTGTTGGAATGGGCAGGGTGGTTGGAAACTTTCATCTAACTTTAACTTTAAAAGCAAAGAAGTCCTCAACCTCATTAGTATTTCCGCTGAATTTGCCACTTGATTTGGAAGAAAAATGCAAGAAAGCAGTAAAGCTACTTCCAGACAGTGACTGGCTGCCACTGCTGCCACCATGTAAACAATGTAAACACAATGGCAACCAATAAAAACATATCTGCAACTGTAAAAATGATAATATTTGACTTTATTGACTTGCCACAGTGGCTTGCTGTGTCACCATTTCAACCTCAGAAAACCTCCATCCATTTCCTTGCCATTGATCCGAGTCTCGGTCACGGTGGCAGCAAGCTAAGGTGGCCCATGTGTTCTTCTTCCCTGCCACATCTTCATGGAGGATCACGAATCAATCCCAGGCTGCATGGGATATGTTATTCCCCCAGTTTGTTCTGGGTTTACCGCAGGATCTCTACCCAGAAAAGCTCTAAAGAGTGTTGTCATGGAGGCATCTGAATGCTATATCCCAACCATGCAGCCAGCTGCTTTAATATTAAAGAGCAGGAGTGCTACTCCAAACTCCTTCCAAATGTCTGACTATATTATCCTGTCTCTAGGGTGAGCCCTACCAGACTACAAGGGAAACAGATTTTAGACACTTGTATTCATTATCTCATTCTTTTGCTCTTTACCCAAACATCGTGACCAGAGATCAACCAATAAATCAAGAACTTCATCTTCATCTCATCACCATGACCATCTACTACACTGCTATGCCTATAGGCCACTGGATACTTGAACTCCTAATCCCAGAAACAATGCAAAGGAAATGACAAAGTAGCTAATTTTGCTTGTATTGAGGTTCCCAAATTTATAGCATTTAACAAACATATACTGTACATTTAAAGAGACAGTCTATAAGCAAAATCAGCTTTTAACTTTGATAATCAAGGTGAAATTTCTATATTAATCATGTCATATTTCTAATCATTTTTTAATTATTAAGTTACAGGAAAATTTTGATTTATAATGACATTTCTTCTATGCCTATATTAAGGAATATGTAATTTACTTTGTAAAGCATTTAAAGTTACTAAAATAATCAGTGGCTACAAGTTCTCCAACAACAAGACAGTACAGCCTTATAAAATCAATGACAACTGCGAAAAACAACAAAGCTTCATGTGTTTCTTATGGTATTAGAGAAATATGACACACAGTATAAGCTTCAAACCAACAAGAACATATGAAATATCTGCTTGTGCTAAACAATTATGGATTGGATGATTAATAACCTACATATCAGTACACAGATCTTCTCAACAACCCCACAAATTACTAAACAAGCTCCAAATTGCATTCAGTGTTTCCCGGTGGAAGAGAGAGAGACAGAGAGAGAAGGAGAGAGAAGAGAGAGAGTTAGCAATACAACCAGCTGTTAGACATTACATGTCCAATGTAATAGTGAAACGTAAAGGTAATACATATGGCGCTGCCATTTCACTTCCAATTAGAAAAAAAAACTCACCCATTACTGAAATCCAGAAAATTCCAGAATAAGCCATGGTACTGCATCCTGAACTAAACCATCAGCCCACTTCGATTTGTATTCAGTTCTGGTTACAGTTTTTCTCAGTTGCTGTGGTGCATTTCTCTGATCAGAATTAAAATTCTCATAACTATTAGTTCAACCTCCACAACATTTAGTCATTTGTGCACATCATAGTAAGCAATTTCTCATTCCTTTGAACAAATTGCAAATGCTTTTGGACATGCATCAACTGCTTTCATACAATTCTCTGTTGTTTTATAACATTATCATTTGCTTATGTCATGTCAGTAAAGATGAACTATACTTATGAATGCTTAATAGTCATTCCCTCTAAAACTAACAGCCCTCATTTCATTGCTTGAGTCATTACAAACAAAAATGTTGAACTAGTTGTCAGGCAACTATCTCACTAGACAAATAGTTGTCATACATTTCTTTATAATTTTTTTTCCTGGAAATCTCTCCTAAATTGCAAATTTTATACATTTCTTTATCATTTTTTTCCTGAACAGTTGCTCTCAGTCTCCTAACCTCAGAACTTTCACTGTTGCTAAGGAGGGGTGTGTGAAGCTCAGGTGAACCTCAGCTTGTAACACTGCTATAATAATTTAAGGAGGGGTGTGTGAAGCATTATTAAATTGTTGTAACCTATAATAATTTAAGAATAGACTTAAAACCTTCCTTTTTGATAAAGCTTATAGTTAGGGTGGCACAGGCACAGGCTCAGCCCTTAGTTATGCTGCTATAGGCTTAGACTGCCGGGGTTAGGCTCCCATGATGCACCAGGGCACCTCTCCCTCTTCCTCTGTCTCTGCTTCCTCTTTCTCTGCTTCCTCTTCCTCTTGCTTCCTCTACTCTTATTATGGTAGTAGTGCAAACTGGAGTCACCTTATAAACTGGTAAAAGTGGCTAAAGTGGTTAAACTGGTTAAAGTTGGTTAAACTTGGTTAAAGTGTTAAAGTTGGTTAAATTGGTTAAATAGTTAAAGTGGTTAAAGTGGTTAATGTGAATACTCTTATGTCCTGTAAAGTGCATGTTACTGCCGGAGCCCCGGTCCTCTTTGTTCTCTCCAGTCTTGCAGGTTCCTCACTTGATTCTGCTTGTGGTCCATCTGTCTGAGGGTCACTGGCCTGGTGGGGACATGATCTGTGTCTGTGTTGTGGAGAGAAGGTCGAGTGGCCAGTGTCAGAGCTCCATATGAGGACATCTAGAGATGCACCTGGACTCATGGACTCATTTCCATTACCTGTGATACCTTCACACATGGACTAAACCCATGAACTCAGTTTATCTACAGCTTATTACGACCCATGTTTAACTTCCATATATGATTGATGATGATGTTCTCTGTACATGTGGCATCTATTGCACGTCTGTCTGTCCCAGGGAGAGGGATCCCTCATCTGTGGCTCTTCCTCAGGTTTCTTCTTTTTCCCATAAAGGGTTTTTTGAAGTTTTTCCTGACTCCGGTTCGAGGGTCTAAGGACAGAGGGTGTCACAACTGTACAGATTGTAAAGCCCTCCGAGGCAAACGATGTTTGTGATTTTGGGCTCTAAATAAATAAATTAGATTTTTTTTATTTAAGCCACTTCTCCACAGTCACTCAGTGCTGGATCCCATGGACCTTCACTTAGCAAGCATATATGAACCAAGCAGGACATAGTGTGTACCATTTCTATAATACTGTGACAGGAATGGTCAGCGTCGTGGAAGAGTGGTGAGGATGCGGGGAAGAAGGGGAAGGGGACAAAACTGGGGAAGAGGAAGAAGAGGCCAAGTACAGAGGCAGATGAAATTAGGGGTACAATTGTGGACCAAGTTGTCAGTCACGGCCTCACAATGGCTGAGGTTGGTCAAAGGGTGCAGCCAAATGTTGGGAGAACCACTGTAAATTCAATTATTCAAACATTTCGTAGGGAGGTGTGTATAGTATTGGACAGTAAATCAGCACTACTGTGATTATGTCATACATGAATCTTATAGTGGGACAAGAACTTGTCACTTTTACATTTTACATTTAGACTTACAGCTTTACTATAGTATATTTACATTCGACAGAGAGCAACCACTCATGTCCCAGGCCAACGTGGAGGGAATGTTATAATGTGTGTAGCCATCTCAGACAATGGTGTCCTCACCCATATCCCCCTTCTTGGTCCATACAACACACAACATCTGCTGAATTTTTTAGACACTCTTTACAGGGACATAATTTCCTGAGAATGAGAGGGATCTAATTGGAAACGAAGCAAGTTGTTGTTGTTTGGGATAATGTGCAGTTTCACCACTCAGATCTGGTCAGACAGTGGTTTGCAGCACATGAAAGGATGCTGGTGGAATATCTCCCTCCCTACTCCCCATTCCTAAATCCAATAGAGGAGTTTTTCTCTGCCTGGAGGTGGGTTAGTATATGACCGGAGTCCACATACCCAAATGGCCCTGCTAGCAGCCATGGATGCAGCATGTGATGACATCACAGCAGAGTCCTGCAGAGGGTGGATTGGCCACTCGAAGGAGATATTTTCCTCACTGCATTGCAAGGGATGATATTCGCTGTGATGTAGATGAAAATGTGTGGCCAGACAGACAGGGATGTCTGGATGTGCAGGAATGATTTACAGTCCTCTGTATGTTCAGTTACAATATGTACTGTAATATTGTTTACAGTTGTGCACAGCTCTACCCAACGGCTGTTTCTTATGTTTGTTGTAAAGACGTGACTGTGTATTTGCATTGCATTGCAATCATGCATGAAATGTAGTTGCACAATGCTGTGAACAAATTAGAATTGCAAAGAGCATATGCAGTAAAAATGTGAAACATACAGTATTCAGCTGTCCTTGTACTCAGTTACCCCACTAAATACAGTAATGTGTAACTTTAATGTAGTTTTCAAATTTTTGTACATATAGTGTATAGTGCTGTCTTGAACATTTTCAGGTAGTGTCACCAAGATCTGACTTTTTTGCATTGGAAAACACTTACAGAGTAAACTGTCATAATGAAAACACGACAAAGCCATTTGACTATCTTCTATCTATTTGACTATCTATCTATTCATAAACAATGGTGTTAAGACTTATAATTTTGATGACATTGACAGTTTCATTGACATGAATACTTGCATTTAAGGAATGAACTATCCATTTTGAGCAAGTGACATGCTTTTGCAGGGTTATCAACTAGGTTTTTGCAGTTTGTACTAATTGTGCACTAACTGTTGTGCAAATGTTAATAGTGATATGAGAAATGCACCACAGCGACTATAAATGTATACTGCGCACAGCAACAGTCAGTATGTAACATATGATTAAGTTTGTCTCAGATGTATCCCAAATGACAATGATGACTTCCATACAAGATAAAGTCATGTACATAGCCTGTAGACTCTATATGAACCATCATCAAAGACATGCAAGGTAAGAAAGAACTTAAGAATCAGATATCATTCTGACAGGAATACCACAGTTGCACACAATCAGATGCACATGTAACCAAATATAAATAGATAAAGGAGCAGTACATTGTCAGAATATGAAAAAATCCATTAGCAGACAATGAAAAACAAATTAAATGTTTATATAGTATAACAGTGAAAAACATAGGCTTACAGATTCGGAATTAACTAGTAACCCAATGGCACTGAATCATTAGCTTTTCATGATACATTTATGTATATATTTAGCTAAGCAGCAGTTTTGTAAGTAAGTATTATAAACACATTACAGCTTGTATTAGGTCAGTCCTGGCAACATTTCAAAGGGTAAACATTTTACTTTCCCAGAGTTTGTTTATACTCAGTCATACCTTGTAAGTACTTTGTGAGAAAATTACCAAACATTTCCTGTCATCATTATAAAGGCTATGAGCATCACCTACACTGTTGATTTACAAAGATTTTAAATTACAATGAAGAACCCATGGTATATGGTACTGAATAACAAGATGGTTTCGTGATAAATATTTAAGTCTAATCAATTAATGCAAAGTGTACTGTGAGTGGATTTTGGAACTTCCTTCATTTACAATAATAATAATATACCTTTAAAAACAAAACGAAGGTTTTCTATAAACTTGAGAAATGTATATTTCTGAGTTTTGAAATGGTTGAAAGCACAACAGTAAAATAATCATGTGTAAAGGGTAGATCAAATTTAAGATCAAATGGTCCACTAAGATAAGTGGGCCATACTGAGTGCATCAACATACTGTAGTTCCAGCAGCCACAAATTGACTATATTTAACAGTAGTTTCCACTGTTTAGGGGAAGGTGGACACACTGACCACCAGATTTAGCTAAATATGCAACTTTTCACTCTGAATAACACTTGAAATGTAGTTACTATCAGCAGAATGAGAATCACAGTATCCTGTGGCATCATGTCATATGACACCAGAATTGCTGCTTGCCAAACTAGCCAATGCCTGGATCAACAGTTAAAGCACCAGTTGGTAAGATTAGGAGAATCGTAGAAAATTCTATTTGGTGTGAATGCTGAAAGCATTCAAACCTATGTTCTTCTACAAAAAAATTCTTTATTGGTGTGAATGCTGAAAGCATTCAAACCTATGTTCTTCTACAAAAAAATTCTTTATTATTATTTTTCCGCCGACTTTTTTGGCACTTAACTCCTTCTCACCATTTTTCATCGTAGAAACGTCATTCAAACATCAAAACGTTCAGCTCGATTAGGACATTGGAGCTATTACTTTTCTCATTCCTAACATTCAAACTTTCCGAAATATTCCAGGTTTTTCAGGAATTTTTTCCCATTCAAATGAATGGACGGAATCTTCAAAATCTTCCCGTTTTCACACATTTTCACACTTTTTCAGCTCCTCACCATTAATTCATACTTTCAGCTAGAGACTCCATTTAAATATCAAAATGTTCCACATCTTTCAGGGATTCAGGATATCATTCAACTTTCAAATCCAATTCAAACTTTTCAAAATATTCAACTTTGTTTGAGGTCCAGTTTTGGCAAAATCTTCAAAACTAGAGTGGGTGACATCATCAGCTAGCACACAGCTGATTGAGATGAGCCCATTACTGCAGTTTGACTGTGTGTGTTTACTTACAAGAGGAAATCCCACCACACACACACACACACACACACACGACACACACACACAATACAGCACACACACACACACACACACACACATACACACACAGAGACACACACACACACGTACACACACACACACACACACACACACACACACACCTACACTAACTTAACTTTTACAGTCATGACCAGAGCATCAGATTAAAGAATGACTTCTTATTCAAATAACTTTTTAGATATATTTACAAACTAATTTGGGTAGTTTGACACACGCACACACACACCACAATGCGCCACAGACACACCACAATCACACACACTTTTGCCGTCATAACCAGGGCATCAGATTAAATAATGGTTTCTTATTCTAATAACTTTTTAGATCTATTTACAAACTTATTTAAGTAATTTTAGCACATTTACACACATGCACACACACACACACAGAGACAGTACGCAAATCCCTTCCAACTTTGTCAAGCATTTTTAAAGTCTTATTCAAAATTTTAAACAGGACCTGTTTAATGCAGTAATATAGGTATTATTTAACTTTTCCACTTTTCCATCTATTCATACATCTTCAACTGCTACTTGTTAATAATTCAAAGACCTTAAAATATTCCA
Source organism: Scortum barcoo (assembly GCA_023238725.1). Classification (NCBI taxonomy): domain Eukaryota; kingdom Metazoa; phylum Chordata; class Actinopteri; order Centrarchiformes; family Terapontidae; genus Scortum; species Scortum barcoo. The sequence continues at coordinate 207,433 of CM041548.1, read as the reverse complement.
CATAATTCATACATTTTAGGCATTATTCAACTTCATCACTCAGCTATCCAGTTTAGCGCAAGCCTTTCATTCAACAAATCTTCAGATACTCCACATACTTCATACATTTCAGGCTTAATTCAACTTCAGCTATCCAGTTCAACGTCAGCCTTTCAGCTTTCAGCATTCACACCGCAATTTCTTCAGAAATTGCATTCTCTAGTTGGTGTGAATGCTGAAAGTATTCAAACCTATGTTCTTCTACAATTGGACAAATTCTTTATTATTAGTGTGAATTCATTAGTGTGAATGCTGATTCAGCAGCATTCACACTATTGTTATTGTGTTTTATTAGTGTTTATTAGTGTGAATGCTGATTCAGCAGCATATTCGCAGCATTCACACTATTGTTCTTGTGTTTCTTTATTGTGTTTATTTATTTATTAGTGTGAATGCTGATTCAGCAGCATTCACACTATGTTCTATGTGTTATTGTTTTATTATTATTATTGCAGCATGTGATTCATTTATTTCTGTGTTTCTGATTCAGCAGCATTCACACTATTGTTATTAGTATTTTATTAGTGTGAATGCTGATTCAGCATTCATTATTCATGTTTCTTTATTAGTGTGAATGCTGATTCAGCATTATTCACACTTTGTTCTTGTGTTTCTTTATTATTATTATTGGTGTGAATGCTGAAAGCATTCAAACCTATGTTCTTCTAAATATTGTTCTTGTGTTTCTTTATTATTATTATTGGTGTGAATGCTGAAAGCATTCAAACCTTATTATTTGTATTGGTGTAGATACCTATGTTCTTCTAAATATTTATTATTATTATTATTATTATTATTATTCCGCTCACTTTTTTTGATTCTGTATCTCCTTCCACATTTTTTATTATTTTTCATTTTTCATGTTTTCATCGTAGAAACGTCCATTCAAACATCAAAACGTTCAGCTCAATTAGGACATGTATTGCTATTACTTTTCTCATTCCTAACATTCAAACTTTCCGAAAATATTCCAGGTTTTTCAGGAATTTTTTCCCATTCAAATGAATGGACGGAATCTTCAAATTTTCATTTTCACATTTTCACACTTTTTCAGCTCTTCACCATTCATTCATACTTTCAGCTAGAAAGTCCATTCAAACATCAAAATGTTCCACATCTTTCAGGGATTCAGGATATCATTCAACTTTTCAAATCTAATTCAAACTTTTCAAAATATTCAACTTTGTTTGAGGTCCAAGTTTTGGCAAAATGTTCAAAACTAGAGTGGGTGACATCATCAGCTAGAGTGGAGAGGAGCTGTGGCTGTGAAAATCTTGTGAAAAGTCTCTCTTTCAACTCGCTCTCATTCCCACAAGGTTTACTCTACAGTAGATCATTTTTACACCATTTTACAGGAAAAATTTGTGCTGATCGCAGAAATGTGTCAGACTAAGCAAACGGACCAAGCAAACTGGCTCCAGACCCCTCCAAGCGAGAGGAGCACCAACCAACTGCCCCATCTACTCCCATTATAAATCAAACCTGAGAAGTTGGAAAAAGCTGAAGAATACTTCTTTTTCAAACTGCTCTCATGACCACATTTTTAGCCCCACACACATAAAATCTACATCACTGTGTTCATGAGAGTCTTGTCTGTCTGATGGTATCATCACTTTGAGGATAGGACTTATGGTCTGACCACAGGAGGCAGGAGTTTGAAAGGTGCACCTCAGCTGAATCTCTGTGAATTCAGCTGTCAGAGGCAATAGTGCATGCAGTCACCATGGTAACCAGTGACTGAAGGTTTTCACACACAGCTGATTGAGATGACGTCATTACTGCAGTTTGACTGTGTGTTTACTTACAAGAGGAAATCCCAGAGCTCACACACACACACACACACTAACTTTTACCATCATGACCAGGGCATCAGTTTAAAGAATGGCTTCTTAGTCAAATAACTTTTTAGATATATTTAAAACTAATTCAGGTAATTTGACACACACACACACACGCACACACACACACACACACCCAGAGACACACATCACAATGTGCCACAGACACACCACAATCACACACACACACACACACGCTTTACCATCATAACCAGAGCATCAGATTAAAGAATGGTTTCTTATTCAAATAACTTTTTAGATATATTTACAAACCTATTTGAAGTCATTTGACACACACGCACACACACACACACAGACAGTACGCAAATCCCTTCCAATTTTGTCAAGCATTTTTAAAGTCTTATTTACTCATTCAAAATTTTAATCAGGACCCTTTTAATGCAGTATTATAGGTATTATTTAACTTTTGAATCCCATTCATGTAAGTTACAGTCTTTTCCACTTTTCCATCTATTCATATTTCTTCAACTGCTTCTTGATAATAATTCAAAAACCTTAAAATATTACACATTCCTCATTCATTTTAGGTATCATTCATCTTTATCATTCAGTAATCCAGATTGGGGTAAGCCTTTGATTCAAAATAACTTTAAATATTCCACATTTTTCATTAATTTCAGGCATCATTCAACTTCATTACTCAGATATCCAGTCAGCGTAAACAAATCTTCAGATATTCCACATCTTTCATATATATCTTAATAAAAATTAAAAAACCTTAAAAAATTCCTCATTTCATACATTTCAGGCTTCATTAAACTTCAGCTATCCAGTTTTTCAGGCGTCAGCGCTTTCAGCTTTCAGCATTCACACCGCAATTTCTTCAGAAATTGCATTCTCTAGTTAGTGTGAATGCTGATTCAGCAGCATTCACAGTTCACACTATTGTTATTGTGTTTTTCTTTTATTAGTGTGAATGCTGATTCAGCAGCATTCATTAGTGTGAATGCTGATTCAGCAGCATTCACACTATTTTCATTGTTATTGTGTTTATTTATTATTATTCTTATTCTTCTTCCGTACGTTTTTCGGCAGCGCTTTCAACTCCTTCATACTTTGAGCTACAAAAACCGTTCAAACATCAAAATGTTCAGCTCTTTAAGGACATGTGTGCTATTACTTTTGTGATTTCTACCTTTTATACTTTTTAAAATATTCAACTTTTTTCAACTTTTTTTGCTCATTGAAATGAATGGAAACTGAAACTCTTCAGCTCCTCTTCAACTTCTTCAACTTTGAAGTTCTACTGCTTCCACATACTTTCAGCTACAGACTCCATTTAAACTTTAAATTGATCACAAGACTTTCAACTACTAAAACTTGTATTCAGCTTTTTGAAATCTTTTATACTTTTTCCAAAATCACAGTTTAAATGTTCAGCTTTTTTCAGTCCTTTTCTGACTTTATAATGAGTGTGTATGTGGCGGAATGTTCAGAGCTAGAGTGGGTGACGTCATCAGCTAGAGTGGAGAGGAGCTGTGAAAATCTTGTGAAAAGTCTCTCTTTAACTCGCTCTCATTCCCACAAGGTTTACTCTACATAGATCATTTTTACACCATTTTACAGGAAATTTTGTGCTGATCGCAGACATGTGTCAGAATAAGCAAATGGACTAAGCAATCTGGCTCCAGACCCCTCCAAGCAAGAGGAGCACCAACCAACTGCCCCATCTACTCCCATTATAAATCAGACTTGAGAAGTTGGAAAAAGCTCAAGAATACTTCTTTTTCAAACTGCTCTCATGACCACATTTCCAGCTCCACACAAATAAAATCTACATCACTGTGTTCATGAGACTCTTGTCTGTCTGATGGTATTATCGTTTCAAGGATAGGTCTTATTGTCTGGCCACAGGAGGCAGGAGTTTGAAAGGTACACCTCAGCTGACTCTCTCTGTGAAGTTCAGCTGTGAGAGGCACTAGTGCATGCAGTCACCATGGTAACCAGTGACTGAAGGTTTTCACACACAGCTGATTGAGATGAGCGTCATTACTGCAGTTTGACTGTGTGTTCACTTACAAGAGGAAATCCCAGCGCTCACACACACACACACACACACACACACACACACACACAGAGACAGTACTCAGACCCCTTCCAATTTTGTGAAGCATTTTTAAACTATTATTTACTCATTCAAAGTTTTCAACAGGACCTTTTTAAGTCAGAATTAGATTCCTTTAATGCAGTATTATAGGTATTATTTAACTTTTGAATCCCATTCATGTCAGTTACAGTCTTTTCCACTTTTCTATCTATTAATACTTCTTCAACTGCTTTTTCATAATAATTCAAAAACCTTTAACTGTTCCACATTTTTCATTCATTTTAGGCATCATTCAACTTCATTACTCAGCTATGCAGTTTAGCGCAAGCCTTTCATTCAATATGTCTTGACAAATTCCACATACTTCATACATTTCAGGCTATTTTCTGCCTTTATACTTTCAAACACACTTTAGCACTGTTAATGCACATTTATGCTTCAATTTAGCTATTTTCTACCTTCATACTTTAAGCTTAAGCACTCTTTAAACACATTTGTGCTTTAATTCAGCTATTTCCTACCTTCATACTTTTAAGCACTCGTTATGCACATTTATGCTTTAATTCAGCTATTTTCTGCCTTTACACTGTTAAGCACATTTAAGCACTCATTATGCACATTGATGCTTTAATTCACCTTCATACTTTTAAGCTATTTTCTACCTTCATACTTTTAAGCACTCTTCATACACATTTAAGCTTTTATTCAGCTATTTTCTGCCTTTTACATACTTTTATGCACTCTTTATGCACATTTATGCTTTGATTCAGATATTTTCTGCCTTTATACTTTTAAACACATTTTATCACTGTTAATGCACATTTATGCTTTAATTCAGCTTTTTTCTACCATCATACTTTTAAGCACTCTTCATGCACATTTAAGCTTTGATTCAGCTATTTTCTGCCTTCATACCTTTTAGCACTCTTTATGCATGCATATTTATGCTTTGATTCAGCTATTCTCTACCTTTATACTTTTAAGCACTGTTTATGTACATTTATGTTTTAATTCAGCTATTTTCTGGCTGATAATTTCAAACACATTTTAGCATTGTTAATTCACATTTTTGCTTTGACTCAGCTCCCCTTCTACTTCTACATCTTTTTTAGCAAAATAGCCCATTCTAATATAAAACTGTTCAGCTCTTTCAGTACATTTATTTTGGTATTCTGCTACTTTCTACCTTTTAAATTTTATAAAGTGTTATGCTTTTTTTCATCAATTTATTACACTTTAGCTGTTCTAGTAATTTATTCCATCTCTTATCATCTTTAAGGGATGCAGTTCAGCTTCCAATTCTGCCATTCTTACCACTGTTTCAGCAGTTTAATAATTACCTTACAGCTTTCAAACTTTTCAGGCAATTCATCTCATATTTCTGCATTTCCAGCAATTCTTTCAAATTCATTTCAGCTTTCAGCATTCACACGCATTTTCTGCAGGAAATGCAATTTTCTAGTTATTATTATTATTCTTCAGCCCACTTTTTTGGACCCTATCTCCTTCCACATTTTTCATCGTAGAAACGTCCATTCAAACATCAAAACGTTCAGCTCGATTATGGACATGACTGCTATTACTTTTCTCATTCCTAACATTCAAACTTTCCAAAATATTCCAGGTTTTTCAGGAATTTTTTTTCCCATTCAAATGAATGGACGGAATCTTCAAAATCTTCCCGTTTTCACACATTTTTTTGACACACTTTTTCAGCTCCACTTCACCATTCATTCATACTTTCAGCTAGAAAGTCCATTCAAACATCAAAATGTTCCACATCTTTCAGGGATTCAGGATATCATTCAACTTTTCAAATCTAATTCAAACTTTTCAAAATATTCAACTTTGTTTGAGGTCATTCAACAAATCTTCAGGTTTTTCAGTTTTGGCAAAATCTTTCAAAACTAGAGTGGGTGACATCATCAGCTAGAGTGGAGAGGAGCTGTGAAAATCTTGTGAAAAGTCTCTCTTCAACTCGCTCTCATTCCCACAAGGTTTACTCTATGTAGATCATTTTTACATCATTTTACAGGAAAATTTTGTGCTGATCGCAGACATGTGTTTGGCTAAGCAAATGGGCTAAGCAAACTTGGCTCTAGACCCCTCCAAGCTAGAGGAGCACCAACCAACTGCCCCATCTTGCTCCCATTATAAATCAGACCTGAGAAGTTGGAAAAAGCTGAAGAATACTTCTTTTTCAAACTGCTCTCATGACCACATTTTTAGCCCCACACACATAAAATCTACATCACTGTGTTCATGAGACTCTTGTCTGTCTGATGGTATCATCATCACTTTGAGGATAGGACTTATGGTCTGACCACAGGAGACAGTAGTTTGACAGGTACACCTCAGCTGAATCTTCTGTGAATTCAGCTGTGAGAGGCAATAGTGCATGCAGTCACCATGGTAACCAGTGACTGAAGGTTTTCACACACAGCTGATTGAGATGACGTCATTACTGCAGTTTGACTGTGTGTTCACTTACAAGAGGAAATCCCAGCGCTCACACACACACACACACACAGACAAGCACACACACACAAACACACACAGAGACACGCACACACACGCACACACACACACACACACACAGAGACACGCACACACACACACACACACACACACACACACACACAGAGACACGCACACACACACACACACACACACACACACAACACACACACACTAACTTTTACCATCATGACCAGAGCATCAGGTTAAAGAATGACTTCTTATTCAAATAAGTTTTTAGATCTATTTACAAACTAAATCGGGTAGTTTGACACACGCACACACACACACACCACAATGCGCCATACAGACACACCACAATCACACACACACACACTTTTACCATCATAACCAGGGCATCAGATTAAAGAATGGTTTCTTATTCAAATAACTTTTTAGATCTATTTACAAACTTATTTAAGTCATTTGACACACACACACACACACACACACACACACATACACACACACAGCACACACACACACACACACACAGAGACAGTACGCAAATCTCTTCCAACTTTGTCAAGCATTTTTAAAGTCTTATTTACTCATTCAAAATTTTAAATAGGACCTGTTTAATGCAGTAATATAGGTATTATTTAACTTTTAAATTCCACTCATGTGAGTTACAGTCTTTTCCACTTTTCCACCTATTCATACTTCTTCAGCTGCTTCTTGATAATAATTCAAAGACCTTTAAAAATATTCCACATACTTCATACATTTTAGGCATCATTCAACTTCATCACTCAGCTATCCAGTTTAGCGCTAAGCCTTTCATTCAACAAATCTTCAGATACTTCCACATACTTCATACATTTCAGGCTTCATTCAACTTCAGCTATCCAGTTTAGCGTCAGCATTTCAGCTTTCAGCATTCACACCGCAATTTCTTCAGAAATTGCATTCTCTAGTTATTATTATTATTCCGCTCACTTTTTTTGATTCGTATCTCCTTCCACATTTTTCATCGTAGAAACGTCATTCAAACATCAAAACGTTCAGCTCAATTAGGACATGTTCCGGCTATTACTTTTCTCATTCCTAACATTCAAACTTTCCGAAATATTCCAGGTTTTTCAGGAATTTTTTCCCATTCAAATGAATGGACGGAATCTTCAAAATCTTCCCATTTTCACACATTTTTCACACTTTTTCAGCTCCTCACCATTCATTCATACTTTCAGCTAGAAAGTCCATTCAAACATCAAAATGTTCCACATCTTTCAGGGATTCAGGATATCATTCAACTTTTCAAATCTAATTCAAACTTTTCAAAATATTCAACTTTGTTTGAGGTCCAGTTTTGGCAAAATCTTCAAAACTACAGTGGGTGACATCATCAGCTAGAGTGGAGAGGAGCTGTGAAAATCTTGTGAAAAGTCTCTCTTCAACTCGCTCACATTCCCACAAGGTTTACTCTACATAGATCATTTTTACACCATTTTACAGGAAAATTTGTGCTGATCGCAAAGATGTGTCAGACTAAGCAAACGGACTAAGCAAACTGGCTCCAGACCCCTCCAAGCGAGAGGAGCACCAACCAACTGCCCCATCTACTCCCATTATAAATCAGACCTGAGAAGTTGGAAAAAGCTGAAGTAATACTTCTTTTTCAAACTGCTCTCATGACCACATTTTTAGCCCCACACACATAAAATCTACATCACTGTGTTCATGAGACTCTTGTCTGTCTGATGGTATCATCACTTTGAGGATAGGACTTATGGTCTGACCACAGGAGACAGTAGTTTGACAAGGTACACCTCAGCTGAATCTCTGTGAATTCAGCTGTCAGAGGCAATAGTGCATGCAGTCACCATGGTAACCAGTGACTGAAGGTTTTCACACACAGCTGATTGAGATGACGTCATTACTGCAGTTTGACTGTGTGTTCACTTACAAGAGGAAATCCCAGAGCTCACACACACACACACACACACACACACACACACAGACACACACACACACACAAACACACACTCAACCTTTTACCATCGTAACCAGAGCATCAGATTAAAGAATGGCTTCTTATTCAAATAACTTTTTAGATATATTTACAAACTAAATCAGGTTGACACTACACACACACACACACACACACACCATATTCCACATTTTTCATTCATTTAAAGAATGGTTTCATTCAAATAACCTTTTACATCTATTTACAAACTTATTTAAGTCATTTGCATCATTCAACTTCATTACTTCCAACTTTGTCAAGCCTGTTTAAAGTCTTATTTACCAGTTCAGCGTAAACAAATCTTCAGATATTCCACATTTTAGCTTTCATACTTCATATTTCTTAATAAAATTTAAAAAACCTTAAAAAATTCCTCATTTCATACATTTCAGGCTTTTTTCATTCAACTTCAGCTATCCAGTTTGGCGTCAGCCTTTCAGCTTTCAGCATTCACACCGCAATTTCTTCAGAAATTGCATTCTCTAGTTATTATTATTATTCTTCCGTCGCTTTTTTTGATTCGCATCTCCTTCCACATTTTTCATCGTAGAAACGTCATTCAAACATCAAAACGTTCAGCTCAATTAGGACATGCCGGCTATTACTTTTCTCATTCCTAACATTCAAACTTTCCGAAATATTCCAGGTTTTTCAGGAATTTTTTCCCATTCAAATGAATGGACGGAATCTTCAAAATCTTCCCGTTTTCACACATTTTCACACTTTTTCAGCTCCTCACCATTCATTCATACTTTCAGCTAGAAAGTCCATTCAAATATCAAAATGTTCCACATCTTTCAAGGGATTCAGGATATCATTCAACTTTTCAAATCCAATTCAAACTTTTCAAAATATTCAACTTTGTTTGAGGTCCAGTTTTGGCAAAATGTTCAAAACTAGAGTGGGTGACATCATCAGCTAGAGTGGAGAGGAGCTGTGAAAATCTTGTGAAAAGTCTCTCTTTCAACTCGCTCTCATTCCCACAAGGTTTACTCTACATAGATCATTTTTACACCATTTTACAGGAAAATTTGTGCTGATCGCAAAGATGTGTCAGACTAAGCAAACGGACTAAGCAAACTGGCTCCAGACCCCTCCAAGCGAGAGGAGCACCAACCAACTGCCCCATCTACTCCCATTATAAATCAGACCTGAGAAGTTGGAAAAAGCTGAAGAATACTTACTTTTTCAAACTGCTCTCATGACCACATTTTTTACAGCCCCACACACATAAAATCTACATCACTGTGTTCATGAGACTCTTGTCTGTCTGATGGTATCATCACTTTGAGGATAGGACTTATGGTCTGACTACAGGAGGCAGGAGTTCCAAAGGTGCACCTCAGCTGAATCTCTGTGAATTCAGCTGTCAGAGGTAATAGTGCATGCAGTCACCATGGTAACCAGTGACTGAAGGTTTTCACACACAGCTGATTGAGATGACGCTCATTACTGCAGTTTGACTGTGTGTTTACTTACACAAGAGGAAATCCCAGCGCTCACACACACACACACACATACATACTTGCACACACAGACACACACACACACACACACACTAACTTTTACCATCGTAACCAGAGCATCAGATTAAAGAATGGCTTCTTATTCAAATAAATTTTTAGATATATTTCTAATAATTCTATAACTAATTTGGGTAGTTTGACACACACACACACACACACACACACACACACACACACACATTGCAGAGACAGTGTTCAGTACTTAGACACCTTCCAACTTTGTCAAGAATTCTTAAAGTCTTATTTACTCATTCAAAATTTTAAACAGGACCTGTTTTATGCAGTAATATAGGTATTATTTAACTTTTAGATTCCACTCATGTGAGTTAGTCTTTTCAAATAAATTTTTAGATATATTTCACTTTTCCACCTATTCATACTTCTTCAAGTGCTTCTTGATAATAATTCAAAGACCTTAAAATATTCCACCATTTACTTCATACATTTTAGGCATCATTCAACTTCATTTTTTAGGGTAACACATTTACACACACACACACACAGAGACAATCAGCTATCCAGTTTAGCGCAAGCCTTTCATTCAACAAATCTTGAGATATTCCACATACTTCACACATTTCAGGCTTCATTCAACTTCAGCTATCCAGTTTAGCATCAGCGCTTTCAGCTTTCATCAGCATTCACACTGCAATTTCTTCAGAAATTGCATTCTCTAGTTTTAACTGTTGTTTCCTTGTTGCTTGGTCATTGGGTTGTTGTTTATCTGCCGTTATGACCATTTCAAGCTAGTGCATGCGCAGTCGAGAAAAGCCTGTGCAGGAGCAGAGATTGAAGCTCTGCGAGATACTCTGTTCTGATTCGATGCTTGTCAAATGGCCTTAGAGGCAGCAGGTGGAGCCAGAAGAGGCTGAGGTACTGCTCAGATTATCTGTGTTATGTATTGCTGTCAGAACATAGTTATAGTTTTGGTAAATATAGTGAAAGTGATTTTAATTAGTTTAGTTTACTACTTCTACTTTAAAGGGAGTCTGTGAAAACATATCCAATAGAGTTAGATTTTTTTTAGCCAGTGCCAGTACAATAACCAAGTTTTGGTACTGATACCAAAGCAATACTTAATAAGGTTCTTTACTTTTACAAATATATTTTTCTCAAAGAAAAAAAGAAGATTACAAATCTGATCATACCATCGATGGCAACTTTCAGAATTTGAATATTTTTGCTACTTGGTGCTACAGGCACATTTAAGCCTGTATCAAGTTCAGTATCAAGGTTTTGAGTCCAGCCATGGTTGTATCTTATTGAAACTCTATCATTACTCCCAACAGGCCCAAAATTCAGAGCCTATCAGAAAAAACATGCAGATTCAGATTACATTAGACGTTTTTAGCAGCTAAAACTAATTATAAAGAAAAAAAAGGATGATCTGTCAATTGCCACTTTAAATTACAGTTATACAAGGAATCATTTCATTTACTGTACTATATAAATTCTTGCTTTATGGTGGATTATGAAAACCCAACCCAGTATCCCTAGGAATTGCTATCATATTGGATAAATCTGAAGTCCACAATTTACATTAGGTGCCAACATTCAGAACCAACAAAGATAGTGTGTTCTATATGTAGTGAATGTTACATCTAGAGGTTGTGGTGATGAACTGGTATACACAAATTCTTGCTGAAGGCAGGACTTTGTATGCTGTTGCAATCACATAGCTCTTATTCTCTTAAAAAATGAATAAATAAAAATTTCCTAACCTTCAACAAGTATTTTACTTACTTATTTTACTTTACCTTGGTGACATATTGTAGGAAGAAATCATTTAACCCAAGTGTATCATATTTGATACATACAGTTTTTGAGACCTCTACATCATCAGTGTGATATTTTAATCCTGAAAAACTTTATGTATAAAATCAAAATGAAACTAACTTCAGCGTCATCTAAAGAGAACAACGACAGAGCAGAGGTGGATTTATTCACTTTCCTGAAAACACATGAAATATACCTGACAGTATCTTCAACCAATTAAAGATTATAAGGTAAATGATCCCTCCGTTACCTCATTGCATGCTCTAAAATTTCTCATGCTCACGACATACGTACATTTTTTTTTTCACTTTTTTTTTTTACCTGAGAGAGTATCTCGTGAGCACGAGATACGTAAAGGGTTTTTTTTTTCACTTTTTTTTTTGTTTGCACATGCTCCATAGTAGGAGGTTCAATATACACTCCAGTTTAAAAAGATTACAGGCTTTAAAGGGGTAAAAACACTGGCACTGAACATTAAAAACATCACACTCTAGTTTCATATTATAAAATCAAATTGCAGACAATAGAAATCCATATGTGCTAGGTCTGGTATAAACAGTGCACACTATACATTTTCAGTCTCTGCTGGTACACCATATGGAACCTGAAGGTGTTAAAAGTGCTTCCAGCATAATGCTACATAATATTAGTATTAACAGGCACTACAAAGCAGTCCATTTATCAACCCAACAGCAGCTAATTAGGATTAGGCATTAGCTAAGCAGGATTAGGATTAGAGTAACCTAACTGAGTCACTGTATTACTTAAGCGTTTTAGTATATGTGGGAATAATTGAGGAAAAAATGTAATGAGAACTACTTTGGCATATAAGTAGTAGTAATGTTGAGTCTGGTCCAGCTGACTTGAATATACAAGTTCATAGAACTGAATAGCATGAGTAAGGGATGTGTACTACTGTCGCAAGCCCAAGAATAAAACATGCATCAGTCTGACACTTGCGCTGCTTAAAGCAAGGTTAGGTTTGTCTCACTTTACTCAACTAAGTGTCTAACACTGTTTAAAGCTATAATACCACTTTGATGACTGGCAGATTGGTAAAAAAAGGGGTGGAGACCCAGACTAAAACTTGCCACAAAATTGACACAAAGTAATAGCTTAAGTTAGTAATAGTTTTAAGCATAAGGCTAATCCTGACACACTGTACAGCCTGAAAGATCTTCAATGTTTTGCAATGCCTGGTTTAAATAAGCAGCAGGCTATCACACAACTTTCAAAATCAACTCTATGATAGTAATTTTGTTACACCTCAATCTCAGTACCTCTTGTCAGGCATTCATGTCAGTGTTAAACATTCTTTATGCTCAGAAAGAAAGTGAAGCAAAGGTTTTTTTTTTTCTTTTCAGAAGGTCAGCACTTCCAAGAATGTATGAAATTGTTCAACAGCACAAATTTGCATGCAAAGCCCAAGCTGGGCTCTACTTTGCTTCTGCAGCATCATCTGCTGATAGCTGTTATTCGATTAAAGTGAACGGGACACTGGTGTGACTCCATGATGAGTCACAAGTCTTTGGGTAGGATTTTAATGAGCTTATCTTGTGTCAAGGAGAAAAGCTGCATATTGTAGCTGGAAAAACAAAAAAATTACAGTCATTTTAATAACCAGCAATGATATCATGTCAACAAACAAAATGCCTTAACAAATGCTTCAATTTAAGGCATTTCAAGATACATGAGAACAACATGACAAAACTGGACTGACTCTTCCAAAAATTAATGTATTACATATTTAAAAGTCTTAAATGTCATTATTTTACTCGCCTTGATTTTACTTTATAGCCCCCCCACCCCCAGGGGGCGTGCCCCCTAATTTAAAAACCACTGCACTAAATAAACTCAAGCAAAGTACAACTGTTGCATGCCCATAATTGTCTTATTAACTGTAACTCTCATAGATTGAGATAGCATAGTAATTGCCATAGTACAGTCAGCAAACTAAATGCTGCTCTTGTCCACTTGTCCACACAATTACTCTGTCTATAGTCTTACCCTGTATCATCATCCCTACATCACATGATGGTTATAATTGCTGATGCATTCCTGAGTAATTCCTTTTTTTGAATGATCAGTTTTTTACTTAAATTTGGCCTGATTGTCTGCTTATGTTTGGTACAATATTAACACAGAGCTAATGCATGTCAGTTACAACAGCATGCAGCTGCAGAGGTTCTCAACACTACCTGTGAGCTCTATCAGGAGACTAACTATAGATGTTGTTAAACTACCAACATTAAAATGTTTTCAATTTACCATGCAAATTTATACATTCCTATTGTGCGGCCACTGGAAATCTACTACTGATCTACTTTAACTCTTAAGAGGTAAAATATGTACAATGCAAGCACTCCATCAAAGTAATAAGTCACAACTCTTTTGTGAAGGTTGTATAATCTTGTTTCATTTAGAACACAAAATGCTTTACTGATTTCTTTAAGCAAGACAATGTAACCTTTTTATAAGAAATAACACTTAATTTTCTTAAAAATAAAAGTTGAATTCCCAATTGATAAAAAGCACATTTGCTTAATTTGCTTCACCCAGGGACTTTGCTGCTACAGTCTTACTTGGTCTGATATGACTAACAGTCTGGTATAACCAGTACTTTATGGTGAACAATATTAGATAACAAGGACCAATAGATAGTGATGCAATTGACATTATTTTTCTTACTTTAAGACAGTAAAAAAACAGAATCCTGAATCCAGAATTATCCAATTATAGCTTAGCAACCATAACCTGCTTAAACCCATACTATCAGTAAAACACATAGAACTTTTAGTGCACACCTTAATCTTTTCCTCGTTTAGATTACTGTAATTCCTCTCTTCACATGCATCTCTCAATCTTCTCTTGCCCGTCTTCTCAACTAGTACAAAATGCTTGCAGCTAGGGTTCTGACTAACACTAATCACCGTTCCCACATCACCCCAGTCCTTGCATCCCTTCATTGGCTTCCACTAAAATTCAGAATTAACTTCAAGATACTTCTCATTACATACAAGGCCTTACACGGCCTTGGCCCCTGATTATTTATCAGAGCTACTGAACCCATACTGTAGCCGCTGTCGACTCTGGTCATCAGACTTGGTCTATCAGTCCCCTGTTCTAATCTTAAGACTAGAGGGGACAGTGCCTTCGAGGTTGCAGCTCCTTGACTCTGGAACAGCCTTCCACAGTCAATCAGATCTGCTGAATCTGTTCTCTGTTTTAAACGGCTCTTAAAAACCCACTTCTACAAGTGAAGCACTTTGTAACCTTGTGTTTTTAAAGTGCTATATAAATAAAATGTATTATTATTATTATTATTACTATTATTTTTATTATTATTATTATTACTATTATTATTATTATTATATACTTAGAACATATTTAGGTGTTCTCCACATAGTGAAGGGCTCCAGTAAAGATAACGAGATTAAGAGTTTTGATGGTGGTGTCCATGTACTATTCCAACCAGAAACACAACAGAGTGTATTAAGCTGTTTAATATTAACATGCCTGGTAAACTATCTTACTAACTACAGTTGTAACCTAGCAATAATTCCAAAGACGAGTTGCATATCATCCACATTATTGTCGCTATCAACCGCATTATTTTTTGGGGTTGCAGGTTTCATGAAAATGACTGGAACGTCCACTTTGTGACAGCTGCTCCCACATGCAGTGACTCTCTGTCTGTTTCTGTCCTGCTGTTTGTTGGATTTAGGAAGTTCATACACAGTAGAACCATTAAAGCTTCCAATATAGTGTTACGTTTGCCAGACTGCAATCATCCCAAAGGCCTTAAGAGGTGTTCAGTAAATGCCCTCAAACATCAACAAATTCTCAAAGAAAACTGAATTTATCGAATCATCACTGTCACTGACTGGATCAGTGGTGTTTACTAGTGGAGCTCCCCTTACTGGTGACTTGAGGCAGTATGTTAGCTCTTTGTCAAAAGCCACAAAACAGTCTGATGACTTTGTCCAAAGTAATGGGCTGCTAAGCTTCTCTGTCTTTATAAGATACTTTTGTACTGAGTGGTGCTGTATAGAGCCACAACACTAATAAAATACCCACCCCAGTCATAGTCTTTTCACCCTGCTGCCATGTGGCAAGGATACTGCTATCACCAATCTCCAAAGCAGCTGATTTCTTCAGGCTCTGAGACTTCAAAATTCATTCCCCACAATCCACAATAATTAATAGTTTTTTGTTCTATTTTGTTTGCGAATTTTGTGTGTAGCATAACCACAACATGGACTACATTATATGACTTTGCATTGTATATACATCCCTGGCTTGTATGTTTTAATCATAAGAAAATTAGCTAGCAGAGGACATTTCTCAACCAAGAAATATGATACTTTTGGTTAAAAATAAAGTCACAATTTTGCCTACCTCTACCATTATCATTGCAAAATGCGTAAGGTGTAGCAACATTTAGTAACCTGAGATGGAGCTTAGCAAAGGTCAACTGCCACTTGTGGTCACAATGGCTGCTGTTCAACAAAAGTTACACAAGCTCGCTTTAAAGAGTAAAATGTCCAATTTTAGGCCAAAGGTACATGGAATATAATAAAGGTAACATGGGTATAGAACAAAAAAAAATGACTTCAAGACAGAGTGATAAAACAGCACTTGTATGAGGCAGCCTCTAAATGGCTAAGGTCACCTTACAGGATTTAATTTCTTCTAAATGAAGACCAGCCACAGCATGGTCAGGGCCATCACCAGCAACCCTGACAGAAAGAAAGACATTCGGGAATGCTTGAACCTGGCTGGGTTTAGCTCACGTGGATTAACCAAGCCCCTTCCCTCATCCAGCACACTGATAGCCACCTTTAGAGTGTGACCATGAGACTGTATTTCCTCCTCTTCCTTTTCCTTCTCCTCATCATAAACCCCAAAAATCTCAATATTCTCCTCATCTTCTTCTAGAAGGCAGTCATGTCTGTATAGCGGTGGTCCCCCAGGTATTGGGGACAGTCTACATGCTCTTACCTTGTGTCCAAAGAGAAACTGCCTCCCTCGCTGTACTCAGCAGCGGCAGACCAAGAGAAACAGATAACAATAAACAGACAAGTGGGATATGGTCAACTGACAAGGGAGGGAGGGTAAAGAGATGAGGAAACTGAGGAAGGGGATGCTGAAGAGAAATGACAGGAAAGCAAGGCTCTGAAGTATATTTAATTTGGAGGAGATATGGATTTAAAAAAAAAGGTTTTAGTAAGATACGATAGAACTTGTTGTGTAGCAGCTGCAGTACAGAGTGAAAAGTGTGCAAATTAAAAGAGTGCACTGGAATTATCCTTGAGGTTTCTAAAGTTATTATCTCAGCTATACATAAGGCTGTTTTATGCAGCTTAGCAAAGGGTCTCAGGCTCAGATAGCCCTGTCAGTTGGGCTATGATTTTTTTCACATAAAGCATAAAACAACAGTTGTTTTTAAATCTTTGATCAAACCTGATCTGTCATGCATTCTTTTTGCATCGTATTTTTGTACATTCTCTGCTCCTGCTGGATGGTATCACCACAGAAGACTAAATTATATCTGTCTCACACATGTACAGGTCAAGTATTTCACATCAACAAAGCCACTTATAAGACATAGTGTCCCTTTGCTCTGCCACTGGGGGGGGCTGCATCCCAAAGGAACAGCCTCACTCCTACACTACTCGGATGGGATGATGTCCTGTCTCTGAGGGCCAGTTCCGCGGGGACAAGCATGGACAGGGATAAGTACAGGCTTTCGCTCATACTTCACTTCCAAGCAGATAGGAATGGAGGCCAGGGTAGTCTCAGAGGATGCCTCAGCCACGGTTAAGCCAGTCGTCTGCATGGCAGGTGCATTCCCATAAAAACAGGAGGTTGAAGTACAGCCTTTTTCTCAGGGTCACTGGGCCATTCTGAGTTTGGACCAGTGGCTTCCATTTAGATCAAAGGTTAGGCAAATTCACTCCATGTGTGGAGTATGACAGTCCATAGCAGTAAGGGGTCTCAAAATGGTACAGGAAATGACAGAGCACATAAATGTACTTGAGTTCTGAGCTATATTTTTGGTGCTCCATAAAGTACTACCATATTTGACGTTGATGTTCTTGTATGGTTCAATAATCTGATGCCCATGCCCAACACACTGCTTTCTTTGGTTCCCTCTAATGGAGACACCCTGGTGCATCCATGACCAGATTGCCTAACCTGTGACTTGCCACCATTTTTACTGATAGTGGTAATGCTCAACAGATTCCAGCAAGGCAACCACACTGCCCTGACATGGCACTGGAGGCCACGGTTTCAGGGGATGCACAGAGTTCCTTGGTGTTTGTCTAGCAGGCAAGACCTGCTTTCACAGCTGGGTGGCAGCTGGCAGCAACATTGCATACAGCTATGGGTATGGTCCTCAAGGGGCCCCACCCACTCCAAAGGGCACATGACCATGCTGTAATCCAAACCATGCTGGAGTCAAGAGAAATTATCCAGCACTGCCCCTGGTGGTCATGAAGAATGAAAAAGAACTTGAGTTATGTATGGAATTATAGCTCTACAAATTCTGGATGACCACCAGAGTTCTCTGTCACTTGGAATCTTGGTGAGAAGATTCAGTAAGGACATTTTTCATGACGAGGTGGGCTTGTACACATAACATCTTATACCCTATGTCATCACAGGTATTTGTTGATATCAAATACTTGCAAATACCTGCACGTGAATAAGATGGATAATACAGGTAAGATAGTTAGCTGTGTTATTAATATAATGACAATATCTAGTTCTGTGACACACCAGCAAGGCACTGCAATGTACACAAAATGCACATTAAAGCAAAGCTGCGTGGCGCAGGTGGCTCAGTGGTAGAGCACACGCACACGTGCCTGGGGCCTGAGTCTCGCTGCAGCGGACCCCGGTTTGACTCCCGGCTGGGGTCCCTTTGCTGCGTGTCATTCCTGTCTCTCTCTCATTGTCTTCTCCATAAAAACAATAAAGGGTGTAACCCCCCCAAAAAATAATTTAAAAAAAGCTGCAGGGGTTACAGGTGGTTCCATAGGAAACCAAGAAATTGTTTTGTGGATTATGCGACAGCCTTATGAAGAGATAAACTCACACACACTCATACTCTGTGGGTCAAATAATGACCATTAACTAAACCACTCTTGCACGTCCGAAACCCAAAAAGAAAGAATAGCGTGTCTATCTGCTCTTAGGCAGTTTACCTAGAATAATGAGCCATCAATTTGTAGCATAACTAAAAGCCTTTTCTTCTGTAAAAGTGAGGCGCAGTTTTAAAGTATGTAAAATACAGCATGTTGTTACTTGTGCAAGTCATTCCTTATTATGCATTTTTTGGCATGTTACAAAGAAAAAGTTTTTATTTTCTGCACTCTTTTACTAAGCCTAACTCGCTGCAAAAAGGACAGTGTTGCCCCTTTATTTCCATGACTTCTGGAGAGGTTAACAATTGGTGAGGATGCTGACCTTTTGCCTGTAGATTAAACTTTAGGCTCAGTTTTTTTTTTTGCACCATAATATGGCATTGTGTTAGATTGATATTATGTATGAAACCAAATGTTTATGGAGGACCCTTTTGCTTGGTCAAAGGAGAATTATTATTATATTGCTAGTGGCAACATGGCCTAAATCACAGGATATCAAATGTTAATTAAAAATCTAAATCCTATCCTTGATCAGAGTATGGGCAGTAGCTGAATTACAGCAAAACAGTACCTGAAAGATCCTGAAGTTTGTGAAAAAATGGTAGGTAGGGACAGTGAAGTGATCTAATAAAGCTAAACCTTTGACAAATCAGCAGTGGCAAAGTGAATGAATGAGTGAAGGGGAGTAAACTGAATATTAATCAATATCTTCTTCGTGGTGGGAATAGAAAAGGTATTCTCTGGCAAATGATAGCTACTTCTATCTATCTATTTGGGTAGTCTTTAAAATGACAGTAGGAAGGAGGAAACTGTACAGTAAGGTAAGATATGTGTTTAGAAGGCAAAATCAGCTCAGGGTGAATCTGTGAATTCTAACTGCCAGATGGCAACCCAATTGAGACAATTTCTATTTTTTTATGTGTCATCTTAAATTCCTAGAATTAAGCAATAATATGAAATGACCAAAACTGTGCCAAGGCTGTTATGGCTAGATTCTTGATGATTAAAAATATGTGATGATTGTGCAGGACCTCATGTCTGGGATAGAAACCGTGTCTTCAAGTTGTGGGTAGAAGAGAGCCGAGAGCCATAGGGAAACATGAGCAAATAGGAGGATTGAGATCCTCTCTGACCTTCAGTGTCATTGTCTGAACTCACAGGAAAGGACAGTGGAGGTTGTGGGGAAGAGGATGGAGTTGGTGGGGATTTAACTGGGTAAACAAGTCCCATCTCTAAAGGGGAATGAAAAGGAGATGAGAGCTGAGGTGGCAGAGTTACAAGAGGGAATAGAAACAAATAAAGACATCCAGGGAGGGATAGATGCACAGAGGAGGATTGGAGAGTGAGACAGATGGGGGCGGGGGGGTCAGTCCTCTGGCTACTAATTGGAGGTCTTCAGCTTGTTTTCCTGTGTTCCTTTGTTCTTCAGTCTTTCATTGGTTATATCAGACACAAAACCCATGCATATACAATTTCAGGATTAACCAAGCCATGTGATTGATTCGCATATCAAGCAAGATGACAAAACTTGCAGCAGCCATTCATAGAGCATAAGGCAGTGATAAGGGGGCATGGTGAGGGTTAGAGAGGACTAGGTCCAGTATGGGGCACCTACAAGGTGCCAGTATGTTTCAAATAAAGTGGCTGTCAGTTCGTTGAACAGCATTGAAACCCCCTCCCCCCACACCTTCTTCTCTACAGCCTACTTCAACAAAGGACTAGATCGGTGGGTCAAGGTGAGAAAGTATACAGGATATGAATCTCTCACAATTACTTCTATTGCTTTTCATGTGACTGCAACACCATGAATGTGTTTGAGAAACCTGCGCTTGAAAAGCCTGTCTCTCCTTCGATTTATTGTGTATTTTACCTTGCTATGACAGCAAGCTTTACACCTTCCAGTGTGCAGGTGTCCATACAAAGCAAGTATAAACAAACACCCTTGCCTTTGGACATGTTTGGACTTCATACAAGCTAGTTGGTTTGAAGCATACTGAATCCTTTTGGTTGCAGCCAAGCACAATCTGGTGAAATTGGAGAGCTGCTTGTGAATAGCTACTGCCATAAGCTCAGCAGGGTTGACCTAGGCAGCTTGCACCGGTACCTTTACCTCATACACACCACCAACTATTCTGTATTCAGGTGCAGCTGTGGACATCCTCCCCTGAACACACATACAACATAACCCTAACCCACACATGCCATCTTAACAACAGCAAAGATTTAAAAAATGTCAGTCAAGTTATAATCATGCTAAAGCAGTGGAATGATATGGAGAAAGCCAACAGCTCCACCAAGTGGAAGATCAGTGGAAGGTTCTAGATGATAAACTACTTTGTGGACATATTATTCATGGAACAAAAACCAGAAACACACATTGGCCATGGGCCTTCTTCAGAGAGAGAGCAGACATTTTAAGGTATCATGGAAAGTCTTCTGCTAACTTTTGATTTGTAATTTAAGCCCATTTAAATAAAATTAGCTCAGAGGCCCACAGCTCACTGCCTGCTCACTGTCCCCTAGTGATTAATCCAGTCTTTTAAAGCCCTTTGGTATTTCAATCTATCTATTATATGGCTTTAAACATTTAATTATAAAGTGGACATTACACGGGGCATTACAAGTTATATTCAACATAACTTATTTTATTTTAATTCATACTGTAGAGTTCGACCTTATGTTGCTACAACAGCTCATTTTAAGTCATTGATTGTAATGTAAGTCAAAGAGCTGAGCATCCATTTTCTCTTTGTGATAAATCACTGAAAATATGAAAAACCAAGAAAGTCAACAACATTGACTTTACAACTCCGCATTTTAATTTGTATTTCTAGGATGTCCATGTTATACTCAAAATGTAAAATAACAGAAAATGTATTGATATGGACAAATGCAAATCATTTTTTTAATTAAGTCTAAATAAACAATTCAGGGATAAATAATCAGACATTTGTCTTTTTGAAAAACCAAATACCTATTGCCACCAAGGGTTATTTGTTAAAATATCAAAAAGGGGGAGAACGTCTAAAAGCACAGATCAATAAACCAAATGAACAAATTTATAAAATGAGTACACAGATTTATAAATCTTGAACTCAGTTTCAAATCAATGTGCATAAATTAATAACATCTGCAAACAGACCATTTAACTGAGCCCACCGTTTCAGGAAAAAAAAAAAAAAAAAAAGTAAGGTAGTTTTATCCCTAAATCCAGCACAGAGATATGACAGGGATGTGTTTAGCCAAGCTTTGCAGAAGACTATAAGCAGGAGAGGCTACCATGAAAAAAACCCCACACCTATCAACAACTTTATACTGAAAAAGTCTATTTGGCTGATCTGATGAACCGTGGATGAAATTACTCTACAATAACCAACAATATTGCTTCAATGTATTTCCTCTCAAGGTTGCCAGACTCACCGCTGGTTGCAGCTGACCATTAATGCCCACTGTGCGGAGGGGTGAGTTGGTGGAAAGGCGCTTGTCCCACTCACTGGGCCGAGGCTCCGGAACGGACTCCATGAAACTTCTCTTCAATTCACTGATGCTAGTATGGTGACGCATGATCTCGGTCTGGGTCTTATCCAAGTCCTTTAACAAGAATGTAAAAATCAGAATAAGTAGATGAAATGGAAACTGAATTGAGTAAGATATGAAAGAAAGGAGGAAGAACATATGGTCATGTTTATACATAAATAAATGTTTATTGAGCAAACAAAGGTGTATCACCCAGAGTGGAAAAAGAAATTCTTAGAACAATTTGCCACTCTTCTAATATGTTTACAATGTGTTACAGTATGTTTTGGGGGTTTTGTGTGGCACGAAGAAACTACAGTTTGAATTTTTAATACAACCCAGTGTTGTTGTTGTTAATGATAAGTAAATTAACTGTTGTACCCTTGAGATAAAGCAGTAGAAGGACAAAGGATGACTCCTGATTGGTGGTTGCTTACAAAAGTTCACTGGCTCACAGATGTATTGTTAACAAGCTATTTCTTAAAATGTCAGACTATTTTTGGTTTAAACATGTACAACCAGATGGAACAGCAGTGTGATGGTGGTGCCCAAGTAGTGGAACAACTACTGCATATTCAAGTGACTATTTTATAGGTGGCAGACAGAGTGAATAGGTTGCAGGCTGAATTTAAGAAGCAAACACACAATACAGACACATGAAGAGATGGGTGACATGTCACATAAATAGCAGGCTGAGAATTTTAACCAATGCCCAGACATGGTATGATGGTTAAATAAATAAATAAACATACATACAAACTTAGTTACTTACTTAGTATAAGCCTAATGAGGTCAAGAAATTCTGTACAGCCGCAAAGACTTCTAATAATTCTCTGAGGGTTTGGCAAATTGAGTGACCCTTTTTTACACTACATGTAACCTTTTGATTCCAAGGCAATATAAAATGTGTTATTAATGTTGCTTTAAAGGAGAATTATAGTGACATGAGTGTTTTCAAAATGTGATCATGACAATCATGGCAACAGACGTTCAGAGTCACATATAGACAGTAAATTCATCAAATGAAAAGGCACTGGAGGTCCTCAGTAACAATGAGGACTAATGAGAAACCATCCCAGTGTTTGGATTTAGTGACATGACTGAGACATACATGAAAGGGAAAGGGAAAGTTTTGGATTTTTTTTTTTTTTTTTTTTTTACTTCTCTGTCAATAGACCATCAGGGCAGACCAGACAGTTTTGACTTTTCAAACCAGGAAAAGCACATGTGGAATTAATAACATTAATTATGATTGTATTCGATTTAACATTAGTAATTTTTCAGGGCTCTGCCTATTATGCATGCTTACTCACTGATACGGCTTACTTGGGCACTGTTAAGCCGTTAATAACGCCAAAGATTTTCCCTTTCTGAAAGGTCTATAGTCATGATGGCAAAACAGCACTACTCTGTGGCCGGTAAATGGGACCTTTAACTTCTGTATGTGCATATCATACATACAACTTTTTATTCACAGTTCAAGTTATTTTGGTTATGTTAGATTAATAGGCTGAAGGAAAAGCAGGATAAAGTGATCTGGTGTAATCATGAAAGAAGGCTGATTTAGCAACAGATTAGACAAATTATTGCTGTTTTACTTGATGCATCTTGTTTGCTCTTATTAGTTGTTTCTAAAGATAGTAATCTTGACTTTGATGACATGGTTACGTATTGGACATTTTTAACACATACAGTAGGTTGTTATAGGTTATTATTTTTTTGTTTAACTAAAATACAGACTTTCTTATACTGTCTGATCGGTGTATTTCTTGGAGATCCACATCTTTAAATTTTTGGAAACAAAGCATATCTAACTTCAACAGCAAATCTATACAATCTATTACAACTTATATCTCACACAATCTCACTTGTGTGTTATTTGAGCCACCAAAGACCAAGTTTCAGTACCACTTTTCACCTTTCCACCTTTCCCAATCACATATTTCATGAAATGAAAATATGAAATGACAAAGACAATTTTAAGTGGGGTAAAGCTACTTGCATGACAATCAGAGAGGAAAATAGTGCATGCCAAGCCTTTTGGGTTAAGCTGAAAACAAGGTAAGAAGAAAAAGAAGAGAAACAAAGGTGTCAAAGCAAAAAAGAAAAACACAACATCCATGCAGGCAGGCAAAATGTTACAGCAAACAGCCAGATCAGATATCTTAAGACTCAATGTACAAACCTCCAACATTAAATTGCTATGTCTGATATAAATAGTTTCACCCTCAAGTTTCCTAGCTCTTTTCTGTGGAAAATGAGGAAAAGAGAAAAATGGTTGAAAATAATATAGAAATCATTAAAACATTTTTGGATTCCAATGGAATCCGACAAACATCACTGACTGTTGTGATGAAAAAAAAAAAAAAAAGAGCATTGGGCTTACATGAAAAACAGAGCATGAGTTGCAGTACCCAGTGTGCCTCGCTTACTGGAGGACAGGTGAGGAATTTAGCTACACACACCAGATAGACAGCTGTGCATGCAAAGGCTGCTGCGGTGCAGTAGTGTTCAGTGTTTTTTCTGCTTATCACTTTAGGGCTTTGCATTTCAAAATCATCATATTTTACATGTCAAGTTTATCACATTTCAACTTTCTTGATCAATCAATGAAAAATCTTGACAAACTGACAGACACAAATGGGCTTATTTGTTTGCATATAGTGTTCATTCTAACCTCAGGGAGGATTGCAAGAAATACGATTAGTATATTTATATAAATAGCACAGCAAGACTTGTGTTTGGGCTGCAGTACCTAATGTCTGTCTGTCTCCAGACCACGATACCTGCATGTCCACCCCCGCATGGTTATATGAATGCTACATTGAACTTAGTTATCAAAATAGCTGCAGAGTTTAAATGTTTAGTCAATACGCAGAACAAGGGGTTTAATTGGGTCTGTTAGCTATGATGTCAGTGGTTTTATTTCATTTCTCTATGCTAAAATCTATCATAATTTAGTGCTTATTCGTAAAATCTATATGATCAGATAATTACAGCTCCAAAGTAACACATAAACTGACAGACTCTCACTTATCCTCTCTCTTGTTTATGATGGAAATTAAAAATAAACACAATATTACCTCTTATTTTTTTAAACTTTACATATAACATTTTTTTTCAAATAACGAACTACAAATCCCATCCATCCATTTTCAATACCTGACTCTCCTGACTAAAAGGGTCATGGGGTTGCTGGAGCCTATCCCAGCTGTCAATGGGCAAGAGGCAGGGTACACCCTGGAACCCAATCACAGGGCGAGACAGACAACACACTCACACATACGGGCAAGTTTAGAGTAGCCAATTAATCTAACTTGCATGTCTTTAGATTGTGGGAGGAAGCCGGAGTGCCTGGAGAGAACCCACGCAGGCACAGGGACATGCAGACTCCACACAGAAATGCCCCAAAACCCAGAACCCTCTTAATGTGAGGCGACAGTGCTAGCCACTGCACCAAAGTGCCGCCCCAAATTATAAATTAATTCTCAAAATTACCATTTTATTCTCATAAGATTACATTTCTTTTCTCACAATATTTTAATCATGATGGCCCCAATTCTCCAACAGAGAGCCCAAATAACTTTTGTTTTTAAACAAATATCACAGCACAGTACATATTTTGGTCAAAAAATAAATATAGCCAAATGATCAAATTTTCTTAAAAAAATATGTATTCATGTCATGGGCTTATGCAAAAAAAGAATATCTGTTATTATACGGTTGCCAAATTTGTAAACATATTACTATCGAGTATGTTTACTTTGTGTTATATATGTCACACATGTCACATGTCTATATAGTATATTGACAATAATTGCCACTGACTTGCAGATGAGTTGAGATACACCATGAGAAGACTAGATGCTGGCTTGTCTTCTGTAGTACCTTACATCAGATTGTTATGATCATAATTTTTTTCTTTCTCCAATCATATGTTCATACAAAGCTACAAACTGTTTCCCAATTTAAACAAAGCCACTGCAAAAAAATGTTTGGTCGCCATAATCACAGAAACATCTGCAAAATCCTGGAAGGAATTATTCAGTAAATTGATGGGGTGAGTATGTTTAAAAACCAAAGTTGTCCTCCACCAAACACTGCTATGTTTCTATACTCACAGGTTTTTTTTACTAGAGAAGAAGAAACCAGGTTTTACACAAGAAAAACAGTGGGGGGAATGACTATGACCAAATAATAACATCCATGTTGATGTACAGCTGATAGGACATGTACAAGCCTTCACAGAAACTGAACAGCACAGAAACAGAGACAAACTGCCAAAAACCTTAAAACAATGAAAATAATACTGATATGAATAATATGAATAATACTCTCAGTAACTCTGTACTGGAAACAAGCAAATTATGAGTCTCTTTAAGTGTAATGGATGCAGGGAAGAGGATGTTAAGTGAACAGGAACACTGGTTCAGGAGAAAGCTAACCTTCCTTATGCGCACCATTTCCATCTTTGCTTTGTCCTGAGGAGAGTGCTGCTAACCCATCAGAGGAAAGACATAGTTAGTGTATGTTATGGTCCTCTCTCAGTCGAACAGTCTAACCATGCGTGAAACAGAAACTGAATATCATGCAAACAATTGTGAAGTTAGGGTATGGAGAGGTTGCAATGTGGGAGCTTGAACAAAATTCATGTTGTAGGTATTGTTTAATGGGTACAGGATACTATTATGATTTAACAGTATGACCTACTGAGCAACAATCTGGAATTTGGAAGGAGTAAAGTAGTTTTTTAGGGTTAGGGTTTGATGATATAGAGATCTTGTGTATAGAAATTGCCAGTGGTTTTGCCATTAGGTTTTAAGAACACCAAACTCATTTCCTCATCTTACCCCAAAGTTCTAGCTTTGTTGTTCAATAGGTCATCCTGTACCCCATAAAATCATAATGGGTGCCCATTAGTTAAAATATATATAAAGTTCTTTTTAAGTTCCCATATTGTTTCTCCATTATTCCATAGGTTCACATTTTGTTCCCTCATACCTACATGTACGTAATGATATGTACTTGACTGGTATGCAATTAGTACAAAAAAGTCAAATTGCAAATTGGAATGAACTGCATTACACATTGCAGGGCACATACTAAAGCGTTACTTCTCTTTCCTGCATCCAACCTTCCTTAATTAATCTCTTTTCTCCTTTTTACCCTTAATGACAGACATGCTTTGCAAAATGTCCTTGCTCACTACATTATTTGTGTGTGTGTGTGTATCTGCATATACGTGTTTGTATGTGTGTGGTTCAAATGGTTCAAAAATTTGGTTCTGATCATGCAAACAAACCTGACTCTTTTTCTCTCTTTCTCCATTGGTGGTGGTCACAGAGGGGGAGTGTCTCCGCTCTCTCCTGGCCACTGTCTGTTAGCACAGACAAAGCTCACACATCAGGATAAATTCTAAGCACAACCTGGGCTGAAACCTCACATAAAACTATTCTGTTTCAAGGTTGTCCTTTTCATCAATACTGGCTACACTGTCAACAGAATTATAGATGTGTTCCTCTAGTAAACCATTTATCTCACTGTGAGGTATAATGTGAATGCCTAAAAGGGCAGTTGAAAAGATGCAGTTGAAAAGATGTTGGTAATAAATACCGCGCCAGTTGGTAAGATTAGGAGAAAGTGCTCTTTATTTTGAAAATTAGAGCAAGTATACATTCCAGGAGCACAGGTTCTACAGTGTTCTGTCTTGAGTCAGCAAGGAGGAACTCTACTGTACACACCAGAGAAAGTGTGCATTATTTTTTTATCCTGTGGGGTTTGCACAATATTGAGGTATACAGGGTGCTGCACTTGTGAAAAGGGAAACACAAAAATGTTTGCATAGATTTGATTCTTTTTATGCATTATAAAACATTATACAAGCCTTCAAAATTATTTTCTGTGGAAGATTTAAATCTTTCAAACACTGGGTTTCAATCTTTCAAAGCTTTTTTTTCCAATTTTGAAATAGCATTATATTCATTCGATATCTTCCTATTGCTCCTTATTTAACTACTATTGAGTCAGCAAAGTATTGGGTGCTATGACAATGCTTCAAGGCCTTACTAACTCGGTCACTCCAATGGAGCCAGATAGAGTGCATACATAAGATAATGAATAAAATTATTTTCATCATTCAATTACAGATTTGACCAGTGGGACCATCTACCAAAAACTCACTCCATTTCTTTATTAATAACCTCTTCTGAGGTCCTGATTATAGGTGCCCCGTAACCTCCTCTTTCTTGTTCAATAATGAATAGTAAATGCTTAGTTGTACTAAGTGCGTGAAATACAGTGTCCATTACCTTGTTTTCTGGAGTGGATTCTGGTCTGGGCCTGTGGCTCTTGGTATACTCAGCTGGCTGACTCTCTGCTTTTACCTCTGCCTTCCTGCCTGCAGAATAATCTTTAGGAGTGGAGCCGTCATTGTGGTCACTTGAGCGAGGCAGGGTGGGTAGTAAAGGCAATGGGGTAGTCTCTCCAGGAAACAGTGGTGACATAACAGGGGCGCTGACAGGACGAGTGGATTTATTGTCGGGAGTTGATGCCATGGCTGGAGGGGACAGAGTAAAGAGACAATGGTTTTATTTTAAAAGGAACACAAACAAAACATACCATATTTATTAATGTGGCATGCAGATGTTGGAAATACTGGATACTTTTTCAGAACAGCATAAATGTTATGTTGTTACAATCTTAAAGTTAACTCTGAATGTACCCTATTGTCTGATGATGTGTTGAAATGTCTTTTAGTTTCACATACTTCCAAAAACTAAAAAAATGCAGATAAACTGATTATTAAATTGTAATAATGTTCATCCATTTCATATCCATTTATAACTTTATTGCCACTTATCTGGCTGGCTTTGCAGTCACATTCTTGGAGCCAAAACCCCAGAGCTCATGACCACAGAGGAAAGTTGGAACGCAAACAGCCATAACAGCCCAGTACAACACCCGTATCACTGTAATATTTGTAACTTGAAGTATTCAATCTGAAAGATTGATGACTCTGCTACATAGGTTTTAACTTGAAGAAGGTTTCTCTACAGCAGCACTGACTCTTTTAAAAAGAGAAAGCACTCCTACTGTAGCAGAGGAATAGGGTGTAGGATTCTACTCCAAAGGAAGCTCATTTTTTTAGCGTAATACAAAAGCCAACTATGTTGAAAACAAAGCATCTGGAACAATTTCCATTACATGGAGAACAGAATCAGAAGTTTAAATGTACTGCATTTGTACAGATGCCAAAGTATATCAGCACAGGAAGGGGTGTGTTATAGCAGCTGCAGCAGAAAGATTGTTTTACTTTTTTAAAGGATCATGTTTTTCAATTCAGTTTCCGTCAAGCATGTGGATTTTTTATTCTGCTGAAACTTCAGAATGTAAAATATGGTAAAAAGAAAGGGGAAGAAAGGTTATTTATGCAACTTTGAACTTGGCATGAATGTTGCCAGTAAGACTGATTTGAGCATTTAAGAAACCACTGGGGGAAATCTACTGGGACTTTCACACACAACCAGTTAGGGTTTACAGAGAATGGTCCAAAAAAGACAAATAAATATGTGTGTGTGTGTGTGTGTGTGTGTGTGTGTATATATATATATGTATATATATATATATATATATATATATATATATATATATATATATATATATATATATATATATATATACACACACACACACACATATATATATATATATATGTGTGTGTGTGTGTGTGTGGGGGGGTGGGGGCAGTGTACCTCCATCTAGGCTGCGTGAGTTCCTCTTACTGGAGGAGCGCTGGAACAGAGGAGCTGGTCTGTCAATCAGAGAGCTTGCCTGTCTAGTCTGAGCCTGAGTCCGACCACTGTAGCGGAACTTGGAGCCCAATGCCAGGAACTTCCTTGGAGTGGTGGCCATCTCAGTGGAGGTCAGCCTGCACACAAAGAAAAATGAGACTGATCTTCTTATTTGACTTTGGGTCAGGCAGCAAGCAAGCATATTTGGCTAAATGTCCATAGTTTTCTCAACTAAAAACACTACACAGCCATGTGAACAAACAAACTTGAAGAAAGCATTATCCTACCTGAAGAAGGTGTGATGTTCTACACACACTTTCCACATCTTCTTGGCCGCCTTGTAATTGGGTAGTTTAAAGCCGATTGCACTCTCATACTGTTCCACCTGTTGAAACAAGAAATACAAACCTAATAAAAACACTAGATAGACAGATAGACAGATAGATAGATAGATAGATAGATAGATAGATAGATAGATAGATAGATAGATAGATAGATAGACAGACAGACAGACAGACATGCCTGTACAAAAGAGGTACAGGCAAATATATAACATGCAAGGAGTCTTTAGGCAAGCCTTAGCAGGTGATGGTGATAATGGTGATAATGGTATGATAATGTACAATAGTTATGGTACTGATGTATGATAACAGCATAATAATAATAATAATAAGAAGAAGAAGAATATATGTATATATAAAATATACTATGCAAGATATGAGATATACATATGTGCATATAGATATACTAATACATGACATGTCATATAAAGTATGTGTAACATATACTTGGTTATACAAGGTATGTAAATAGAATATATTAGTATATACATGATATGATATAAAGCATATGTATAAAAGATACTTGACTGTGCAAGATATGCATACCTACACATAAACCTAGTATATAAGTATGACATGATATATAATATCAATATAATGTATACTGTCAGGTGACATATCACATGTGATACATAGATACTTTGCAAAAGTCTGCAGTGTTACGATGTTGAGTGAAAGAGATTTAGTCCAGTTCAGTGACCACAGGTTTGACAGAGGCAGATGAGTTAAACAGTCTGATGGCAGCAGGCAGGAGTGATTTCCTGTATCGTTCCCTTAGATAGCAGGGTTGAAGGAGCGTGTTGCTGAAGCTGCTCTTAAGCTTATCCAGTATTCTGTTTTCTGCCCTCCTGATGAGTTTGTTTAGCCTGTTGGCATCCTTTGCTTTGATGCCTGCCCCCCAGCACACCACAGCAAAGAAGACAGTGCTTGCGACAACAGACTGATAAAAGGAGCATCCTCTTGCACACGTTGAGGAACCTGAGCCTCCTCAGGAAGTAAAGCTAGCTCAGGCCCTTCCTGTGGACAGCCTCAGTGTTGGTGGACCGCCTCAGTGTTGGTGGACCACTCCAGTTTACTTTCCAGTTGAATGCCCAGGTATTTGTATGATGTCACAATTTCAGCATCAGTCCCATTGATGCAGACTGGAGAAGACTGTGATTTGTTCCTCCTGAAGTCCACCACCATTTCCTTTGTCTTCTCTATGTTTAACTGTTAGTGGTTCTCCCCACACCACCCCACAAAGTGGTCCACTAGGTCCCTGTACTCCACTCCTCACACCATGGCTGTGTCATCAGAAAAATTCTGAAGGTGCTATGACTCAGTGCAGTACTTAAAATCCACAGTGTAGGTGGTAAAAAAGAAAGGAGACAGCACAGTTCCATGGGGGGCCCCGGTGTGCTGATCAGATGCTCAGACACACAGCTCTGAAGTCTCACAAACTGTGGTCTGCTCGTCAGGTAGTCACCAATCCATGAGACAAGGGAAGCATCCACCTGCATGTCCTCCAGTTTCTCCTTCAGCAGTCTGGGCTGGATGGTGTTGAAGGCACTGGAGAGGTCCAGGGAGGAGTATGCCTTCTGAAGCAGATAGATTAGTGCATCATCCACACCAACCTGCGGCTGGTAAGCAAACAGCAAGGGGTCTTGTGATGGGCACACCTGTGGTCGGAGGTGTGCTAGGACCAGTCTCTCCATGACCTTAAATATTTGAGAGGTCAGTGCAATTGGCCTGTAGTCGTAGTCGCTGCAGGATGTCCCCTCTTAGGCACTGGAACCAAGCAGGATGTTTTCCACACATCTCTTCAGGCCTGGACTCTTATACAGCGTGTGAAATTGGGGCAGGTTGGTTCATATAAAGTACAGCGTTTCACATATTAAGTACAGAGTTCCACCATGTTTTGGGGCAGAATTAACCACATCGGCCACATCAAAGGTGAAAACTTCAGCTTCACGATTTAGCATAGCAAAGGTCTTAAGATGTCACCTACCAATTTTGAACTCACCCTGTTTAATTCCCCAGGAGGAGTTTGTTAAAGCTAAAGTCAGTAAAGCCCTCTCCACTCAATCTAATTCCATGTTTAGCTTGCTTTTCTCCCTTGCTCCTATATATCTTTCTTGGTTATTTTCTCATTGTTTGGGTTTTGGGTTTTAACCAAGCATATCTGAGTTAGCACATGTACAGTGGAGGGGAGCTGCTCACAGTATGAGCCTAATTTTTTTCACAGAATATCTGTCTCATGTACTACTGTCAGGACATAGTGACTTTGTTAGCAAATATGACTAAAAGTCATTTTTAAACAAGTTACCCACTTCTTCTTTGAAGTGCAACACTGTTAATGGCTTCGCTTTGTGAAAAAATTTAAATGGCTTACTTCTTCTTGTACCTAACCTACTGTATGGCTCCAAGAGGCATTTTTTCTTAAGTCTGAAGCTGTTACATCTGCTGACAAAAATTCATATATCTGTGTCAAATCAAGGTGGAGCTGCTGACTTTGAAATGTTCTAGAGAGTGCCCTCAAAATTTTTACCACACCCAAACCCAAGAAGCATATTAGATATCACTGCACATTTAACATGTTTTTTTATGTAAACTAACTGTGATAAAACACAAATCAATTTACACTTCCTACCAAAAAAGAATGTTGACGCCCCCAGCCTGTACTTGGGAGAGTCTGTGAAGTTCGCTCATTTTTAATATACACAGATCAAGACTCATCACTGCAATTACATACCTTGCTAACTTATTCCAACATTTGCTAACAGCAGCCTTCTAACTAACATTAAGTTACCATTCAAAGATTAATTTATAATACATAAATATGACCGTGTAATAATAATAATAATAATAATAATAATAATAATAATAATAATAATGATAATAATAATCATCATCATCTTTATCAGCAGCAGCAGCAGCAGCAGCAGCATCATCATCATCATCAGCATCAGCATCATCGCTATTAAAAAAAGCAGTTTTCAGTGTTGTGACCTTAATATAATTAGCTTGACTAGTGGATTATTTGCTATTTAAAAACACTGTACCTCAGATGGTCTTATTTTGATGAAAAAGCTGCTGCGTTTGTATGAGACCTTGAGTACTTTGGGCCAGGGAAAACGGTTGATCCTCAGTTTGTCTTTGTAAACCATGAGGCCACTGGAGCAAACCCCCAGCATGATGTCAACACCATCCAGATCCTTATACAGACACCCAGAAAGACAGAAAGACAGAGTTCCATTAGCTGTCAACAGAAAATACCAATCAAGGAGAGCTAAAACCATTTCAAAGAACCTGGAATTAACTAAATGAAGACAGATCTTCAGTGGGTGACAACTGACAGAAATTGTATTAACACACAGTATTACCACAAGCCAAAACAGCCTCAGTCAGACTCCAGTCTCTGGGAATCTGTTGGGGATAACCACCATTCCTCCAAATACTGTTTTGACTGTGGCACTTTCTACAGGATTGCCCTTGTAGGAGAGAGCACTCTCTACCACCACGATCAAAATGATTACAGGTTTGACATAATAAGAGCAAAAGCTTTATGACATTTCTTTCCTGCCCTGGCACATCATGGCTACTGTACCTTTGAATGATGCAGCACTTTGCAATGTGGGTGGCATGTGCTGCACTGATAATTGCTTTCCCGCCTATGAATTTATGGATTGATTGAAAATATTTAGTCATAACAAATATGTGATCTGTGGTATGTTTACACCCGATCCGACCCGTTTGGGTCAATTGAAAGAAAGTGTTGTGCATTTTTTGTTTTGTTCATTTTGGCTGGGATTAAAGCTGTGAACTCTGGACCAAATAGTTAGACTGACACCACCTAAAAAGGTATGTCTTTGATGTGGCCCAGTTTCAATCTGGAATATTAATTCTGATATTAATAGACTGGGCAGCAGTAGCTCCGTCCGTGGGGACTTGGCTTGGGAACCAGAGGGTTGCCGGTTCAAGTCCCCATGGACCAAAGTTCAAAGTTCCCCATGGACCAGTCTACATGGAGGTGGACTGGTAGCTGGAGAGGTGCCAGTTCACCTCCTGAGCACTGCCGAGGTGCCCTTGAGCAAGGCACTGAACCTCCAACCTGCTCGGGGTGCTTCAAGGGGGCAGCCCCCTCACTCTGGCATCTCTCTGCCAGTTTGCATGTGCATGTGTGTGTATTCCTATATGCAAAAATGTAAAAAAACAACAGAGTGTAAATGTAAATTTCCCCATTGAGGGACAAATAAAGGCTTGTCTTCCTCTTTTTCTTCTTCTTCTTCTTCTATATAAAAATGGGTGACCTGACAGCTGCGCAAAAGTGAAGCCAAGACATCTCAATTGCCCCCAGGACTGGCCCCAGTATAGGTCATAAGTCACTGCCCCTCTATATTAGCAAGTAGGACATGGACAAAGTAAAAAATCAAAGTACACGTCAAATCAGTTCTTCCTAAACATGATTTCTGTCGGTTTACATAGTTCTTATAAGGCTGATGTTTGTTCAAGTGTAGAATTTTCTGCTGGATTTTTAGCAGTTATCAGTTATTTTATAATATGCCATAACATCGATCACCACTGTGCATACTCTGGTTACAAATGACATCGCCAATGCAAGACAGCAGCACCCGTATCCGGGATATTTTGGCTTCACCTTTGTACAGTGGGGGAAGAAGTGGAGACAAGTTCTCAGGTTTTATATGGACTCTATGCTCATAATATATGCTGGATGATGTGATCAAAAAACTTGATAACAAATTAGATACCAGTTCTTATGCCATCATGCCTCATTGAACAAGAAACAGTGCAGAATTAAAAGGCAACAATGCATCATCTTTTTCCTTTGTTCTTGGTTTGCTTTTATACAAATCAGATTGTAATTTGAAGCTTGGAAACTTGATAATTCTGGATCACAACCTCCTGAAATTGCATTAAGAAGCAAATCTTAAGGCATTATACAGGTATTTTATCAGTATTTCATATCTTCTATTTTTCATGTCAAGTTCAAGTTTTATCTACTGATTAACTGGGTTACCACCATAACCTATGAAAAAGGGCAATTACAGATCTGATTTGAACATCTGAATTTTTTTTATTTATAACTTAACTTTAGTTCTGTTACATGCTGATGTTGTAAGTGGATTTGATAAGGGTTTCAAAAAGATTTAGATTTCTTTTAAAATGATTTTATGATACAGCCGTCTTATACTGTTCACCATCATCCACCAGTGGGCAGTATAATCCTTTAAAAGTCTCTCCATCCATACTAGGTTAAATCCCTGCTCTGTTGCAGACAGATCATCCTGATTTTTGCTGTAAAACCTGACAAGTCACATGTCATCCTGCTGTTCAGTCCTGGCAAACATACTACTGCCATTAAAGGTAGTAACACATAAAGCTGCAAACACATTGTGTTTTCCATAGAACACAAGAAGGCTGAATCACACCCACAACCAGATTAAGTCTGCTGAAGGTTTCTATTTGATCTATGAATGATCTACAGCAGCAACAGGGATGACACTACTTACTAAAACATTTTAAAGCAATTATCAATGAAGAGCAACTGACTAACAGCAGCTGAAGAATTGTAACTCTCTGCTCACCTTGGCCTGGTGGAGGTCCACTCCATACATGGAGAGTTTCTTGGCATTCTCCAGGAACATCAGGTCAGCCTGGGCCGGACTCATTGACCTGTCACAACACCATAGCAGGAATCCAACAAAAGATTTAATTACTGTGAAGGTGCTGTGATACAAATACGGATACTGGTTCTCCATTCAAACCAAGTTCATCAAAGCACAAACTGGGCTGAGCAGAGGAAGGTGTGTTTTTCCCATGGGTTATATTTTATTTAAGCATCCCCTTGTAATGTATTTAATGCATAGTCACATTAATAACTAAATGTTTCAGTTCTCTTGAGTGTTGTGGTCAACAGCAAAAGTGAAGTGCATTTATATACTTTACTATAATTTGGTATACATATGTATTGCATACATGACTTTTAAACTTATCTTTCACTTTAGATACAGGTATTGTACCTTGTACCCTACAACATTTATCGTACAGTGGTAGTTACTAGTTACATTCATTAAGATTTTAAATGCAAAACATAACCTTTCATAAATTCATTGTTGAAATTATATATTAAAATAATTATAATATTGTTTAAATTAAGGCTGGGCAAGTTAACACATTACTATTATGTTAATGCATTAATTAATTAATGCCGACAATTATTGCGCATTAACGCTAGTGATGTGTCGTTCTCGAACGAGCCTGCTCTCAGAGCCGGTTTTTTGTAGTGAATGAGAAGAGTCAACCCGGTGAGCCAAACCTTCAGCAGCTCCTGCTCAGCTCTGCTTAGAACCGATGCAAGCAGGGGCGGGACTCTATTCTGATGGGCATACCATGTGGCCAATCACATCTGAGGACAAACTACGATCATACCATCATGCGAAAGAAGGAAGGGGGGCAGATATTCCGAATAAGTTTAGCTGTACAGGCCAGATACACGCAGAGCCACAAAAAGTGAAGAAACGACTGAAAACTGAAAAAGAAGCAGCATCTGGCTGCATTTCAGTGATATTGGAGATTACAAAACTGAATGCAGAATTTGTAAAATGAAAATATCTGTCAGAGCAGGGTCAATAACAAACCTGCATCTGCATCTGTGTTCAGTTGTTCATTTAAAGGTTTGATTAAAATGTTAAACAATAGAAACTGTGTACATTTCTATAACGAAAAAGTACATAAAAATAAGGCTTTTATGAAAACACTAAATGAAAAATTGCTTACCAACAAACAAACCTTTTATAATTGCTAAATTAGACTAAAATAGAATGCTCCGAATGATACTAAATGAAGAACCATTTAGGAGCCATTTGGGAGCCATAAGAGCTGGTTCTGGGGGTTAGGGTTAGAGCCAAGCCAAAAGAGCCGAATCTTTGAAAAGAGCCGGACTTTCCATCACTAATTAACATAGTTTTTTATTATTATATTATTATATATTATTATTATTTTGAAAGTCTGTTGCTCACTGGCTCTGAATACACATACAGACAAACCATGGGTCACAGGGATGGGATGTTGATCAGTATTAGTTTGGAATCGGCGTCATCACGCATCTCAACCAATGAGAGCATTTGGGGTGGGCTTAACACTGCTGGAGCACTCACATGACCTGGAACAGAAAATAACTGGCGGGGACAGAAAAATGGAGAAAGGTACTCTTACATAGACAATCATTTTAAATCTCTTCCATACGGTGGAGTTTATAGAACCTGTTAAAAGAAAAATATTACCAAAAAGAAAAAAGTGCTGTAAAAAAGAACGGTATTTGTTTAAAGTGTTTGCAAACTAAATGTTATTGCACTTTTGTTCATATAGCAGTACTTTTAAAATAAAAGTGTGCAATACACTACTTTTGAAGTCATTATTGAATTTTGCACATAACAGTGTTAATTATTAATTAATGTCATTAATCACGATTAAAAATTTTAATCATTGCCCAGCACTAGTTTAAATATTAATGTATGATCTTCTTTACTTCTTCTATTTTAGATACATTTTGCAGCAAACATTTAATATTCAAAATTCCAAAATTAGAATTTTTATTTCCAACAAAATCCATTTACTTTACTTCACCACCAGTGGTTGACTGTTGCAGTGTTCTGACCTGTATGTATGGTGCAGCTCCATCATTTTGTCCTCCAACTCCTTGGTCTGGCCCTGGGCCATTTTCATGTCCTTAGAGTAATCGTTGCCGTGTACCTCAGGGTCATACTCACCCAGCTCCGACTGCAGGGCATAAGAGCCCAGCAAGGCCAGGGTGACAAAGGAACAGGGAAGGCGGCCCTGCAAGATGTCCTTCCGTAGCTGGAGACACAGGTAGTACCTGCAATGCACAAACAGGGATCACATGTACTAGGAATGGAACTCAAGTGTAATGATAACATCCATCCATCCATCTTCCACCATTTATCTGGGACCGGGTCGCGGAGGCAGCAGTCTGAGCAGAGATGCCCAGACTTCCCTCACCCCAGACACTTCCTCCACCTCTTCAGGGGGGATTCCGAGGCATTCCCAGGCCAGCCGAGAGACTTATGGCCCTTTCCACTAGTACCTACTGCCTCGGCCTCGCCTCAGCTCGACTCGACTCGACTCAGTTTCGGTCGCTTTTCCATTACAACAGAGTACCACCTCAGCGCGTGGGGTGGGAATCGTCACGTGGCAACGCGGCCCGAAACTCCAGCGACACGTCATTTGTTATGGCGACACAAACACGAAAACGACTACAGAGCAATGGAGGCTGATTTCTGTGCAGCAGCCATCTCTGATCGTGTTCGTTCTTGTTGTTATTGCGTTTTAAAAATGGCGCTGGTTGACTCTTACGAACGAGTCGCTCTCCCGACGCATCTAGTGACGTCAGGCCCTGGCCAATCAGTGGCCTGCCGTCCTGCCGACGTCACATTTTCGGCTCGACTCAGCTCGCTTGGAACCCCGGCAGAGTAGGTACTACGAAAGTACCTGGTACCAGGTACTAACACGTAATGGAAACGCGTAGAAAACCGAGGCGAGTCGAGTCGAGTCGAGCCGAGTAGGTACTAGTGGAAAAGGGGCAATAGTCTCTTCAGCGTGTCCTGGGTCTTCCCCGTAGGGCCTCCTCCCTGGTGGGACATGCCTGGAACACCTCCCTAGGGAGGCATCCAGGGGGCATCCGAAACAGATACCCAAGCCACCTCAGCTGACTCCTCTCGATGTGAAGGAGCAGCGGCTTTCTATTTCTGAAGCTCCTCCCGAGTGACTGAGCTTCTCACCCTATCTCTAAGGGAGCACCCAGCCACCCTACGGAGGAAACTCAATTTCAGCCGCTTGTATCCACAATCTTGTCCTTTCGGTCATTACCCAAAGTTCGTGACAATAGGTGAGAGTGGAAGTGTAGATTGATCCAGTAAATACAGAGCCTTCGCCTTTCGACTGAGCTCCTTCTTCACCACGACGGTCCGGTACACGCCAATCTTTCCCTCACTGCGTGAACAAAACCCCGAGATACTTGAAGTGTCCACCACCGGGTTTGGGGGTTGCTGCCACGACAGGCATCCGGGAGACCTTGTATCTCTAGTGAAGACCTCCATGACAGAGGGCTCGGCCAAACGTTCCGGCCATACATTCCCAACAGACACTCACAATACATTTGGGTCTGCCAGGTCTGTCCAACTTCCTCCTCTGCCAGCGGATCCAACTTCACCACCAGGTGGTGATCAGTTGACAGCTCAGGCCCCTATCTTCACCACAGAGTGTCCAAGACATATGGCCGGAGATCAGATGAAATGACAACAAAGTCGATCATCGACCTCCGGCCTAGGGTTGTCCTGGTGCCATGTGCACTGATGGACATCCCTTACGCTCGAACATGGTGTTCGTTATGGACAAACCGTGACTAGCACAGAAGTCCAATAACAGAACACCGCTCGGGTTCAGATCGGGGAGGCCGTTCCTCCCAATCACGCCCCTCCAGGTATCACTGTCGCTACCCACGTGAGTGTTGAAGTCCCCCAGTAGAACAATGGAGTCCCCAGTTGGAGCACTGTCAAGTACCCCTCCCAGGGACTCCAAGAAGGCCGGGTACACTGTACTGCCGTTCGGCCTGTAGGCACAAACAACAGCAAGAGACCTATCCCCAACCCGAAGGCGCAGGGAAGCGACCCTCTCGCTTCACCGGGGTGAACTCCAACACACGGCGGCTTAGCTGGGGAGCTATAAGCAAGCCCACACACCAGGTCACCGCCGCTCACCTTGGGCAACTCCAGAGTACTGGAGGGTCCAGCCCCTCTCAAGGAGCTGGGTTCCAGAGCCCAAGCTGTGCGTGGAGGTGAGCCAGACTATCTCTAGCCGGTACCTCTCAACCTCCCGCACAAGCTCAGGCTCCTTCCCCCCCAGCGAGGTGACATTCCAGACCCTGCCACCAGGCGCTCGCCTGCAAGCCCCAACCCCAGGCCTGGCTCCAGGGTGCGGCCCCTGGTAACGCCAATGCAGGCAACGTAACGGTCCTTGTTGTTCTTTCATCCGTGTTGGGCAGCGTGTGAACCGCTCTTAGTCTGGCCCATCACCTAGGACCTGTTTGCCATGGGAGACCCTACCAGGGGCGTAATGCCCCCAACAAAATAGCTTCTAGGATCATTCAGGTACACAAACTCTACCACCACAGTAAGGTGGCGGTTCAAGGAGGGGCGTAATGATAACAGATAATTGTATATGGAGATCAGTATTGCTTTTGCTGCGGAAGACGGTAAGATGTGGTTTAAAGGAAAAATGGACTTTGTGTGTTTATCGGATGTTTATCAGGTGTTTATCAGGTTTCATGCTCAAAACGAGCAAAATCGTTAATTCTGACTTTGCGCTTGATAAACCTGAATGAGTGTGTAAATAAACCACTTTTAGATATTTCAGATGATTATCACCAACACTGGAAATAACTTCTGTCATGCCTATAATTTTAATAAATTACCTTTACATATTAAAATAATATTCAATCACCATTATTTTAGGAGGGTCAAATTTTGACCAAAAGCAAACATGCTTACCAATCTACTTATAAGTTGCATACATTGCATGTATTGTTTTAATGTTTGAAAAGCCAATCAAATTTTTTGAGTTTTTGATAAAATAACACAATGATTGTATCTAGCAATTGACAAAATTGCTGAAACCCAAGCATTACCTTGTTATGTCTTCAGACAGCTGGGCTGGGTCTGGTGGATAGAATTTCACATTGAAAGTGAAATTATAGTTGGCACCTTGAGAAAGAAAAGGAGCATGTGATGTAATTGTAAACATGTATTAAAAAGACATTACGAAAGAAAATTAGACCAGATGGTATATGTGTGAGTTAAGTTACACTCACCATGTACCTGTCTACGTATCTCCTTGGTTAGGTCCATCCAAGTCTGATAAATAAAAGAAGGGATATAGCACTAAGATTATCATCAAACACAGTTCAAAGACCTTAACCACCAAGGACCACAACTTAATCTAACTCAATTACATATACCATACATATCCATTTGTAATTCTACTATACCATATATAGATATAGAGCACAGGCCTCTTGCAATTATAACATGATCGCTGCTATCATTTTGCATGGTCATTAGATATCAGAATTAACAGAATCTTTAGCACATAGTACATGGACCAAACATATACATATACACCATTTTTCCATCACATTTTCCACATTGTTTGCAACTGTTTGATCTGTTTGCATCTTGTTACAATAAAATTATAAATTATACAACTTTATTCATCCTGAAGGAAACTCTGGTATATATTACATTTTACATACACAAGTCTGAATACACACGCACATGCAGCTAATGAGGGGGCTGCATGCATCCTCAGCGCGCCCTGAGCAAGTTTGGGGGTTCTTTGTGCTAAATGTGAATGAACACCTTGCTTATGTTAGCAATGGTGCAGCAAATACAATATAAATTGGGTGCGTTTATATCGGTAGTGGTAAATTACCTCTGCCTGAGCAAAAGGTTCTGATATCAGGGGAAAAAATTAGAGCAGAGCTACCTATTTTACCATAATTATTTATTCTTGTTTTTTGAAGCAAGATGATGAATGATGATGACGAATAAATAACAGGTGTCTTGACATGTCTCACATCTTTACAAA
This sequence comes from Scortum barcoo, assembly GCA_023238725.1. Classification (NCBI taxonomy): domain Eukaryota; kingdom Metazoa; phylum Chordata; class Actinopteri; order Centrarchiformes; family Terapontidae; genus Scortum; species Scortum barcoo. The sequence goes on along the minus strand of CM041548.1, from coordinate 165,241 downwards.
AGAGTGTTCCTTCTGGGTACAGCAGAATGACAGGACTAGGGAAAGTTATGCTAATTCATTTACAGTCATTTTAAACGTTCATAATTGTTGAGTAATGTAATGTAGCGTGAGGTGAAATGTTTCAGACAACAGAACTATTTGAAGATTAATTGACACTCCTTTGCCAAGTACCACATCATTTCAATGAGCATCAACTGAAATTAACAACATGAATATAGCCCTAGTTGCAAAGCCAAATACAACTGCATAGCTGTGTGACACAAAGTGAACCAAAATAGACAATTAAATCACCTTCATGGTGGGCGTCTCCCATATGGCCAGGCCATAGTAGTCTTTCTCCAGCAGGTTGAGGTGATCACACACCTTTATGAACAGCTCCTGGCCTTTGGCATGTTTCTGACATATACACATGCATAAATGAAACAAGGCACTGATTAATTAAACATTCACTTGCTTATGTAGCAGACCTGACATTACATTCAAGACACTGTATTCTGTAATGTACTGAACATGACTCAGAAGAAGCATTTGCTTCTCCTTCAGAAGCAGGGACTCCATGGAACAGAGGACTGGCCTAAAATGGGATTGACAAACCATTACAGTTGATCCACCTTTGTCTGCTGGCTTTATGACAGTGTAGGTGTAGGTGATCTATATGAACAAGATAAGTTCATCAAGGAGAGGGTGGGTGGTGGTGCATCCGAATAGTTAATAGCTGTAAACTTCAGTGATACCAGAGAGACAAGTTGTGATATCACTGATTGTGTTTCATTGTTTAAAAAGGTAGGAATTAAGGAAAAAAACTTCCACAAAAACAGGTGAATAAGGAGGGATTTTAACTGACTTGACACCTGATGGGATTGGGTCTGTGGATGGTATTTTTCTAACCTTACAAAAACCTGCAGTAGTTTCTTCTAGCCATCCAATGTGTACAGAAGGCTTCCTGTTTCAGACAGGATGTGGGTTAGTTAGCAAAATCTGTCTAATAGGTTTGACAATCCAAATGGCATTTTTGTTACATTTTAGTTCATGACATGTGCAGTGGAGGAGAAAGGCTATGTCTAAGTTTCTGATAAGGATCAAGAGGGACCTGGGAAGTTTTTATGAAGATGATATGAAGGTGATCTTTGTGGTTTAGACAGTGGACATATTGTGGGTGTATCAGGTTTCAGGTAGCGGGAAGTTTTGTGTGACGAGGCATCCAGTAGTTTTGAGCTGGCTGCTGAAGGGGTTGACAACTGAAAGAACTGGAAGTGGTTGTGAATAGTGAGACACCATTAATCATAAACATGGGTGAGGACAATATGTTGAGTGTCTCTGTGAGAAGCACATTGACAGTGGAATGTTTGGTCAAGGGGTTAGTGGGATGAGACTGTTGGGTCAGTGGTGTGTAGTGACTAGCATTAGTTACTCTGATTTAAGGGCTGCACGAGTGTGTGTTTGTTTACCAAATACTTCCAAACCATTCCACCTTTCAGGATACACAGATGCTGATTGGTTTCTAATGAAACAGTGTCTGAGTCAGGTGCTAGATGTTCTTCAGTTCCTTCTGTCATCACTCAAACCTGGGAACATTTTTCTACCAATTGAGGCTATGTTTTTCTTAGCCTGACTCCTGTCTTGAGTCTTTCTAGGAAGACTACAATGCCAAAACAGCTTTTCCTCTATTTGCTGTTGTGTAGCCCTGGTCCTTGTCCTCGTGTCTGTCCCCTGTGTGTATCTGTCTCCCTCTGTCATTGTCTGTTCCTGTGCCAAGAAAGACGAGGAGTCAATAATCAATAATCACCACACCTGGTCTCACCTGGACATCTGCCGCCCATCAAGCCATCTACTCTCTCCTGCTGTTTAAAATACCAGCTCATTCATCCACTCTTCGCCAGACCGTCCTATTACATAGCCCGGTAACTGTGTGGCCTCTAGCTTTGTTGTTTCGCTCTGTTTACTACTAAACTAAGTCAATGCACTCCTGTCTGCCTGCTGCTCCTCGCCTTCCTCCTGGCTTCCTCGCTCCATCCCCTCGACCCAGCCTGCCTCGCCTCAATCCTGTCCGCCTCAGCCTGCCACATAATGGCTGCTATCCATCACACACCTGGCAACCACCGATCCTCTCTCCACCGGACTCAAGCCCCCAAGACCCCCAAGACTAGCTCATCTCGTCCTCCAGTCACTGAGCTGGCCTGAAGACTGCTCAGCACAACACCAGGATGAGGCTGCCATCCATAGAGGATCTCTACACCTGGTGGTGTTGGAAGACGGCCCACAGGATGATTAAAGACCCCAGTCACCTGGCTGTCGGTACTGCAGCATCCAGGCCTGGACCAGCAGACCCAGGGACAGTCTCATCCCCCTTGCAATAAGACTGCTGAACTCCACATAATTGCACTATTCAATACTTTGCACCTTGTAAATACGTATTTCGATATTCTGTTGTATATTATTTTTATATATATATTTATATATATATATATATTTATATTTATATGTTATGGTGTTATGTTCTGTTTAGTTATTTCTGTTGTATGTCAAAAGTTCATTCAAAAGTTTGGTTTTCATTAGTTACTAGTTATTATATGCTACAAAAAGGTGACATCATGAATGATACTCATTCTGAGTCACATAGTCCATAATTTAATGCTGGCAGTCTAATGTTATCTATCATATCACATACAGTGGGGCAAATAAGTATTTAGCCAGCCAATAATTGTGCAAGTTCTCCCACTTAAAAAGATAAGAGAGGCCTGTAATTTTCATCATAGGTACACTTCAACTATGAGAGACAGAATGGGGGGAAAGAATCCAGGAAATCACATTGTATGATTTTTAATTAATTAATTGGTAAATTCCTCGGTAAAATAAGTATTTGGTCACCTACAAACAAGCAAGATTTCTAGGCTCTCACAGACCTGTAACTTCTTCTTTAAGAGGCTCCTCTGTCCTCCACTCGTTACCTGTATTAATGGCACCTGTTTGAACTTGTTATCAGTATAAAAGACACCTGTCCACAACCTCAAACAGTCAGACTCCAAACTCCACTATGGCCAAGACCAAAGAGCTGTCAAAGGACACCAGAAACAAAATTGTAGACCTGCACCAGGCTGGGAAGACTGAATCTGCAATAGGTAAGCAGCTTGGTGTGAAGAAATCAACTGTGGGAGCAATTATTAGAAAATGGAAGACATACAAGACCACTGATAATCTCCCTCGATCTGGGGCTCCACGCAAGAATCTCACCCCGTGGGGTCAAAATGATCAAGAGAACGGTGAGCAAAAATCCCAGAACCACACGGGGGGACCTAGTGAATGACCTGCAGAGAGCTGGGACCAAAGTAACAAAGGCTACCATCAGTAACACACTACGCCGCCAGGGTAGTGCCAGACGTGTCCCCCTGCTTAAGCCAGTACATGTCCAGGCCTGTCTGAAGTTTGCTAGAGAGCATTTGGATGATCCAGAAGAGGATTGGGAGAATGTCATATGGTCAGATGAAACCAAAATAGAACTATTTTGGTAAAAACTCAACTTGTTGTGTTTGGAGGAGAAAGAATGCTGAGTTGCATCCAAAGAACACCATACCTACTGTGAAGCATGGGGGTGGAAACATCATGCTTTGGGGCTGTTTTTCTGCAAAGGGACGACCAGGACGACTGATCCGTGTAAAGGAAAGAATGAATGGCGCCATGTATCGTGAGATTTTGAGTGAAAACCTCCGTTCCATCAGAAAGGGCATTGAAGATGAAACGTGGCTGGGTCTCAATCCCATAGAAAATCTTTGGAGGGAGTTGAAAGTCCGTGTTGCCCAGTGACAGCCTCCAAAATATCACTGCTCTAGAGGAGATCTGCATGGAGGAATGGGCCAAAATACCAGCAACAGTGTGTGAAAACCTTGTGAAGACTTACAGAAAACATTTGAGCTCTGTCATTGCCAACAAAGGGTATATAACAAAGTATTGAGATGAACTTTTGTTATTGACCAAATACTTATTTTCCACCATAATTTGCAAATAAATTCTTTAAAAATCAGACAACGTGATTTTCTGGATTTTTTTTTCTCATTTTGTCTCTCATAGTTGAGGTATACCTATGATGAAAATTGGAGACCTCTCTCATCTTTTAAGGTGGGAGAATTTGCACAATTGGTGGCTGACTGAATACTTTTTTGCCCCACTGTATCAGTGTATGGGTGGGACCTTGATACAGCGTCTCCATCCCCAATCACTGCTGCGCATGGACACTGTCTTTAAATGACGTCACCAACGCGTGACCCGGGATATTTTGGCTTAATTTTTGTATAGTGGGAAGAAGTGGAGATGTGCTGTCCATCTTTATACAGTTTGTGAACTGAGTTCATTTTAAATTTTTCTTTTGTGTGTGCATGATGTATAGAAAATTTTTAATTACAAAATGCTCTTACATCCAAGTAACACTCATACAGAGTGTTGTCCAGCAGGATGACTTTGATTTGCATGGTCTTGGGCTGGCGTGGAGCTCTGGAAGTTTTGGTTTCCTCCTCAGACTTCTCTTTTTCTCCCTTACTGCTTCCAGACTTTTTCTCCACCTCCTCCTCCTTTTCCTCGTCTTCCTTCTCCAGGGCAGCTTCCTCTCCTTTTTCCTTGTTGTCCTCTTTGTCCTTGCCAACCCCCTCCTTGTCACCTTCTTTCTTCTCTACCTGAGCAGCCTGGCAGAGACACTTTGATTATAATATCTTCTACTCTCTCCTAATCAGTACCTTGGCAGACTTAGTCTTAGTTATAGGCAGTTTTACCAGTAAAGACCACAATCTGTTTACAAATAAAGTTTAACTGGCTCAGTGACATATATGATTACATATGCACAGTTCATATACAGATGGTGACAAATTAAATGTAAAAAAACAACATCAAGTGTCTTAGTAAGGTGTTGGCCACCACGTGCCACCAGCTTCAGTGTACCTTCATTCCTCCAGTAGAGTTCCAAGTCTCTAGAACTCTACTGGAGGAACGATCACCATTCTTCCAAAAGATATTCCCTTGATTGGTGTTAGTGATGGAGAGCATTGTCTAACACAGGGGTTGGCAACTTTTATCACTGAAAGAGCCATTTTTGCGTGTTTTCCCCAGCGCAACAGCCAGTGGGAGACGCAATGGGGGGGTAATCGTATCGCTCAACTTTCACAGAGAGGTGCAGTGACCTGTCAATCACCTGGGAAAATAGTCTGGAGCTGCAAAAAATAACAGTGCTTATAACTTTTAAAACTTTTAATATGTAAATTAAAAAAATTTAAAAAATTACCGTTATTCATTTTTATGTTTTTTTTGTCAAGGCCAAAGGGAGCCACTATAGGGGCGCTGAAGAGCCGCATAGGCTCCGGAGCCGCAGGTTGCCGACCCCTGGTCTAACATGTTGGTCAAAAATCTCCCATAGGTGTTCAATGGGGTTGAAATCAAGTGATTGCAAAGACCACAGCAAATGATTTACATAATTTTCAAACTTAAACCATTCAGTGATCATTCACTGTCATCCTGCAAGAGAACACTCCCATCAGGATAGAAATGGATGGGTTACTGATGGTTGTTAAGAACATCTTTGTATTGATTTGCAGTGACTCTTCCCACGCTGCAACAGACTTCACTGCACAACAACCTTAATAAACTTAACATATAATAAAGAGCCACTACGTCCCTTCACCGTATTTCCTTTAATTTGTCATCCCTGTGTACAAATAAGTTTGTTTGTTTTAAAAAAACAACAAAATAATTTAACCATGATTGGTATGTAAATATGGTGCCTGAATTTCATCCATCAATAAAAAAATGTGAAAATATTGTTGTGTTTTTACACTTAGGAGGATGTCTTTACATGTGCATCTTGGAGAGAGGGATATTTAAGGTGCATACATGAAACGGCTAAGTGACAGTGTGTATATCAGTCACAAAAAAACACTTGAGGGAACTAATTAAAGATCATAACTGATAGCCTCAGCAGTGTTTAATTTATACCCTTTCCATGCAATTGACAGGGTTACGTCACTCACTTCAGTTGCCAATCTACCTGTGCACCTGAAATCAAGCCTCTGCAGTACTTGTACCCCAGCTCTTCACTTCATCCTCCAATAGATTGTTCAGTTCTTCTCTGTGGTAACATGCTCAGGCCAAACCTCAGTCTGTTATTACAACTTTTTGTCTTCGCACCTGCTCAGCCGTCACTAACCTTCATAGTGCTCTCTACATACCTGTCCATACTCTGCTTTTGAGTCCTATTCGCTAGCGCAACAGCAGGAGGTATTCAGCTGCATTCTTCAGTCATCTGTCTCACACAGTACAATTGAACTGCAAGAACTGTATATGTTTCTATTTAAATCAAAGGTTTTTTTTAAGGTTCAAGTCTATTCTCTGCAGCAATATGTAACCACAGTGGTTGTGTATTGGCTCTCTGAATGCATCCAGTGTGATGCTGATTAAGGTTGTTTTCCAGTGTATTTCTTTCTGACCTTAATGACCAGGTGGGGCAACAGAGGTGACCTGGTCTCTCTCTCTTTCTCTCTGTCTGTCTCATTAATCTGAATGACACCATAAGGAGCATTTACAAAATGAATGACTGAATCATTCATCAGAGTCATTACTTTAACAACTTCAGTGATGTTTTAAATGTACTGTAGATACAGATATGCAACATGGAGGCTGACCTGAACCTCAGCACTGCTCACTGAGTGCTGATCCAAGGCTACCTCTCCTTCTGTCCTCAGTTCAGGTTCAGGGTCAGCAATGGGGGCTTTAGCTTCTTCTTCCTTGTCCACCCTCTCTCCTGCCTCACTCTCGCACTGCGAGCGCCTCTTCAGGAAGGAGGAGAAGAGACGGGAGAGGCCACGACTGCTAGAGTTGTGGTTACGTGGTTGGAGGTGTTCCTCCTCTGGTGAGGGCAGCCTAGCACCCTGTCCAGCTTCCTCCTGCTGCCTTGGCGTCTTTTGGTGACTCTCCACCTCGTCTGTTGTCATGGCAACAGCTGTGGAGAGAGGAAAAAGGCAAGTTATAATACAGAAATAGCCCTGAAAACAGATCAGATAAAGGAACAGGTCACATGCTAATAAAATGTGGAAATAGGGTCTTTGACTCCTGTATTATTTCATTTACCATATTGGTATACCTGTCTGCCGTATATCTGCCCAGCTTGGAGGCTGTGAATACTTAGAACAAAACATATTCCGGCACTTGTAAACAATGGCACTGATTCTTAAGTGAGCAACAATATTGAGTCACAGAAAAAATATTACAGCATATTCTCAACTAAACTGTGTAAATGAGAAAGTATTTACATTTTATACATTTGATATCAATTTTTGTTTTAGGTTTCTCCAGTGATTTAGAACAACACTTACATATTGTTGGAGGATTCACAGAATTGTCAAAGCGATATATCCTTGGTCAAATTATCAGAAAAAACACTTAAAGTTTGGACAATATAAAGATACAGCAATTCTGCAGAAATGTTTTGAGTGCACAGACCAACACATGTTCAGCCACCTTCTAAGAGAATGACCAGTGACAGTACAGGATATGGAGGATAAAAGCATCTTTCTGAGAAAAGTGAATACAAGTATGGTGCTGGGCCTAATAACATCCATGTTATGAACTTTATCTTCTCCATGTTTTCTACTGCTTCTCCGTGTATGTGGAGAGGGTGGTGGGCAGTTCTTGTATTTCTACTGAAGTCTATTATGAGCTCCTTGGTCTTTGAGCTATCCCTGCACCAGTCAATCAAGTGTGCCACCTCACCTCTGTAGGATGTGATGAGTCCAACAACAGTGGTGTCGTCTGCACATTTTTTTGGAGGGATAGATGTGGGTGTAGTCGTGAGTGAAGAGGGTGAACAGCACTGGGCTCAGAACTGTGGGGTGCCTGTGTTGAGGATGATGGTAGATGAGATTAATCACCCAACCTTCACCTGCTGTGGTCGATCTGTGAGGAAGTCCATAATCCATTTGCACATAGGGGAACCCAGGCCCAGAGTGTTCAACTTACCAAACAGGTGTTCTGGTATCACTGTATTAAAAGCGGAGCTGAAGTACAAGAATAGCATCCTCACATAGCATAGCTGTTGGGTTCCTTGAGGTGCATCAGGGCGATGTAAAGAGCAGTGGTTATGGCGTCCTCTGTGGAGTGGTTCACCCGATAGGCAAACTGATGTTTGTCGTGGCCAGGTGGGATGATTGATCTTATGTGGGACAGCATCAGCTTCTTGAAGCACTTCATCACTATTGGTGTTAAGGCCACTGGGTGGTAGTTGTTCAAGCACTTCGCTGATGTTTTTTTGGGTAGTGGTATGATGGTTGAGGCTTTTAGACATGATGGGACAGCAGACTGTTGTAAGGAGAGGTTGAATATTTCGATGAAAACATTCATCAGCTAGTTGGCGCATGCCCTCAACACCCGACCTGGCACCCCATCAGGCCCTGCATCTTTTCTTGTGTTCACCCTGTTGAAGTTGGCCCTTACCTGGTGGTGCTCCAGGATGAGTGCTGGCTCTCGTGTGGGTTGAATGCAGGATGGAGCAGGTCCTCCTCTCTGAGTGTCAAAGCGGGCAAAGAACTTATTTAGTACATCAGGCAGAAAGGCATCAACACATGGTGACTGGTGCGAGGTTTTATAGTCAGTCCACGCGTTAATGCCGTTCCACATGTAACGAGGGTTGTTGTTGTTGAATTATTCCTCGATGTTTTGTGTGTGTCTGCGCTTCGCCACTCTGATGCCTCTCTGGAGTTCCTGCTGTGCTGCCCTGTAGGCCTGCTGGTCTCCTGACTTGAATGCCAAGTCCCGCTCCCTCAGTAATGAACTTTGCTGTTCATCTGTGGTTTCTGGTTTGGGTATACTTTTATTGTCTTCTGTCTTGTGACAGTCCCTCTACAGAAGTTTATGTAGCCCAAAACTGAACAGGTGTATTTACCAAGGTCTGACCCCTAAGCAAAAACGTCCCAGTTGGTGTCCTGGAAAAAGTCTTGCAGCCAGGAGTGTGCTTCATCAGAGCACGTTTGCACTGGGATCAGTCAGTGAGTGGCCCAGGTGGCATGATGGGCTTGCTTTAAATGCTCCTTTGACATTGGTGCAGACCTGGTCCAGTACATTTTTCTCCCTTGTGAGAAAACAATTTTATGCAGTTTGGGCATGACCAGTATCGGCCCCATCTGCAATACTGAAATCCCCTGCCACTATGATCTGCATCTCACCGCTCCAGATTGTGTCTCCTACAGTCACAATTGTATTTTGATTCTGAGGTGGCTTTAAATAAATTACATTTTCATATGTAACAAAATACCATCTTGTCCAACATAAAATTGATTATGGATTATACCTGTTAAATTTCTGTGTCATGAAAAATGTATTCATGCTGGAATCTTGATTAAGTATTAGAAAAGTTCTATTTCTAGTTCAAAGCATGTACTATTATTTACTATTTGCTTTGAATACATAATAACACCTTACCTAAAGAAAAAACACTGGGTTAAAACTTGACCCAACATAGGTTAATGTTATAATACTAACGCAATAATGGTAATAGGCGTACTTTACCAGTACCCATAGGTAAAAAACCACACAAGACACAGATATGTTTGATACAGTATCCCAACAGTAGTATAAAAATAAAACTAACAACCTATTGCTAATGTAGTGACCCATGTCTGGTCAATTTTCAACACAGCAATAGTGCGAATTATGTAAAATACTGTATCCATATTCTCCACACTAAACCCATGTATTAGCATATATACAATTTCACATTTTACCTGTGTGTTAGCTACTCTGTGCCAACTATGGGTGTGTAGTGAGATCAGCATGTTACTAGGTCAGCAGCAGCCTCAGCCCCCCATTAGTATATTATTAGATGTATACAGAATCTGTGCTTACATGAGATGGGCAACTGAAAATTACATCTGAAAGTCTTACTGTCCAGACTTAAGAAAAAAAATATTTGCACAGTGTCAAAATGAATTGTGAAACAGTGCTACATCTGTAAAACTTTGTAGCCTGACATGATTTCATGAGGTGTTGCTCAGTGTGCATCACTGCACTGTGCATCACTGCACACTGAGGCTGCTGCAACAAGTGACAAGATGAGTTTCTTCCTCAGCTGAAGGTTGGAATCTTTCAGAGGTCTGGGATGCAGCCCAAGAGTCTTTATAGTTAGTCTTACTTTACTTTATAGTCACCAAAGATATTTGGTTGGATAAATGACAGTGAGTGAGCTTCATGTACTTGACATTAATTTATTTATAATGAAACTATACTGTAGGCTGATGTTTATAACTTTATAGTATTTTTTTGTCATCAATAGTGTAAACATATATACGGCTCAAAACAACTTGATCTTACTAAAAACATTCTGTTGTAGTTAGTCTTTAGCTATTTGAGCAGATTTTCCTTATAGAGGTATAAGTAAAAAAAAAAAGTATTGAGGAGACTGTCAGTCTATGTGTCCTATCAAGGGTCTCTCCAGCTGACAGGAAAGAGGCAGAATATTCATAGCAGGCCCACATCACACAAAGCACAGGACCAGCGCAAAAGCAAGAACACACACCACCGCAATGTTATATTTCTGCCATTTCTAGTTTACAGTTGTGAAGCAAGAGGAAACTAGTGCCCTGCAAGTGTCCTCTAGAGGCAGAATTGTTACACAATTTACACCCAACATATCAATGTTACACAGAACACACAGCATCCTGACATTCTCAGAGCCAGAGATTCTACCTTGCCACCACAAGAATAGCCATCCATCCATCCATTTTCTTTACCGCTTATCCTGTCTCATAGGGTTGCAGGGTGCTGCTGAAGCCTATCCCAGCTGTCATTGGGCGAAAGGCAGGGGCACACCCCTGGACTGGTCACCAGTCAGTCACAGGGAGAAGGGATGATATGCAGCAAAGAGGTCTGATGTAAACCAACCAGTTTTAAGATTTCAAAGATAAATTCTTTCAGGTTTCAATTTGTACTCAATGTAAGGTTAGGTAAGTAAGGTTAAAAAGTGAAATGCATTAATGAAAAGATGAAAGGTCAAAACTTAAAAATGTGCAAGCATATCTGTATTTCTGACTGAATGGTAGCCCGTGTTAGAGTGCTGAAAGTGAGCTTAAGGACTAAAAGCAGCTTTAAAATTAATCGGGCCCTGTGTGGGATTAAAGGCTGCTGCAGTGGCACAGAGGACTGTGCTGCTGGCACGAGCTCTGGAAACAATCCAGAAACTGGGAATAAGCCTGACCCAGATGAAATCAGAAACAGGGAATATTTGATGAATGACACAACTGAAGAAAAAAGCCCTAAAACACACAAACAGCTGAACCATAACAGAGCATCTGTGTGGAGAGAGAGCAGAAACGGGAGGCAACAGTGACAGTGATGGAAGCAATATCAAGATGCTGAACAGGCAGAATGGTTAGGTATAGGCAGTTTAAGGGAAAAGCTTACATTCTGAATATATATGTGTGTGTGTGTGTGTGTGTGTGTGTGAATATGTATATACAGTGGGGCAAAAAAGTATTTAGTCAGCCACCAATTGTGCAAGTTCTCCCACTTAAAAAGATGAAGAGAGGCCTGTAATTTTCATCATAGGTACACTTCAACTATGAGAGACAGAATGGGGGGAAAGAATCCAGGAAATCACATTGTATGGATTTTTAATTAATTAATTGGTAAATTCCTCGGTAAAATAAGTATTTGGTCACCTACAAACAAGCAAGATTTCTGGCTCTCACAGACCTGTAACTTCTTCTTTAAGAGGCTCCTCTGTCCTCCACTCGTTACCTGTATTAATGGCACCTGTTTGAACTTGTTATCAGTATAAAAGACACCTGTCCACAACCTCAAACAGTCAGACTCCAAACTCCACTATGGCCAAGACCAAAGAGCTGTCAAAGGACACCAGAAACAAAATTGTAGACCTGCACCAGGCTGGGAAGACTGAATCTGCAATAGGTAAGCAGCTTGGTGTGAAGAAATCAACTGTGGGAGCAATTATTAGAAAATGGAAGACATACAAGACCACTGATAATCTCCCTCGATCTGGGGCTCCACGCAAGATCTCACCCCGTGGGGTCAAAATGATCAAGAGAACGGTGAGCAAAAATCCCAGAACCACACGGGGGGACCTAGTGAATGACCTGCAGAGAGCTGGGACCAAAGTAACAAAGGCTACCATCAGTAACACACTACGCCGCCAGGGACTCAAATCCTGCAGTGCCAGACGTGTCCCCCTGCTTAAGCCAGTACATGTCCAGGCCTGTCTGAAGTTTGCTAGAGAGCATTTGTATGATCCAGAAGAGGATTGGGAGAATTGTCATATGGTCAGATGAAACCAAAATAGAACTATTTTGGTAAAAACTCAACTTGTTGTGTTTGGAGGAGAAAGAATGCTGAGTTGCATCCAAAGAACACCATACCTACTGTGAAGCATGGGGGTGGAAACATCATGCTTTGGGGCTGTTTTTTTTTCTGCAAAAGGACCACTAGGACGACTGATCCGTGTAAAGGAAAGAATGAATGGGGCCATGTATCGTGAGATTTTAAGTGAAAACCTCCGTCCATCAGAATGGGCATTGAAGATGAAACTTGGCTGGGTCTTTCAGTATGACATGATCCCAAACACACCGCCCGGGCAACGAAGGAGTGGCTTCGTAAGAAGCATTTCAAGGTCCTGGAGTGGCCTAGCCAGTCTCCAGATCTCAACCCCATAGAAAATCTTTGGAGGGAGTTGAAAGTCCGTGTTGCCCAGTGACAGCCTCAAAACATCACTGCTCTAGAGGAGATCTTGCATGGAGGAATGGGCCAAAATACCAGCAACAGTGTGTGAAAACCTTGTGAAGACTTACAGAAAACATTTGACCTCTGTCATTGCCAACAAAGGGTATATAACAAAGTATTGAGATGAACTTTTGTTATTGACCAAATACTTATTTTCAACCATAATTTGCAAATAAATTCTTTAAAAATCAGACAATGTGATTTTCTGGATTTTTTTTTTCTCATTTTGTCTCTCATAGTTGAAGGTGTTACCTATGATGAAAATTGGAGACCTCTCTCATCTTTTAAGTGGGAGAACTTTGCACAATTGGTGGCTGACTAAATACTTTTTTGCCCCACTGTACATACATAACAGAATTTTATTCTATATTTTATATTGTAATTATTTGTCATAGTATAAAGTCATTATTACCCTTTCTGTATTCATTTATTGTATGCCTTGTGTATGGCAAACCATGCAGTCCAAATATACAATTTTCAACACTTTAAATACATGTAAACAACACGTTGACAACACGCAGACAATGCGTTGTTGACATTTTGTTGACGTGTTGACTTTTCATGTCAACAATGCCTCAGCAACATGCTGACAACATGTTGACAACACTTCAACAACATGTCAACAACATGTGGTCTCAAACATTCATTTCACGTAATTCACGTTAACCCTAACCCAGCAGGAGACACATTATTAAAAATAACTGTGCTTGTTAAAACCATGACAGACCTCTTTTTGTTTAGAGATTAGGCAAACATGAAACATAATAAGGTACACAGAAGATATTACTTTTAATTTTGATGGAATTTACAACGTTCCGAAGACTTTCATGGTAATAATGACAGCTTGTGACGTCATAAAACTGCAATACATATATTGCATTTTAAAAAATAAAAAGTTGATGCTGTCCACAAATTTGTTCATTCACCAAGAGAAGGTATTGGTGGAGAAAAAGGGGGCAATTATAGTGGGATAAAAATAATTTAAGTCATAAAACTACTAAACAAATATTACATTTTTAAAACTAAACAGAGAGGAAGAAAAGGACAAAAAAATGAAAGCATCCTCGCTCAGCAGCCATGGGAACTCACACCCAACACTCACCTGTTCAAAGTGGACAAGTGGCCCAATTGAAATTGATGTTTGAGACCACACTTTGTTGACATGCTGTCAATGTGTTGTTTAGGTGTATTAACTGTGTTGTCATCATGTTGTTGAAGTGCAGTCAATGTGTTGTTTCAATATATTTAACATGTTGAAAATTACATGTATTTGGACTGCATGGCTTGCCATACTTGTGCTCCCTGGTGGAGCCACTGCAGACATGAGTAGTGCAGTGTGTTATTTCCTCCAGTCTGTTGTGACATGTCCTCCTGGTGAATCTGCCTCAAGTAGCTAATTTATAATGTATAAAACCTGGTTTATGCAGTGACGGCATTACATTGCTGTAGTAGTTTACTGTGTAACTGTTTTATAACATTTGTCTCTGCCCTAACAGTACCATTAAATCACTGTCTGTCCTGGCAACCTGTTCTTCATGTTGCCATGGTTTCTGGCTACAGTTTCTGTAACGTAAGTTTTAAATCACATTTTGGCTCTGTAGTGGTACATTTTGTGCTTTCAATGTAACCTAGAATTGAGTAAAATGTCTCTAAATTGCTAACTAGTTAACTAGTAGGTGTGTTTTAGTTTCTCTAGGTATTTTAGGTTTCACATGTTAGACACTGGCTGTTTAGCTCATGGTTTAACTTAGCTAGCAAGTGTTAACAGAGTTCAGCTAAACTCTGCCATTTAACGGCAGTTCTCCTGTTAACACATTTGGTTACATGCAAGTGTGTACATTTGATTCTTATATATATTGGCCCGTAACCGTGAAGAAATCAAATGGTGAGAAAATCTCTCTCTGGCTGAAGATCCATCAGGTCGTGATAGTCACTGTGCTAATGCTCCTGACAATAGAGCTGAAGACGCACTCCTGAAGATGTTTGTGATTTGAAAAGTAGGATATTTTTCTGCATTGCAGGGATCGGCTAAAGGACCTGGCTTATCCTTCTTATCCTTTTACTATCCAGCTTCATAGAAAAGACTGAACACTACATCAGTATGGGAGAGGTAGGCATCTGGATTGCCCCATAATACTGACTGGTAGCACTGCATGCATACATGTTCAAAAAAAAGATTGCTTAGATTCAGGAATGAAGTGTCTCATATATATATATATATATATATATATATATATATATGTGTGTGTGTGTGTGTGTGTGTGTGTGTGTGTACACATTCCTGATTTAAAAACTTTTTAAGATGTCTTTGACTATATATTATATATAGTATTTTATTGTTGTATTTGCTTGTTCTTTTAATGAGTGAAGTATGAAAATATAGGGTAAGTGGACCTATAAAGCCCACTTATCCATTTACAGGGAGATTTCAATATAAATTTGCTGAAATTATTCGTGTGTGTGTGTGTGTGTGTGTGCGCGTGTGTTGAAGGAGACCTACTTTATGACATTGAACAGAGAGCACTTATTGTTTTTACAATATACAATGCAATACAATATCTATTATCAAAGCATGACCCCAGACTCATTCAAACATTTCAAAGCGAAGCCGAGGATCTCTATTGACCCTAGAACCGCTTCTGTTGGTTGTACACAGTCAACAGTCTCCATGATGATTCTGTGGGAAAACAGATTTAACCAACGAAGGACTATTCCTACTGTATCAGTGTTGGATAACACGAGAGCTGATTCCGCCACTATCGGCATGCAGAGAGCGCAATGATGATTATGATTACTTGAAAAAAATGTTTTATAAAATATCAAATTTATCGGTTAATATAATAATAATAATAATAATAATAATACCTTAATTACAACAAGTAGGTACAACTAAGCATCTTCTCTCGGTTCTATCATTACATCATCGATTTAATGTCAGCCATCACGATCTCACATATAATACTAAACAATACACTTCATTCAGCAATTCCTGGTTTTCATGCGGCCATCATAAAATCTGCTGGTTAGTGCTAACAATAAAAGGGGCGGTAGGTGTACCTGTCTGCAAATGGCGCTGAATGTGAAAAAAATGTCAACAAATTCAATCTCCTCAGCTCACAGTGCGATTTACAATATCACTCACCCCGTTCCGTTCAGATCATCCAGCAGGAAAAAAGATGTGTGATAGAAGATGCTCACTGGTCACTATTCCTTCTAAACATCAGATAAACCAAGTGGTAACCAAGTGGCTTTTAACAATGTGTTTAGGTTTTCAGGAGCAAACGGCGTGTTTGTGCGCCTGTGCCCTCACTCTTGTCTGCACGACAACCAGAAGAGGCGTGGACCCTCCTCCTCTTTATTGCTGCAGAAGCTGCACTGTATGCGTGTGTGTGTGTGTGTATATATATATATATATATATGTGTATATATATATATATACATATATGTGTGTATATATATATATATACATACATATTTATGGTGACACATTTATCATTTAAAAAAGCTATTCCACCAACATGTATACACTGAAAAAGTTTCCCATTTCCCAACATTAGTGTCTCTGAGTCATCTGTCTGACTGTCTGCACACATTTTTACATGTTTTTCTAATACCATAATCATAATGTCTTCAATCTAATATAAGTGGTTATATATTTTTATGGGAAGCAATGGAAAAGTACAACAGGTTTAAAGGGAAAAAATATCCAGGCTGGACAAATCTGCCTGTTAGACATAGCATAGGGCTTACATAACCCAAAAACATCCCTTTGGCTTACCCTTCTTTGCATAAGAAGGTGGTGCTTTGTATGCAATGAGGCAAGTGAATTTGTGAAAAAAGCCAATGGAGAGCAGGGCAGGGTCCAGCCTGCTCCAATCACAGCTCTCAGACCTGCTGTTCATTGCAGAGCTCCAGCATGAGTAACCGTGTTCCTGTGCCATAAAAACCATTGCATCCATTTTCGCTCAGCAATCATAGTAAAACGTTGTATCATTGGATGTGGAGTAGGTTGAGAGCATTTGAATAACTTAATAAAGATGTGAATTCAGGTCACATTTTATATTAAGACAGTCAGTATTAAAAGCTGAATGAATTTTAGATAAAATCCCACGTTTGAACACTATTTGTTACATAATAGACTGTAGCAGGCCTACATTCAGAGTGCATGTCACACAAATTTCCTTGATCAGATGATTTTTTTCCTCCCACAATTAACACTTGAAATTATTGAGGCACTTGCAAATGGCAAAGTAGTGCAAAATGTAAACCATACTTTGGTGTTTATCTCTGATTTTTAATTTACTAAAACAATATATAAGGGAGAAGTCTGAAACAGCAGAACTGCGCTAGAGGTTTTTTCTTACAGTTATTACACAACATAATACACAGCATACTGCAATGAAGAAAAGTACTCAAATCCTTAAATTAATACATTTTGTGAAATATACTTACTAATTTTCTATCTGAGAATTAGACAAGAAAATGGATGTCAGTTTCATGTCTGTGTAATAAATACAGAAATGACATCGGGATGTTGTTAGCCTTGCTTACCATATCCTCTAGCCATAAATGCACCTATCAACACCTCTAAAACTTCTAATTAGAACCTTGTATCTTGTATTTTTAATCCTTACACAAACAGAGGAGAAAATAACAGTTTGTGTTTTTTGTCAGCTACTATTGTAATAGATATGACGTGAAGTGAAGATGTAAAGCAGGGGCTAATTTTCAGACGCATCTTCCAAAAATCAAATTTTTAAATATAAATACATTTTCAAACATTCTTGTATTTTTTCCACATTTACTTATTGATTATTCTACTTGTCGTTTAAGCCATATTTCCTGAAACTCAAATTCCCATCAGTACACAGATACAGATACAGTATAGAGACATCGTGGGTCCCCACAGATACAGATAGCATCATGCTTATAATTGGCATATCTAAACCACTTTGAGTTCTTTTGTCTGGGGAGCATTCTGCTCAGCACAACACTCCTTGCATCAGCAGTCTCTACAACCAGATCCCCTTGCACATTCATGCAGACGCTTCATCCCCCATCACTACACAAAAGGCCACCCTTTGCCCTTGCAGTCCCTTCCCCCTTCACTATCACTAGCTGCCTTCCCCTGCCCCCAGTGTTAGGAGCAGGTGTTGTGCCAGACTGTTTGCTGAGGTGCAGTGATAGCTGGGAGCACAGTGGCTCCACAAAGAGGAGCAGAGAAAACACCACTATCCAACACCAACATCCTTCCACATGTCCCCTTTCCCTTCCTGCAGTGAACTGCCAGTTTGTGGACAAACAATTTTATATATAAATGCTGTATGGTACAGAAGGGAGCAAGGCAAAGACTACAGCAATTGGACTAAAGCAGCATCCTTCAGTTAACTTTTTAACACCATAACTGTGCTTAAATAGTTGAACAACACAGAACGTTGTTTACATTTCTAATGCAGATCGTTAAGTTTCCAAAGTAACCAAATTCGGCAGGTGGATTAGTGGGGAAATATGTTTAAATTGATAAACCAGAATCAAAATCAGAATCAGCTTTATTAGCCAGGTATGTGTACACATACAAGGAATACAAAAAACTGGACAGCAGCTCAAAAATGTAAAAAGAAACATGAAAATAAACTATAAACAAGTGTAACAAAAGTCTAATGGTGAGAGTTCAATGGTAAGAGTGTAGAGAATGCTGGGAATAAATATTATAATTACAGTGGGTAGCTTATATACAAGAAGTAGTTGGGTATGGCAGTGTAGTTTATACAGTATATACAGCAAGCATAGGTTTGTGTTTGATAGTGGGGATATTTACAAAATTGTGTATTAAAAATGAGAATATATGATACTCTTTATGGGTCCACCATGTGTTGCATGGTTTGTTATCATAGGGATTGTTTCTGACACTCTGTGACTGGTGTTAAATGTTCATCAGAATGACACCCTGTGGAAAGAAACTTTTCTTGTGTGTGTTTGTTTTAGTGTGCAGTGCTCTATAGCACCTACCAGAGGGGAGGAGTTGGAACAGGTTATGTCCAGGGTGTGATAGATCTGCAGTGATGTTTCGTGCCCATTTCCTGATTCCGAACAAGGGGAACTGAAGGTGAAGATCAGGGAAGCTAAAGACAATTACAGGAGGAAGCTAGAATGGAAACTCCAGCAGAACAACATGAGGGAGGTCTGAAGACCATCACCAAATTCAGGCCGACTGACGGCAGAGGAGTAGAGGGTAGCCAAAAGCACTGATGCGGTCTACAAAAAGGGCCTGGGCTGCCTCTACTTCCTGAGGAGGCTGAGGTCCTTTAACATCCACATGCTGAGGGTATTCTATGAGTCTGTGGTTGCTAGTACTATCCTGTATGCTGGGGCAGCAGGTTGAGGGTAGCTTGTAAACTTGCTGATAAAAACTTTTGTGCAATAATCTGGTTGTGCAATATCCCCAATCCGTGCAATAAGCAGCATTTGTATTTATATTTATTCTATTTATTGTTTATATTATGTTTATTGTATTTCTATTTCTTACTGTACACATTCTATATTTTCATTTCTATTGTGTTCTCTATATCAGAGCAACTGGAACACCAAATTTCCCCCTTAGTATTTTGATTATGATTCTGAGTCTGAACCCAGAGACCTTAAGGCTTCAACAGCACATACACATGCCTGGGGGGTTGCCAGTGTGATTGTCAGGGTGCTAGATGTAATTCTTCCCAACCTCACCTGCTGCTTTCTGTCAGGAAGTCTGTGATCCACTGAGTGGTGGGGCCTGGCACAGTGACCTTTGTGAGTTTGAGTTTTGGAGTGGAAGATGTCAGGGATGATGGTGTTGAATGCCGAGATGTCTAAGAGGGTTCTTACATATTTCCCTGGGAAGTCAGGTGTTGTTGCACATAGTGCTGTTTCATGTTGACTGCATTAGCCACTTACCTGTTTGCCTGGTGGACAAACTACAGGGGGTCAGGGTTGATAGTGGAGCGTTTTGAAACATGAGGGAACTTCACACAGCTCCGATGATCTGTTAAAGGATTATGTTGTTATAAGAGCAGGTGAGAGGTGAGAATGATGCTTATAAAACCTGAAGTAAAACCTATTCAGCTGATGATCATCCTGATTGATTGCTCTCTGCAGTGTGGGAGGATAGTTTCCTAGAGTTGGTAATGTCCTCCAGGCTCCTTCACACTGATGCTGGATTGCTCGCTGAGAGGCTGTTTTCAGCTTTTCAGAGTACTCTGATTTCCTTTATCAGTGTGCTGTCCCCACTTCACTAGTGGGGACAGGATCTAAAACTAACAAATTCTAGCTACAATCATAGCAGAATCAGCACACTATAGGCCCCTGACTGTAAATGAGCTGTGGACAGACCCTTCCAATTGTGAATACAACAAGCCCACAGGAACAGCATTGAGAACCTATAGCCGCATTTCCACCAAACTTCCCCAGGAATTAAGAACCTTTGGAGGACCTCAGTGCATTTCCACTGCAGAGACTAGGGTCTAAATTAAGTTCCTGGTCATTCCTTTGACATGACATGACAGCACCTAGTGGGGACAGCAGCAGCAGGTTCGGTATATGTGGCTGCTTCTGAAGTCACGCGCAAAAATGATGTGTGAAAACTGCCTTTGTCATGCATCAGCAGACTAATTTGTGTGAAACACAGAAACACAGACAATAATGGGCTCCAGGAACCTTTATTGTTCCTTGAAAAGTTCTGGGTTCTTTAGGTGGAAATGTGACTTATATGACTTTTTTTCATAGTGGCCATGGTCAGCATTGTAGATTCACATAATAGACTCAAGCCCCAAAATATTTCTTTCCTATATGTGATCATTATTTGAAGGTGAAATTGTGATGAAATTCATCACTCTTTGTTAAATCAGAATTACATCCATTGTTATATCATGCTCTTGGAGAGTCAGCAGGACATCAGCCAACTTAGCTGAAGTACTCTAATATTCATGTCATATTGGGCCAAAAAACACAGAAACCAAGAGAGGCACATGAGGGGAAAAATTGGTGATTCATTTTCAAGACTTTTCAAGTCTTATCTAGACTAATTTCTTTACTGTTTTTATGACTTAAGAATAGGTGAAAAAAGTATAATCTTTCTTTTTTTCTACATCTGTGAAAGCCTTGAGCAGCAGGTAAAGTGTTGCTGTAACACTAATTTTGGCCACTATCCCAATTCTATGTTCTATATATGTATATGACCGAAAGCTTTCTTTCAGTTGAAAACAGGAAATGGCTACCCTTCATGAAATGATGCCTTTGTTATTATTTTACCAGACTGGACAAAGCTCATCCAGAGCCACAGAAGACGTTACACAAAAGTTTTCACAATTTAAGTACCTTGATGTGTGAAATCAGCAAAATGAAATTTTTAACACTGAATTGCTGAACATAACACACTCAGTCTAGATTGGTACTGACTCAACACAAATTAATTTTAGTCTAATGTCTAATGTTATGACATTTTTTCTAATCATGAAAACAGAGCTGCAATTAGTTTTGTATTAAATCAATTTTCTAAAATGAACAAACATTGCACTTGGCTAACATTTTTGTTCGCAGTATCCTCATGTATGATCATTCAATAAAACATTTGACAACAAATTGACTAGATGTATTTTGGATTGTACCAGAATTCAGTCAGCTGATGTTGCCTCTGATTCCAGCCCCTCTGTTGTGCTGCAGGTGGGATTTCACACCCTGAGAGTGATGCAAATCACATTGCCCCTGTGTGAACAAAACAGTGTTCAAAAACCTTGTGGTCTCCCTCTCTCTTCTATTGACAACGGTGCATTTGTTGCTTTAAGCTGAACATGTGCTCTCTAATTACCTCCCGCCATTTAGCCTCCAATACCTCTGTTCCAACACAACAATAGCTACCAGCCTGCATAATACCATGGCACTAACAATCTTGGTGATGTGTTTCTGTGGAGAGAAATTAAAATGACCAGAAAGGGTTAATGATTCTCCATAAAGCAGCAAGGGTCAGTGTTTTGCTTGTTCTAATTGTTGACTCAATGACATTTCCATTCCCTGAGGTCTTATGTTTTATTAGCTCTGGATACCTTAAGAACATAATAACCTTATGGCACTAGTCACAATATTTTTTCCAGGGGCGTAAGGACAGATGGTGTTATATGTTGTATGCTGTACAGATGGTAAAGCCCCTTGTGAGTAAAGACGTAGAATATTACCTTAGTTTGAGAAAATAACATTAATCAGAAATCTCAAACAAAATCAATAAAAAAAAGCTACCAGAGGCCTAGTAGTTTGAGGGTTCTGCACACTATCTTAGTCGTTCCTAGGACTGTGCTCTTCTGGACAGAGGCCACTTTGTGGGTCACAACCTTCAGTATGCACCACTGTTGTTTTTACTTCCCAAATCTTTTTTAGCTAATCTTTCTGCTGTTTTTTAAGCTTCTCATGTTCCTTTTTCCTGGTGTTGCTGTCGCTTAGGATAGCTACATCTATAATCACTGCTTTCTTCTGTTGTTTGTCAATCAACATTATGTCCGGTTGGTTAGCCATCAACATTTTTGTCACACTAGATAGGAAAGTCCCACAAGATCTTAGCTCGGTCATTCTCAACCACTTTTAGAGGTGTCTTCCATTCTGACCAGGGGACTTCCAGCCCATACTCAGTGCAGATGTTCCTGTGCACTATGCCTCTTGGTTAGGGCGTCCCATCTACACTGTTCCTGCCTGGATCTTACACCCTGCTTTTATGTCCTAGACTGTCTCAGAAGCATCTTTACACAGCCTGCACCTGGTATTCTATCTGGTGTGGTAGACCCCAAGCTCTATTGATCTAGTACTGAGTGCCTGCTCTTGTGCAGCCATGATCAGTGCTTCTGTTCTGTCCTGCAATCCAATCCTATCTACATACCATGTACAGGCTTGTCCCTTCATGAGGGTTCATCCTCCTCTGCATTATCAAGTCTCTGCTGCCTGAGGTGTTCACTTAGCAGCTCATCTTCGGGGCCATCTACCTGATGTATTCCTGGATCTTGGTTGTTTTGTTCTAGACAATGGCCCTGATGCTTACCAGTCCTTGGCCTCCCTCATTCCACTTAGTGTAGACTGCTGGACTTCCGATGAAATCCTCGATGCATTATGAGGAGCTTCCTTGTCTTGATATCAGTGGCCTCTGTCTCCTCCTTTGGCCTGCTTCTTATACCCGTGGGGTATCTGATGACTGGTAGGGCATATGTGTTAAGGGTTTGGATGATGTGCTTTCCATCCAGCCCTCTGCCTTATTCTCAGTGGGTATTTGGCTATGGCTGACTCCTTTGTAACCTCCTCATGGTTCCCACTTGTCCGGTTGGATCCCAAGGTATTTGTAGCTGTCCTCAACATCTGCAATGCCACCTTCTCGTATTTTGACCCCATCAGTCATAATCGTCTTCCCTCTCTTTGATACCATCCAACCACACTTATCTAGTCTGAATGACATTCTGATGTTGTTGCTGTAGACCCTGGTGGTGTGGATCAGTGAGTTGATGTCTTGCTTTTTCCTGGCATACAGCTTGATGTCATGTAGTATAGTTATTTTTTCTCCAATGTCTGCCATCGTGGTGGTTACTGGCTTTTGTTCTGAGAGATTGCTGTGGTCTGATCTTAGATCCACTAGCCACTGAGCATTGTTGTTATGTGATGCTCCCTTCTGTTATTCCAGTATTGTTCAGTCTCAGCCCTGGATCTGTTCTTGTTACTACACTGCCACTGAGAGTACACTTTGGATGGTTCAGTAGAGAACATACTTTTTATCCTCCTGGCTTCTGCTTCTCCTGTATATCTGGGCATTCACATCACATCTGACCTGACCTTGTCCATGAACACAGCTCACCTGGTAAAGACGGCTCAACAAAGGCTCTTCTTCCTCAGGAAATGAAACGTGTTGGACTCTCCCCTCAGCCCCTGACAAACCTTCTACAGGGCCACAATAGAGAGCATCCTCTGCCTCAGTGCAACAGTGTGGTATGGCAGCTGCACTGCACAAGACCGAAAAGGACTTAGCCTGGGTGGTGAAAACAGGCACAGGGGATTGTAGGGAAGTCCTCTTCCAGACCTGGACTCAATATACACTGGCCGGATCCAGAAGAAGGCCTGACATATTGCCCGACCCTACCCTACCCACCTGGGCAATGGACTGAAATTCGGTCTTTATGTTTAAGTTTGTACCGCTTCCCTCTGGAAAGCGGTACAAAAACATAAAGACCAAAACTACCAGACTGAAAAATAGCTTTTTCCCCAGAGCTGTACAATCCATTCCCCCCTACTGAGAACTTGAGCCGCACTGACTACACTTAACTGACCCACCCCCCTATTGTACATTGCTGCTACAACTTTAAATCTTTAGACATTTATGTACATATTACATATTTTTACTATATATTTTACGTTTAAAGCTGGAAGTCACCAATCACACATTAGCAAAAACAAAATGAATATAATAAGCCCATTCTTAGGATAAAAGCATCCACCTGTTTCTTTGAAAAATAAATATACAAAACTATATATACAGTGGGGCAAAAAAGTATTTAGTTAGCCACCAATTGTGCAAGTTCTCCCACTTAAAAGATGAGAGGTCTCCAATTTTCATCATCAAAAATCCAGAAAATCACATTGTCTGATTTTTAAAGAATTTATTTGCAAATTATGGTGGAAAATAAGTATTTGGTCAATAACAAAAGTTCATCTCAATACTTTGTTATATACCCTTTGTTGGCAATGACAGAGGTCAAACGTTTTCTGTAAGTCTTCACAAGGTTTTCACACACTGTTGCTGGTATTTTGGCCCATTCCTCCATGCAGATCTCCTCTAGAGCAGTGATGTTTTGGGGCTGTCGCTGGGCAACACGGACTTTCAACTCCCTCCAAAGATTTTCTATGGGGTTGAGATCTGGAGACTGGCTAGGCCACTCCAGGACCTTGAAATGCTTCTTACGAAGCCCCTTACTCCTTCGTTGTTCCCGGGCGGTGTGTAAACCGCTCTGGTGTGAGAGCCAGAAATCTTGCATGTTTGTAGGTGACCAAATACTTATTTTACCGAGGAATTTACCAATTAATTCATTACAAAATCATACAATGTGATTTCCTGGATTCTTTCCCCCCATTCTGTCTCTCATAGTTAGAAGTGTACCTATGATGAAAATTACAGACCTCTCTCATCTTTTTAAGTGGGAGAACTTGCACAATTGGTGACTGACTAAATACTTTTTTGCCCGTGACTGTATGTGTGCGTGTGTGTGTGTGTAATCCTGCGCAGTTTTAAAAATGAGCCCCCTGGACTTTTTGCCTGCTCTCCCCCTGGCCCTGGTCTGTGTCTGCACCCGGTGGATACCCTGCAGCCTGAGACAAGCCTACATATTCTCTCTGCCAGAGATTACAATAAAAACTCTGCCTTTCCTTTCCTGCTGCATTTTGGGGTCCAGGCAATTAGCAAATTTGCAAACAAAAGTGTGTGTGTGTGTGTGTTGAGCCTGAACATGTGTTGTCAGTGCGTCAGTATGACACTATAGCTTTGCCTCATTTTGAATACTTGTAACTATGTATCACCATTCACACTGGTGGGGTGTAATGTTGGCATAAGTTGTCAACATTTACATCAACATTAGCCTCTTTTACACTTACTAGAGCCTGACCCATAAACAAGCTGATCCCATACTCTTGGCCAATTTTAGCCTGTCACACATCTATTAGCACGGGTGTGTCACCTAATAAATAAAAGGGAATTGTAGTGGTAACATAGCATGAAAAGGCTTTTGGGATGCCACACCAGTACGACTGTTATTTCAGCGGTTTGAGGCCATATTGAAATGTGGGCTGTGTCATGTCTCCAATTCTTTGCACACTGTAAACATTTGTTCACTTTCTCAGAATAAACATGCCCAAGAACTAAAGACATTATCATTCGTTTTAGAGGAACAGAGCCCAGTGTTACCTATATAACTGTCCAGAACTCAGACATTAATATTATTCAAATACGAGCAAAAATACTGTAATTGAAAACAAGCACACCTGATTCTCAACTATTGTTGCTGTTTATTGTCATCAGGTTCTCCCGGTGATTTATGCAATTTGAAATCAGACTTTCAATTTGATGAAGTTGAAGTAGAGTTAAAAAGTATGTTTAGAATCAATCTTCATTACATTGTTTTTTTTCCATCAGAGAGCACAATCAATCAACTATTTTTTAATGTAAAATGCACCACTCACTACATATCTAGGTCACAACTGTTTAAGCTAAAAAAAAAAAGTCTTTTAACGTATCTACAAAAATATCAGTATTTGCACTAGCCTAATTCAGTATAGTTTGAGCTTTATAAGTAGTGCACAGTATTTTGAATTTAATAGAAGTATGGAACATTCTGGCGCCGCGCGATTGGCAGCCTGTAACAGCAGCTCCTGCTCACCGTTGAGCTTTCTTTACTTTTTACTACTTCTATTCTTCTTACTTTTTGTTCTTTGTGTGTTTTAAATTTTTCTTTTCACCATGCACACTAGACTGGTAGAGTTTGTACTGGTGGCTCTACTGGTTTTTGCACTTTTTGTCACCGTGTCCGGAGACCTCACAGGAGCCACGGCTCCATTGTTTACAGCAGGGATCAGCTGTTACGCCCTGCGGAGCGCGGGCGGTGCTGCCTGAGGAGCGACCCGATGTTCCCCATGAAAGCTGAAGAGGAGGAGACGGGGACGCCACGCCGGGGTCGGAGCGCCGCGCCAGGAGGAGACGGTACCGGCCCGTCCCTCCCCTCCATCATCATGGGGAATGTAAGATCTCTCCCCAATAAGATGGACGAGTTAGCGGCGCTGACCCGGCATCAGCGGGAGTATCGGGAGTGCAGCCTCCTGCTGTTCACTGAGACGTGGCTGACTGCGCTAACTCCGGACACGGCTGCTGAACTGGACGGTTTCACTCTCCTACGGGCGGACAGAAGCAAGGAGAGCGGTAAGAGGAAAGGAGGAGGGCTGGCAGTGCTTTGTTAATGATAGATGGTGTAACCCTGGGCACATCACTGTCAAGGAGCAGCACTGCTGTAAGGACATTGAACTGTTGGCCATCAGCATGAGGCCTTACTACCTGCCGAGGGAGTTCACTCATGCCCTCATGGTGGTAGTGTACGTATCCCCCCCTCTGCTAACGCCGATGCAGCCTGTGATGTCCTGCTCTCAGCAGTGAGCAGGCTGCAGACACAGCACCCTGATGCCCTCCTCCTCATCTCTGGAGACTTCAATCATGCCTCTCCATCCTCCTCTCTGCCCAAATTCACCCAGTATGTCACATGCCACACCAGAGACAATAAAACACTGGACCTGTTTTATGCCAACACCAAGGAGGCATATCCACTCACTCCCTCTTCCTCCCCTGGGCCGAGCCGACCACAACCTCGTGCACCTCCTGCCTGTGTATAAGACTCTTGTGCACAGGCAGCCTGCTGTCACCCGCACTGTGAAGAAATGGTCTGAAGAAGCCGAGGAGGCCCTGAAAGACTGTTTCAACACAACACTATGGGATGTTTTCAGTGACGCCCATGGGGAGGACATCGACAGTCTCACCCACTGCCTGACGGACTACATAAACTTTTGTGTGGAGAACACCGTACCCACCAGGACTGTACGGAGCTTCTCCAACAGTAAGCCCTGGATTACCCCGGACATTAAGGCTCTCCTGAAGGAGAAGAGGAGAGCTTTTGTGTCTGGAAATAAAGAGGAGCTGAAGTCTGTGCAGAGGGAGCTGAGGAGGATGATCAGGAAGGGGAAAGACTGCTACAGGAGGAAGATGGAGCACCAGCTGCAGCAGAACAACATCTGTGGCGTCTGGAAGGGACTTAAGAGCCATCTTGGGCTTCAATGAGCCAAAGTCCCAGCCTGTGGGAGACCAGGGGTGGGCAAATGACCTTGAACTTATTCTTCAACAGATTTGATCAGGCATCCGCCCCTCCCCCCGGCCCAGTCTCCTCTGCTGCAACCCCCATCACAGCTCTTTGCCCCCTGTTCCACTGGCTCCTCCTGTGCCCCCTCCCCCCTCTCACGACCCTCAGTTCACACCTACCTGACACTTCCATTTCACACTCTGTCCTGTGCACCCCCCCCCCATCAACACCTCCCTGCTCCAGCCTGCTCCTCACATCACACCAGGTGAGGAATGCCCTGAAGAAGAACAGGGCCAGGAAAGCAGCAGGTCCGGATGGCATCAGCTCCAGGCTCCTGAAGTCCTGCGCAGACCAGCTGTGTGGGATTTTTGGGTACACATTCAACCTGAGCCTGAAGCTGGGGAGAGTGCCACAACTCTGGAAGACGTCCTGCATCGTCCCAGTGCCAAAGACACCGCACCCCAAGGAGCTCAACAGCTACAGGCCGGTAGCTCTGACGTCTCATCTGATGAAGACGCTGGAGAGACTGGTCCTCGCCCATCTGCGCCCGCTGGTGAGCTCCTTCATGGACCCGCTGCAGTTCGCCTACCAGCCTGACATCAGGGGTGGATGATGCCGTCATCTACCTCCTTCACACCTCCCTCACTCACCTGGAGAAGGCTGGAAGCACTGTGAGGATCATGTTCTTTGATTTCTCCAGTGCATTCAACACCATCCAGCCCAGGCTGCTGGGGGACAAGCTGCAGCTAGCTGGGGTAGGATCACCACCTCACTACATGGATTTTGGACTACCTCACACACAGACCACAGTTTGTGAGGGTGCAGGGCTTTGAGTCGGATCGGCTTCTCTGCAGCACCGGTGCTCCACAGGGAACTGGTTCTGGCTCCTTTCCTGTTCACCCTCTACACTGCAGACTTTTCATACAATACTCCATCCTGTCATCTCCAGAAGTTCTCTGATGACTCTGCTGTTGTTGGCCTCATCACAGATGGGGACGACAGAGAGTACAGAGGACTTATTCAAGGACTTTGCGGACTGGTGCCTGCGGAACAACCTCCAGATCAACGCTGGTAAAACCAAGGAGCTGGTGGTGGATTTCCGCAGGCGTAGACCACTCTCCGCCTGCACCGGTGAGCATCCAGGGAACAGGACATCGACACTGTGAAGTCCTACAAGTACCTGGGTGTTCACCTTAATGACAGTCTGGACTGGTCGGAACACCAATGCCCTTGTCAAGAAGGGCAACAGCAGACTGTTCCTGCTCAGGAGGCTGAGGTCTTTTGGAGTGCAGGGACCACTCCTCAGGACCTTCTATGACTCTGTGGTGGCATCAGCCATCTTTTATGGGATAGTCTGCTGGGCCAGCAGCATCACGGACAGAGATAGGAGGAGAATGGACAGACTGGTGAGGAGGGCCAGCTCTGTCCTGGGATGCCCCCTGGACTCAGTGGAGGTGGTGGGAAACGGGAGGAGGATGATGGCTAAGCTGTCATCCCTGTTAAACCAACACGTCCCACCCTCTACAGGACAGTCTGACAGCTCTGGGCAGCTCCTTCAGTGAGCGGCTGCTCCATCCACGCTGTGTGAAGGAGAGGTACCGCAGGTCCTTCCTGCCTGCTGCTGTCAGACTACACAACAAACAAAATGCCCGCTAGTCTGCAGACAATGGACAATGAACAATAAACAATAACACAATCTTCACTGTTTTTTGCACTCCCTGAGTATATATATATTTCTCATATGTATATTATATATATTTCTCATATGTATACTCTCAGGCACACTCCCTCTGTACTATCTGTACAGGTTTACAGGTTTACTTACAGTTATTAGTTATAATTATTTATCTTGGATAATTTTACCTTTTATTTCATTTTATTTTATTTTATTTCATATTTCATGTCTTAAACTCTTATTGACTATTTCCCACTATGTGTCTTCTTAGCTGCTGTTATGCTGTGAATTTCCCCGCTGTGGGACTAATAAAGGAAATCTGAATCTGAATCTGAAATATCTTACAGTCAAACACTGATGTACTCGGTATCATCACGGAAGCAGTGAATTTAGATGTACATCTGCACAACTAACTTTTAGTTTTTATCATTTGAAGGTATATGTGCTCAAATAGTAGCAATAATAAGTAATAGTTGAAATACTAAATGCAATGCCCCAGTGCAATTCCATGTTGGTATTTGAAAACAAAGAAAATGTATTAACTGTCTGTCATAAAGGATACCACACAGTGAGCTGATCAAGACATCATCCTCTCCTCAATGGACTCATGTGAGGTCCATTATGATTATATTTGATTCTATATATGACTAAAGGTTGGATGGGAGTAAATACTCCACTGTACTGATCAGCGTGCAGATATTTGATGATGATAATCCATCCTGATTCCGAGACCACCTGTTCATCCATTTCTACTGCTCTGTTCTCTGCTGCACTCTGCTGGACACTTTTGATAGAGGCTGGGCTATGCGGAGGAGCACTATTAAAACAAAGTCACAGTGCTTAATGCAGAAAAAGAAATTGCAAGATGACAACAAAAGCCCTAAAAACTGCAAAGCAGACTTATATAATTACACATATGACTGGATCATGATAACAAATGCATGTAAGCAGCATTTTGTAGCTGGTGGTGATGGAACTAGATAACAATGTATGATAATAAGAAATTATTTTTAGTTAAGTAAATGTACTAAATTTTCCTCTGAAATGTAGTGGAGTAAAAGCAA
Source organism: Scortum barcoo (assembly GCA_023238725.1). Taxonomy (NCBI): domain Eukaryota; kingdom Metazoa; phylum Chordata; class Actinopteri; order Centrarchiformes; family Terapontidae; genus Scortum; species Scortum barcoo. The sequence continues at coordinate 134,858 of CM041548.1, read as the reverse complement.
ATTAGCTTGATTATAACTTTATTTCCAATCACTGTTGAGTCTAAGGAGCTGAAGATAACATGATTATATCCATTCCAAACCATAACTTTAATATATTTTCAATTACAGACACAAGTGGCAATCAACACATAGTGCAGCAATTGTGACGCTTTTGATGGAGATCAGTCAACACTGCTCTGAAATTGTGAATAGGAGGAGCTAGTGAAAGATAAGATTTTCTTCAAGATGGCGCCGAGGATGGCTGCCGTGTCTCGAAGCTCTCACCCTCAACTTTGCTGCTTTTTTGCACTATTTTGTTATTTATTTCTTCTTTTAAGTTATGCAACCTGCTAAAGAGATCCCTATCATACAATATGATTGAGAAAAACTTATACACATCAGGTCGGTGGTGGAAAAAACTTTTTCATCGCCACCACCTGCCACCAGCGCATACAACGGGAATCTCCAGTGGCAGAGCCTACCTGTTGTTGAACCTGAGCAGCGGAGGTGGCGGAGGAAAAGGGGTCGCGGGCCGGAGTCCTAGTCCGGCTGCAAGGAAACGTGAAAACCGGCCTCCTCTACCCGAGTATTCTTCTGGCTAATGTTCAGTCCCTGGATAACAGCTGGATGAACTCCGGAGCAGGATGGCGTTTCAATGGGACATTAAAAACTCTAAAGTTTTGGTTTTCACGGAAACTTGGCTCGACCCCTCGATCCCGGACTCCGCCATTCTTCCCGAGGGACTCTCCATTCATCAACAGGACCGGACTATACATTCAGGGAAGAGCAAGGGAGGAGGTGTCTGCTTCATGGTGAACAACAAGTGGTGCTCAGATGTGGAGATTATTTCTACGGGCTGTTCTCCGGACCTGGAGCACCTCATGATCAGATGCCGGCCTTATTATCTTCCGCGTGAGTTTACATCAGGTTGTCATGACAGCAGTGTATGTTCCGCCACACGCCGACAACAACAAGGCCATGGACGAGCTGTATGGAGTTATCGACAGGACAGAGACCTCACGGCCGGAGGCTGCGTTTATTGTAGCCGGGGACTTTAACAGCGGCCACCTGAGGAAAGTCCTGCCAAGATATCACCAACACATCAGCTGTCCTACGCGTGGTGAGAACACACTCGATCATGTTCACACCCCTTATGCGGACACATACAAGGCCCTCCCTCACTCTCCATTCGGAAAATCTGACCACGCCTCAGTTGTGCTGCTGCCTTCCTATAGGCAGAAATTGAAGCGTGACGGACCAGTGACACGGACCATTCAGCAGTGGTCTGACCAATCAGACTCGGTTCTGCGCGACTGCTTCAGCACGACGGAGTGGTGTGTGTTTAAGGACACAGACATAAACACATACACGGACGCGGTCATTGGATACATCGGAAAATGCATTGATGATGTCGTACCGAGGATTACTGTGCGGACATTCCCAAATCAGAAGCCCTGGGTTAACGGTGAGAAGTCCATGCCAAACTTAAAGCACGGACAGACGCCTTACAACTCAGGTGATTTGGAGGAGTACAGGAAGTCCAGGTACGCGCTCCGGAGAGCCATCAGCAGCGCAAAGAGACAGTACAGGGACAAAGTGGAGTCTCATTACAAGGGCTTCCAACACCAGGAGCAATGTGGGAAGGATTAAAAACTCTTACGGACTACAAAAAGAAGATCAGCAGTGCTGAGATGATGTCTGCATCTCTGCCTGACAAACTAAACACTTTCTATGCCCACTTTGAGAGCACCTCTCCAGCTGTGGAGGTGCAAAAGGCTCAGGAGGACCACTGCCCACCTGTGATATCCAGGGCAGACGTCTGCAGAACTTTAAAACAGATTAACACACGTAAGGACTCATCACACTGACTTTATCACAAAGTCCGCCAGACAGCGGCTCTTCTTCCTCCATGCAGGCTGCGGAGGCTCAACATGGACTCAAGGAATACTCTGCAGCTTCTACAGGTGCACCATAGAGAGTATCCTGACTGGTTGCATCACCGCCTGGTACAGCAGCAGCACCGCCCTTAACAGTAAGGCTCTACAGAGGGTGGTGAAAACTGCTCAGCACATCACCAGGTCGGACCTGCCATCCATGGAGGACCTCTACACCCAGCGGTGTATAGGAGGAAGGCCACCAAAATCATTAAGGACCCCAGTCACCCCAGCTACAAACAGTTCTGCCTGCTGCCGTCTGGCCGAACGGTTCTGCAGCATTCGAGCCCGAACCACCAGGCTCAGGGACAGCTTCATACCGCAGACCATAAGACTCTTTAAACTCTGTCCACAGCAACACCACTTTTTAAACAACACCTTCACTTCTTGTTGTATATATTTTTCTATTGTATATATATCATATTGTATATATGTTACTTATAATACTTAGTTTACATTTATAGTTTATATTTTATTTGTATAACTTATATTTTAAGGTCCCCTCACTTGAACCGCCACCTTACTGTCTCTTGCTGTCTCTTGCTGTTGTTTGTGCCTACGGGCCTTTGAACAGCAGTACAGAGTACCCAGTGCCTTCTTGGAGTCCCAATGGGAGGGGTACTTGATGGTGTGCTCCGACTGGGGACTCCATTGTTCTACTGGGGGACTTCAACGCTCACGTGGGCAACGACAGTGATACCTGGAGGGGCGTGATCGGGAGGAACGGCCTCACCCGATCTGAACCCGAGCGGTGTTCTGTTATTGGACTTCTGTGCTAGTCACAGTTTGTCCATAACGAACATCCATGTTCGAGCATAAGGGTGTCCATCAGTGCACGTGGCACCAGGAGGACACCCTAGGCCGGTCGGAGATCGATGATCGACTTTGTTGTCATTTCATCTGATCTCCGGCCGTATGTCTTGGACACTCGGGTAAAGAGAGGGGCTGAGCTGTCAACCGATCACCACCTGGTGGTGAGTTGGATCCGCTGGCAGAGGAGGAAGTTAGGACAGACCTGGCAGACCCAAATGTATTGTGAGTGTCTGTTGGGAATGTATGGCCGGAACGTTTGGCCGAGCCCTCTGTCATGGAGGTCTTCACCAGAGATACAAGGTCTCCCGGATGCCTGTCGTGGCAGCAACCCCCAAACCCGTGGTGGTGGACACTGTGAAGTAAGGGATGCCGTCAAGCTGAAGAAGGGAGTCCTATTGGGCCATGTTGACCTGTGGGACTCATGACACAGCTGACGACTGTGGTACTGGCAGGCCAAGCGAGCCGCAGCCCGGGCGGTCCTGGAGGCAAAAACTCGGGTCTGGGAGGAGTTCGGTGAGGCCATGGAGGAGGACTATCGGTCGGCCTCGAAGAGATTCTGGCAAACCGTCCGGCACCTCAGAAGGGGGAAGCAGTACTCTGCCAACAGTGCGGGTGGGGAGCTGTTGACCTCGACTGGGGACATTGTCGGACGGTGGAAGAAATACTTCGAGGATCTCCTCAATCCCACCGACTTGCCTTCCAATGAGGAAGCGGAGGCTGGGGACTCTGAGGTGGACTCGTCCATCACCCAAGCCGAAGTCACTGAGGTAGTTCACAAGTAAGCTCCTCGGTGGCAAGGCGCCGGGGGGGTGGATGAGATCCGCCCTGAGTACCTCAAGTCTCTCTGGATGTTGTGGGGCTGTCTTGGCTGACACGCCTCTGCAGCATTGCATGGAGGTTGGGGACAGTGCCTCTGGAGTGGCAAACCATGGGGTGGTGGTCCCTCTTTTTAAAAAGGGGGACCGGAGAGTGTGTTCCAACTACAGGGGATCACACTTCTCAGCCTCCCCGGGAAGGTCTATGCCAGGGTACTGGAGAGGAGAATTCGGCCGATAGTCGACCCTCGGATTCAGTCAGGAGGAACAATGCGGTTTTCGTCCCGGTCGTGGAACACTGGACCAGCTCTATACCCTCCACAGGGTGCTTGAGGGTTTATGGGAGTTTGCCCAACCAGTCCACATGTGCTTTGTGGATCTGGAGGTGTCCCTCGTGGTATTCTGTGGGGTGCTCTGCATGCAGTATAGGGTCCGGGGGCCTTTGTTAAGGGCTGTTCGGTCTCTGTACGACCGGAGCAGGAGCTTGGTTCGTGCATTGCCTGCAGCAGTAAGTCAGACCTGTTCCCAGTGCATGTTGGACTCTTTGTCACCGGTCCTGTTCATAATCTTTATGGACAGGATTTCTAGGCGTAGCCAGGGGCCGGAGGGAGTCCGGTTTGGGAACCACAGGACTTTCATCTCTGCTTTTTGCAGATGATGTTGTCCTGATGGCTGATGGCTTCATCAAGCCAGGACCTTCAGCATGTACTGGAGCGGTTTGCAGCCGAGTGTGAAGCGGCTGGGATGAGAATCAGCACCTCCAAATCCGAGGCCATGGTTCTCGACCGGAAAAGGGTGGCGTGCCCTCTCCGGGTGGGTGGAGAGGTCCTGCCTCAAGTGGAGGAGTTCAAGTATCTCGGGGTCTTGTTCACGAGTGAGGGAAAGATGGAGCGTGAGATTGACAGGCGGATTGGTGCAGCGTCCGCAGTTATGCGGTCGGTGTACCGGACCGTCGTGGTGAAGAAGGAGCTGAGTCGAAAGGCGAAGCTCTCGATTTACCGGTCAATCTACGCTCCCACCCTCACCTATGGTCATGAACTTTGGGTAATGACCGAAAGGACAAGATCGCGGATACAAGCGGCCGAAAATGAGTTTCCTCCGCAGGGGTGGCTGGGCGCTCCCTTAGAGATAGCGTGTGAGCAAGCTCGGTCACTCGGGAGGAGCTCTCGGAGTAGAGCCGCTGCTCCTTCACATTGAGAGGAGTCAGCTGAGGTGGCTTGGGCATCTGTTTCGGATGCCCCCTGGACGCCTCCCTAGGGAGGTGTTCCAGGCATGTCCCACCGGGAGGAGGCCCCGGGGAAGACCCAGGACACGCTGGAGAGACTATGTCTCTCGGCTGGCCTGGGAACGCCTCGGGGTCCCCCCGGAAGAGCTAGAGGAAGTGTCTGGGGTGAGACACACATCCCACAATGGCAGTGTCGTCGGAGAACTTCTGGAGGTGGCAACTGTCCGTGGAGTATGTGAAGTCCGATGTGTACAGGGTGAAGAGGAAAGGTGAGAGGACTGTTCCCTGGGGGGCCCCTGTGCTGCAGACCACCACATCGGACACACAGTCCTGCAGCCTCACAAACTGGGGCCTGTCAGTGAAGTAGTTGGTGATCCATGCAGCCAGCTGGTCACTGGCCCCAGCTCTCTCCAGCTTCACCCTGAGCAGTGAGGGGTGGATAGGTGTTGAAAGCGCTGGAGAAGTCAAAAAAGGTAATCCTTACAGTGTTTCCAGCATCTTCCAGGTGAGACAGGGATTTTTGCAGAAGGTAGATGACGGCATCATCCACCCCAATGCCGGGTTGGTATGCAAACTGCAGGGGATCCATGTTTGGGCTCACCAGGGGGTGGAGGTGCCTGAGGATGATCCTCTCCAGTGCCTTCATCAGGTGAGACGTTAAGGCCACCGATCTGAAGTGGGGCACGAAGTTTTAGGGACTGGAACCACACAAGAAGTCGTCTTCCACAGGACAGGAACTCTTTCCAGACTCAGGCTCAGGTTGAAGATGTAGCAGGTTCAGGGTTCCTCCTCTCATTTTTACCCTGTCCTGGGATAGCTTGGAGTCCTCTCTCCAAACCTCCCTCGCGTTGTTTTGCTGCAGGTGGTCCTCCATTTTCCTCCTGTAGCTGGCCTTGCACTCTTTGATCTTCCATTTAAGATCCCTCTGCACCCTCCTCAGTCTCTCTCTCCTCTTCTCTGTCAACAGACTGGAAAGCCCTCCTTTTCTCCAGCAGCAAGGCTCCCAGATCAGGAGTCACCCAGGGCTTGTTGTTTGAGAAACACCATACCCTCTTGGTGGGCACAGGTGGTTTCTACACAGAAGTTTATGTAATCTGTGATGCAGTCCGTTAAACTATCAATGTCCTGTTCGTGTGGCCCACAGAGCACCTCCCAGTCAGTGGTGTCAAAACAGTCCCTCAGTGCATCTCTGGCCTCCTCAGACCACTGCTTCACACGCCTTTTGTTGGGGGGCTGTCTCTTCACCATAGGTGTGTAAACAGGGCGCAGATGGACCAGGTTGTGATCTGAGCAGGCCCAGCGGGGGGAGGGGTGATGAGCTGTAGGCGCCTGCTGTGTTTGCATACAGCAGGTCCAGAGTTTTATTGTCCCTGGTGCAGCAGTTCACGTACTGGTGGAAGTTGGGGAGAGTGGCAGACAGGGAAGCGTGGTTGAAAATCCCCTGGTGATGAGGAGAAAGGCTTGAGGATGTTCTGTATGAAGCTGTGCCACCAACACTGTGGAGAAGCTCGCAGGCTGCATCGGCATTGGCCGAGGGAGGGATGTACGTCATTGCAATGACATGTGAAAACTCCGTCGGCAGATAGTAAGGCCGGATGCTCACGGCCAGCAGCTCAATGTCCCTGGTACATCGTTGCTCCTTCATGAATGTGTCCAGGGTTACACCACTTGTCGTTGTCACAAACAGCGTGCAATTCCCCCGCCTTCTTCTTCTTACCACTCTCCCTTGTATTCCTGTCCGCTCTGACGAGATGAAATCCGTCCAGCTGCACCAGTGAGTCCAGGGTGAGGTCGTTCAGCCAGGCATCAGGCTGCACTCCCGGTACTCCCGCTGTAGCCTCATCAGCGCCGTTAGTTAGCTCTTCCATCTTATTCGGCAGAGACCTCACATTTCCAGTGATAACAGATGGAAGGCAGGGTTTGTACCGTCGTTTTCCATTTGCGGTGCTTAACTCCGGCGCTGCTTCCCCTTCTCCTCCTCCGAAGTTCAGCAGGGATCTCCGGTCTCTCTCCCGGGGTTAGCCTAGCCTGGCTTGTTAAGCGCTAGCAGCTGCTTTCCTCGAGTGTAAACAACCAGAGCGTGGCTGAATGTGTTGGCTGACACAGAGTTTAAAAGTCTGCAAAAAAGTGAAAAGCACAACACCAGTCTCACCAGCTTCACATCTAAGTGTGGACTTAAGCAGGAGCAACTAGTGTAGACCGAAAAGCAGTAAAGAAAAGTTAAAAGTATAAAAAAGTCAATATAAACAAAGAAAGAAGTCAGAGCTACTGTAACTGGCTGCCACTCACTTGGCGCCATCTTGAAATTTAAGTCTTGAAAGTAGTGTAAATGGCCAACAATTCCTTACTGTAATTTTACCTCACTACAATTACTTACTGTTTCTAGTGTGTAGCTCTTTGACTATGATTAAAAATCATCCTCTTATGCTGGGATTCTCATCAAACAGTATGTTTTTATGTGTAAACATCAAAATTTCCTGGTATAAATCTTGGTGAAACATACAGCGAGATCTGCTTTATTAAAATTTTGTAGGGAATGCTATTGAGTCATTTTGCCACACCCAATCCTGTGACCCATAACAGATATCTATTTTCACTCCTTCTGATATGTGTGCCAAGGCACAGCAGTTGCTGCTTGGGCCCTAATTAATGAGGAAAAGACAGAAGGGAGGCCCAGCGACTTCTTGCACTGCAACGCAATATAGTGCACTACAGTCGCATATATAGCACTCATTGTCTTTCTGTTGAGAACATTATGAGCCAGTTGCTGCTTTTGGAATCATATAGTGTCCATATATTTACCTTGTTCCTAGTGCATCTATGCTACAAGCTCCTTGATGTCTCAGTACCTCTACTGTGATCAAGTGATTTTTTTTTTTTTTTTTTTTTTTTAGGCAAATGAGATCAATAGGACCCCTCCTTGAACCGCCACCTTACTGTGGTGGAGGGGTTTGTGTGCCCGAATGATCCTAGGAGCTATGTTGTCGGGGGCATTACGCCCCTGGTAGGGTCTCCCATGGCAAACAGGTCCTAGGTGACGGGCCAGACTAAGAGCGGTTCACAAGCCCATCATGAACAGAAGAACATCAAGGACCGTTACGTCGCCCGGATTGGCGTTACCATGGGGCCCCACCCTGGAGCCAGGCCTGGGGTTGGGGCTCGCAGGCGAGAGCGCCTGGTGGCCGGGTCTTTGCCCACGGGACCCGGCCGGGCTCAGCCCGAAATGGCGACGTGGGCCCGCCTTCCAGTAGGCTCACCACCCGCAGGAAGGTCCATGAGGGGCCGGTGCAATGTGGTTTGGGTAGCAGTCGTGGCGTGGCATGGGGGCCTCGACGACCCAATCCCTGGACCAAAACTCTGGCAATAGGGACATGGAATGTCACCTCGCTGGGGGGGAAGGAGCCTGAGCTCGTGCGGGAGGTTGAGAGGTACCGGCTAGAGATAGTCGGGCTCACCTCCACGCATAGCTTGGGCTCTGGAACCCAGCTCCTTGAGAGGGGCTGGACCCTCCACTACTCTGGAGTTGCCCAGGGTGAGCGGCGGCGAGCTGGTGTGGGCTTGCTTATAGCTCCCCAGCTCAGCCGCCATGTGTTGGAGTTCACCCCGGTGAACGAGAGGGTCGCTTCCCTGCGCCTTCGGGTTGGGGATAGGTCTCTTGCTGTTGTTTGTGCCTACGGGCCGAACAGCAGTACAGAGTACCCGGCCTTCTTGGAGTCCCTGGGAGGGGTACTTGATAGTGCTCCGACTGGGGACTCCATTGTTCTACTGGGGGACTTCAACGCTCACGTGGGCAACAACAGTGATACCTGGAGGGGCGTGATCGGGAGGAACGGCCTCCCCGATCTGAACCCGAGCGGTGTTCTGTTATTGGACTTCTGTGCTAGTCACAGTTTGTCCATAACGAACACCATGTTCGAGCATAAGGGTGTCCATCAGTGCACGTGGCACCAGGACACCCTAGGCCGGAGGTCGATGATCGACTTTGTTGTCGTTTCATCTGATCTCCGGCCGTATGTCTTGGACACTCGGGTAAAGAGAGGGGCTGAGTTGTCAACCGATCACCACCTGGTGGTGAGTTGGATCCGCTGGCAGAGGAGGAAGTTGGACAGACCTGGCAGACCCAAACGTATTGTGAGGGTCTGTTGGGAACGTCCTGGCCGAGCCCTCTGTCAGGGAGGTCTTCAACTCCCACCTCCGGAAGAGCTTCTCACAGATTCCGAGGGAGGCTGGGGACATTGAGTCCGAGTGGACCATGTTCTCTGCCTCCATTGTCGACGCGGCGGTTCGAAGTTGTGGACGCAAGGTCTCTGGTGCCTGTCGTGGCGGCAACCCCCGAACCCGGTGGTGGACACCGGAAGTAAGGGATGCTGTCAGGCTGAAGAAGGAGTCCTATCGGACCATGTTGGCCTGTGGGACTCCTGACGCAGTTGACAGGTACCGGCAGGCCAAGCAAGCCGCAGCCCGGACGGTCCTGGAGGCAAAAACTCGGGTCTGGGAGGAGTTCGGTGAGGCCATGGAGGAGGACTATCGGTCGGCCTCGAAGAGATTCTGGCAAACCGTCCGGCGCCTCAGAAGGGGGAAGCAGTACTCTGCCAACACTGTTTACAGTGCAGGTGGGGAGCTGTTGACCTCGAACTGGGGACATTGTCGGACGGTGGAAGAAATACTTCGAGGATCTCCTCAATCCCACCGACTTGCCTTCCAATGAGGAAGCGGAGGCTGGGGTCTCTGAGGTGGACTCGTCCATCACCCAAGCCGAAGTCACTGAGGTAGTTAGTTCGTAAGCTCCTCAGGTGGCAAGGCGCCGGGGGTGGATGAGATCCGCCCTGAGTACCTCAAATCTCTGGATGTTGTGGGGCTGTCTTGGCTGACACGCCTCTGCAACATTGCATGGAGGTTGGGGACACAGTGCCTCTGGAGTGGCAAACTGGGGTGGTGGTCCCTCTTTTTAAAAGGGGGGACCGGAGAGTGTGTTCCAACTACAGGGGGATCACACTTCTCAGCCTCCCCGGGAAGGTCTACGCCGCTCAGCCAGGGTACTGGAGAGGAGAATTCGGCCGATAGTCGACTACCTCGGATTCTCAGGAGGAACAATGCGGTTTTCGTCCCTGGTCGTGGAACACTGGACCAGCTCTATACCCTCCACAGGGTGCTTGAGGGTTTATGGGAGTTTGCCCAACCAGTCCACATGTGCTTTGTGGATCTGGAGAAAGGCATTCAACCGTGTCCCTCGTGGTATTCTGTGGGGAGTGCTCCGCGAGTATGGGGTCCGGGAGCCTTTGCTTGCTAAGGGCTGTTCGGTCTCTGTACGACCGGAGCAGGAGCTTGGTTCGCATTGCCGGCAGTAAGTCAGACCTGTTCCCAGTGCATGTTGGACTCCGGCAGGGTTGCCCTTTGTCACCGGTCCTGTTCATATAATCTTTATGGACAGGATTTCTAGGCGTAGCCAGGGGCCGGAGGAGAGTCCGGTTTGGGAACCACAGGATTTCATCTCTGCTTTTTGCAGATGATGTTGTCCTGATTGGCTTCTTCATCAGGCCAGGACCTTCAGCATGTACTGGAGCGGTTTGCAGCCGAGTGAGTGTGAAGCGGCTGGGATGAGAATCAGCACCTCCAAATCCGAGGCCATGGTTCTCGACCGGAAAAGGGTGGCATGCCCTCTCCAGGTGGGTGGAGAGGTCCTGCCTCAAGTGGAAGGAGTTCTGGGTCAAGTATCTCGGGGTCTTGTTCACGAGTGAGGGAAAGATCGGAGCGTGAGATTGACAGGCGGATTGGTGCAGCGTCCAGCAGTTATGCGGTCGGTGTACCGGACCGTCGTGGTGAAGAAGGAGCTGAGTCGAAAGGCGAAGCTCTCGATTTCACCGGTCAATCTACGTTCCCACCCTCACCTATGGTCATGAACTTTGGGTAATGACCGAAAGGACAAGATCATGGATACGGATACCTGGCGGCCAAATGAGTTTCCTCCGCAGGGGTGGCTGGGCGCTCCCTTAGAGATAGGGGTGAGAAGCTCGGTCACTCGGGAGGAGCTCGGAGTAGAGCCGCTGCTCCTTCGCTGATCGAGAGGAGTCAGCTGAGGTGGCTTGGGCATCTGTTTCGGATGCCCCCTGGACGCCTCCCTAGGGAGGTGTTCCAGGCATGTCCCACCGGGAGGAGGCCTCGGGGAAGACCCAGGACACGCTGGAGAAACTATGTCTCTCGGCTGGCCTGGGAACGCCTCGGGGTCCCCCCGGAAGAGCTGGAGGAAGTGTCTGGGGTGAGGGAAGTCTGGGCATCTCTGCTCAGACTGCTGCTGCCTCCGCGACCCGGTCCCGGACCAAGCGGATGAAGAAGATGAAGAAGATGAAGATCAATAGGAAATCGGAAAGCATAGTGATTGTGTACAGAGTTCAGTCAAGTCAAATACAGATTCAGCATCACCATGTCAAGAACATTTCTGTCACAATGTGCCCTTCAATAATGGCATCACAGTAGCTTTCCAACTTACACCTCAGCAGTAAGTAAAGAGCAATAAGTCTGGTCACCTCCCACTCTACTGCTGTTGTACTTGATTTACAGCTGAACAGGAATCTGCTTTGATTAAATTAAAATGGAGACAGGTAAGCCTTTCCACTAAACACTCATATTGTACCTTTGGTATAGTATGTAGTACCCTTGCCCCACAGTAACTAACCCCTGCATTATAAAACAGACAATAGTCAGCAGCCTTATAATGCTAGGCAAAGGATTTAATTTATTAAGTTACTTATTGTGCCAAGCAAATGAAGGTGCATTCAAAACATCCAGACTGAGGAAAATTTGTAAAAGATTCTGAAATGGAAACAAGTTTTGTTGTCCTTTAATGTTATGGCCAGTTGTAGAAAGGAAACAAAATTCACTGTGCTGATCGAGGCAACACTAGCATCTACTGGCCACTTTTAAGGTGGAATGTTTTGTTGCCTGTTACTTGATGCATGTGTTGACATCTTGAATGAATCCACAACCTTAAATATTAACAGAAATGTTGACGGACTTGACTGTTCCATTTCTCCCTTGTATGACATATGCTCTCTTCAAGTGCGTAAAAACCAGATAATTATTATATTAACTGCAAATACTCTGTTTCCTGACTTGGAGAAACCATCTGAGAGTCATTCCTCTGTGCTCCAGCAGCACTACACCTATGCTTGTAAGTAGTGACAGTTCTGTCCAGTCAAGGGATTACAGTGTTTCTGGCTCCAAGTACCAAGTCAGTAGGATAGGTACCAACTAAAGGGGTAACAAAAACAGGGGATGGTGTGGAGTGGTTCTATTGGTACCATCCACAGTTTTTGACAATGGAAACATAATTCCATAGCAACCATAGCGGCGCGTATACATGCAGCAGCTTGGTGCTTTTTTTTTTTTGTGTGTGTTTGGATCGTCTCTGTAAAGGTCGATAGCTGTGTGGCCAAGACCTGGCTGGATAACAACATCCCAGACACAGAGGCGGAGCTGTCTACATATCACCGCGAGCTAATGCTAAATTACCACTGGAGGAGCTGTACTGCATGATCAGTCTGCAGATGAACAACAATCCAGAGGCAACTGTGAGACTTTAACCACGCTGAGTTGGAGGCAGTTTTCCCCAGATTCCGTCGACCCACCCCTCCATTGTATATTGCTGCTACAACTTTAAATCTTTAGATATTTATGTACATATTACATATTTTTACATATATATATATATATATATATATATATATATATATATATATATATATATATATGTTTAAAGCTGGAAGTCACCAATCTTAATTTCATTATATGAAAACATGATGACAATAAAGATTCTTGATTCTTGATAAGGGTTAGTAACATTCTGATGTGTAATGAACTGAACTGAACTGAATTGGACTTTTTGGTAGAAACACAACTATATACAGACAGTAACCTATAATATTATTATTAAATAATGACATACAGTGATATATAAGTTCTTAAAGATTTTTACCTATAATTCATGTGACATGTTAGATGATAGATTAATTCAGCATACAAGACTTTTACATTTAAAGTTTTACATTTCTTTAAAAATTATTTATTTACAATTTAAGAAAAAGTCACAAAAATGTACATCAGAATTCTGAAAAAAATGCATTTTGATTAATTTTAGTCAGACTTTTCCTCAGTTTTCTGAAATTATACTTAGACTTTAGTCTCCCCCCCTGCAAGAGTAGGTCAAATGTAATCTTACTCACCATTATGTCAGAGGCAGACATTCAGAAAACATCAGCAGTTGTGGGTCCCAGAATGCAAAAAGAATTAGACCAGAAACAAACAAAATAAAAGGTTAGCACAGTATCAGCACGACACACAGATATGTGTGTATATATCTATCTTGGACTTCTAACAATCTTTGTTCAACTCCCTTGGGCAAAACTCTTCTTCCAATATCCAGTAGTTCATCATTCATTTTTTTTTTGTTCTTTCCCCTGTTGGGGGACATTTTAGAGGGTTTTTTTTTGTCAGAAATTAGGCTCTAATGTTATCAATAATGCTTGGTAGATGGGAACCTGTGATGTTCTGGGTGGTTTTAATTATCTGCTGCTGAGCCTCTGTTCTGGACCTGGTCCTGTTATCAGGTTGCAGAGTTTTAATCACTCCTACCAGGGTTTTCTGACATGCACTATCGAGGCGGAGAAGACCTGACAGGTGACCCTTTCTTGAGGCGATCAAGGCAAACATAAAAGGTGTCAAGCTCATCTAGCAACGTGCCCTCACACATGAACATTCGGCCATGTGCCTCTAGTGTTCCCTGGTGGTCTTTGTTGTCTTGTTTGTCTCTCTTGGTGTGTTCTGTTTGTTATTTCTTGTTCTCTCTATTTTATTTTGAATTCTTGTCTCTCCTCACTTCTCTGACACTTGTGTGTTTCCCACCTCTTTTATTATTCTGTTCTGCCCTGATAACTTTCCTATTACCCTCCACTTCCCGATCACCTACACTACAGGGGTTGCATTCCAGAACCCCCGCGAAAGGTGAAAATCCGCGATAAGTAGAAACCATATGTTTATATGGTTATTTTTATATATTTTAAGCCCTTATAAACCCTCCCACACTCTTAAAAACATGTCCCACACAGTTATACAGTACAAACCCTTTATATTTTCTTAGATATTAGTTATGATTTGATTCGTTGAAATTATGTATGTAAACACACTGTTTATATACTATGCACAAATATACGTATCATATATCCATTGAGGAGTTTTATTTAATACGTAATACAGTTTTAAACGCATTGTAATAATACATATTTTAACAAAAATAATTTTATATTTACTCTAACACCTGATGCTGATGAGACGAGATGCTGAGTAATGCAAAGTGGAATCTAATGCTGCCCTCCTTTGCTGAGCCAATCAGCGCCTAGGATACATGATGTGTCAATATCCTCCGCAAAAAACTGGAAACCAGCGAAACATCCACGATATATGTTAAAATAAAATCTGCGATATAATGAAGCCGCAAAAATCGAAGCGCGATACAGAGAGGGATTACTGTAAATACATGTTCCTTGGCAGTTCGGCTGTATATGTTTCCTGTGTCTTTGCCTACATTTTGTTCCTGCGTTTGTATATGGACTCTGTTTTTGTGTGCGTCAACCTGCCTGTCTACCTGCCCTGTACCTGCCTGTACCTGCCTGCCTGCCCGTCCTGTACCTGCGTACCTGTCTGCCCTGTACGTGCATGCCTGTCTGTCCTGTACCTTGAGACCATCCTGCTTCGCACCTTGACCAGTTTCTCTGTTTTCCCTCCTTGTTGCAGTCTTACTCTGTCGGTGTTGTATGCATCCTCGTCTCGTGATTGAAAGGCAACTTTTTTGGCCCTAGATAAGGTAGTCACATCTCCATTCATCCAGCTTTTATTGGGGAGTGAATTGTCTTTGTGATCACCACACCATCAACACATCTGCTGATGTATGATGTCACTGATGATATGTATTCCTGAAGGTGATGTATTTCTCCTGAACATGTGCCAATCTGTACAGCTGTGGTCTGTTATGTAGTGAGAGAAACCCTAAATGTTATCTCTATCTCCATCCTTCTGGAACAAGTCCCAATCCATGACATGGAAACTCTCCTTATATAAAACCTTCACACTTTTGCTGGCCACCTGTTGCTTCACCAATGGCTTGTTGCCAGCTTTAAGCTGTATCAAGTTGTAGTCTGATTCTCCAGTTGGGGTATGTGAAGAGGAGCTGTATGTACTTCACACTGACAAGAAGTTCAGGATTTTATTCTTTCTGGTTGCACAGACCACATATTGCTTAAAGTTTGTCAGGACAGGAGAGAGGGGAGATGGTTGAAATTGCTTACTGATTATTATGAGGGCACTGGTGTTGCATTTAAAGTCCTGCAATTACTGTGTGAATGACATCGCTTGTTCTTGCCACCATATATATTATATACAATATAAATTATGCAATGTGCAAACTCCTGTGACAGATAGTACAGTCCCAATTCTACTACCATAAGTTCAATATCAGGAGTGCTAATGCATTCATTCAATTACATGTTACATGACATTCTGTGGATACTACATATCAAGTGTTTCAAATGGCGTTCAGATCTGTCAAACGGTGTGTTCAAAGTAAAATTCAGTATCTTGCTGTAATTTCTACTGTTTTCTATTTCAGACCTTTCACCCAAATATTTGATAAAACACCAGAGGCCAGCAGATTGTGATTGTGTGCTTGTTTTCAGAATTTTATCACCAATATTTTGACTGTTGAAAGCAGAAATTTGAGTTTAAAAAAAACCAGTTTTTTCATGCGATATTATTGTCTGAAGTTATTAGACAGTGTATTAAGAGCCTGTCTTCCTTGGTGGCGCAGTGACTAATCCCTTGCTTGCCATCAGTATAGCAATTGTGTAGCATGCTTCTTTTCAAGCGCTCATAGTGGTCACATCAAGTGGTCACTCACAATCTGCCATTTTATATTATAAAACAGTCATAAAATTCATGCCTCGGCCGAGTCATGACCCTAGACCCTAGATTGACCTAACAGTTCTTTCAAATAGTTTTTGAGAAAAAGGAGAAAAGTTGCAAGTTGGGCAGAATACTATTGGAGCAAAAATGCAGGTGAATTGAGAGGTTGAGAATATGAAAGCCATTTTCAAGATAATTATAGCTCCACCTTAAGGTCAAATAGTGTAATTTAATGTGCTTAAGTAGCGGGTGAGATTTGCAACCCACTTGCCAATTTTTGTGACTTTTCATCATACAGTTTTTTGCTGCTAAACACTATTAGAGAAGAAGAAAAAGAATGAGAACAAAAACAGGTCTCCAACAGCCAGTGCCAGTGATTGGATCTCTACTAAGAACAAAAAACAATGCTTTTAAGTTCAATCCAAAGTTTACTTGTCACATATCATACAGGGAATAATCATTGTGTGTATAACCATGAAACTACGCTTAACAGTTAAAAAGACAGTTAAAATAAAAACATATTTGCACTTTACACTGTTTTTTTCTGCATATAAGAGTAATACTTAATAGGAACTTAATAACGGTTGTCTGACAAACAAACAGGCATAAATACTTCAGAAGATGGGAAGAAGCCCACAATGTGAGGAATCAGTCAGTTTACACATACTTTCAGTATATTGTTGTTGTTTTTTTTGTGAACTTGTATGGGATGTGATGCTAAATGCTAAACAATTATGGTCTCTGAATGGACCGCTCCATGTGTATACTTGAAACTTGAAATTAGTCTTGTACTTGAAATTAGTCTGTTATTGCTAAAAGACCCAGCCACGTTTCATCTTCAATGCCCTTTCTGATGGAAGGAGGTTTTCACTTAAAATCTCACGATACATGGCCCCATTCATTCTTTCCTTTACACGGATCAGTCGTCCTGGTCCCTTTGCAGAAAAACAGCCCCAAAGCATGATGTTTCCACCCCCATGCTTCACAGTAGGTATGGTGTTCTTTGGATGCAACTCAGCATTCTTTCTCCTCCAAACACGACAAGTTGAGTTTTTACCAAAAAGTTCTATTTTGGTTTCATCTGACCATATGACATTCTCCCAATCCTCTTCTGGATCATCCAAATGCTCTCTAGCAAACTTCAGACGGGCCTGGACATGTACTGGCTTAAGCAGGGGGACACGTCTGGCACTGCAGGATTTGAGTCCCTGGCGGCGTAGTGTGTTACTGATGGTAGCCTTTGTTACTTTGGTCCCAGCTCTCTGCAGGTCATTCACTTAGGTCCCCCCGTGTGGTTCTGGGATTTTTGCTCACCATTCTCATGATCATTTTGACCCCATGGGGTGAGATCTTGCATGGAGCCCCAGATCGAAGGGAGATTATCAGTGGTCTTGTATGTCTTCCATTTTCTAATAATTGCTCCCACAGTTGATTTCTTCACACCAAGCTGCTTACCTACTTGCAGATTCAGTCTTCCCAGACCTGGTGCAGGTCTACAATTTTGTTTCTGGTGTCCTTTGACAGCTCTTTGGTCTTGGCCATAGTGGAGTTTAGGAGTCTGACTGTTTGAGGTTGTGGACAGGTGTCTTTTATACTGATAACAAGTTCAAACAGGTGCCATTAATACAGGTAACGAGTGGAGGACAGAGGAGCCTCTTAAAGAAGAAGTTACAGGTCTGTGAGAGCCAGAAATCTTGCTTGTTTGTAGGTGACCAAATACTTATTTTACTGAGGAATTTACCAATTAATTCATTACAAAATCATACAATGTGATTTCCTGGATTCTTTCCCCCCATTCTGTCTCTCATAGTTGAAGTGTACCTATGATGAAAATTACAGGCCTCTCTCATCTTTTTAAGTGGGAGAACTTGGTGGATAAATTGGTGGCTGAC
Source organism: Scortum barcoo (assembly GCA_023238725.1). Lineage (NCBI taxonomy): Eukaryota > Metazoa > Chordata > Actinopteri > Centrarchiformes > Terapontidae > Scortum > Scortum barcoo. Next base: position 117,250 of record CM041548.1, on the reverse strand, counting down.
TAAATACTTTTTTGCCCCAGTCTATATAGCAAAGTATATACAAAGCTGCCTGTAAGAGAAACTGTTGAAGAACTTTGTGTTGTTTACATGATTTATTCAACAGACTGTGGGGGAGCTTCTCAGCAAAAATGCTATGTCCAGAGACTCACATCTTGCAGGAATTCCACATGAAGGTCAGTCAGATGTATTGCAAAAGTAAGAAAGTTTCCTTGTGTAATGGTGTCTCCATGTGGACAAGGATGCAATAGTACACAATCCTACCTTTAAATCATAACCAGAGACTCTTAGTGGCTCCCAAGCCAATCAGTAGTGTCATACAACCCAACAGCTGGAGTATATGTAAATCATATAAAATATAATGCACAATAGAGCAATTACAGTTGCTCCCAGGATTAACTCAATTTATTGTACTTTGTTTTATTATTTTTCATCTCTAAAGAGTGTTTTTATTACAAATGTTGTGACTGGAAATCTGAGTCTATCTGGCCATTGCAAAGATTTTCTTCCATTGCTTTCAGTCTTCACACAGTGGATGCATGGTATCAGTTGCATGCTTACTTGTCCCGACCACATTGTGAATACACAATGTACCTGTTAGATAGCATTCAATGTCTATTGGCACGTTAGCTTAAAGTGGACACGAAATAGCCAATTTTTTTTTTAGAAAACTGTAGATATAAAATTATTACATGTTGATTCATACTAAATTTATGGTTTGTACTAACTTATGCTTTTAGCTGTTTCTTACCACCATATTGCTGTTACGTCACTGATTGCATCATGAGGTTGGTTAATTGGACAGTCAGCCCAGGAAGACAGCAGTCGCAGTACAGTTTCTGGAGAAAAACTAAATATGGCAGAAGACAAAACTGAAAGGTGTTTTAAGGACATGCCAAGAAACCCAATGGCCTATGCATTTGTGCTAGTTCCAAACTCAAGTTTGTTCAGAGTAGCAGGCGGGCAACAACACGTGATGCATGTTTGGCACTGAAATGCCCCCAGTGTGCAAGTCAACTTGCTGTCAGGAGGCTAGTGTGGACCACTTGCTCAGGGATCTTCCCTGCATAACCCTGGCCTGCACTTACTAGATGCACCGCTGTGAGAGGGACATCTTAGAAGCAGCCTTGTTCTCTCAATGTGAAGTCTGTGCGGGGAACCTGGAGCGGCTGCATAGCCAGACATGTTCATGTTTCCCCCTCCCTCTGTTCTCTGTAATCCCATGTGTCTCTCTTGTTGTATTCTGTGTTTGTTATTTCTCGTTCCTTGTTTTTGTCCTTGTCTGTTTCCTGTTTTTGTTATTCTTTCCTGTTTTACTTACCTCTCATCACATGTCTGACACTACTTCTGTGACTTTGACAGTCTTCTGTGCTATCATCAAGTCTGACTTGGTATCCAGAAGAGAGTAAGTTCAAAATGTTGCATTGTGGCCAGGGTTGTAATATCGGCTTTTCCAGGAGGCAGAAGTTCAGCAAAGTAGAGGTGTGATGGAAAATATATAAATAGACCACTAAATATGACATGCTGTTACCTGCTTTTGCACCACAGATTGGTGTGTGTTGCAGGACAGCAACATAAACGCATATACAGCAGCTGTCATTGGCTACATTGGCAAATGTATTATTGATGTCATACAAGCTGCAGGAGATCAACATGGATTCCAGGATACTCTGCAGCTTCTTCAGGTGCACTATAGAGAGTATCCTGATTGCATCACAACCTGGTATGGGAGCTATACCACCCTCAACCATAAGGCTTTACAGAGGGTGGTGAAGAACGCTCAGCACATCACCAGGATGGAACTGTCATCTTTCTACACCCAGCGGTATAGGAAGAAAGCCAGAAAGATCATTAATGACGTCTGGCCGACGATACTACAGCAGAGGGGTCCGCACACAAGGTTCAGGGAAAGCTTCATCCCTTAAGCCATAAGACCTCTTAAATTGCACCATATGAACAGTATTTTACACTATTGGGTCTGCCCACTTACTGCCAAAAAGAAAAAACACTATCCACAGATAGCCCAGGACACCTTCCCAGAACATTTTGCCAGAGATTCTGAATAATGTTTTATAGTGTGCCTTATTAGTCCTTGAAGCCTCTGAGCTACTGTTCTCATTTTGCCAGAGACTTGTCAACTGCTGCTCTGTGTATACTTGCACCAACAAAACCTGAGCAAGGAGGTTAGATTCACAGAGTCAGTTACCATGGTAAATGACCCTAAATTTAAGTTACCTCTCTTTTTCACTAAACCCACTTTCTAGCAGACAAGCATTGTCTGTTTGAGTGTTTTTCAGCACAAAAAGTTTCTCACACTCGCAAGCTTTTTCAATTTTTTTCAAACTTTTTTTTTTAAGGGTTACTTAAAACCAAAGAATTGGTCAAATCTGTTCTTTACATAGTGCCACTTCAGGCAGAAATAGACATGACACCTTTGTATTTTGCCAAACTGATAATACAGAGAAATACCAAGTATTTCCTTGTGAACAAGACACTAAATGTATTTTGCAATTGATTTAAGCCATATTTCTGAGAATGTAGTTACAGTCACACCACAAAGGTAGACCCACCAAAGCAAGAAAACTAGCTTTTTAGGGTCCAAAGAATTTTCCAGATTGTTTCAAAATGCAAGTTTTTTTCATTTTCAAACATTTTAATTTCATGATTAACTTTTTGTGAAGGAAACTGTCTCTGCCAACTTCCAGAAACAGGAAGCTGCCTCAGCTCCTGTTTAATGCTCTTCCCTGCCATGTCCCCCACTGCCTCTGTAGTAGGTCATGCGTCTCAGTCAGTGCAATGAGGATATGCCATTAGCTCTCCTGGCAGTACATGTCAAATCCTGTAGCAGTGGAAGTTATATAGGAAAGGCTTCTTCAGGTCTAATCAGCGCAGTGTGATGTTAACTTACAGTGGATCTGCAACATGAGGAATCAGTAAAGAGTAGAGAATGAAAAATGGACTGTAAAGTTGCTGCAAAGAAGCAAGTCAATAGTTTTAAGGTTTTAAGTAATTATGTCTTTAACAGGAATGAACTGGTTTTGTAGAAGATGGAATCACGAGAGCGCAAATACAAATTAAACGAGCAAACTACATGATGAAGGCAGCACAGAAATAAGTGACTGCGTCTTAACTGTTCCTTGTATTTGCAAAACCACAATGTTCATTGGTTGCTCATGTAATGACACTGATTTTTTTTAAATAGCTACTCAGCTGTGACAGAGATGTAGAATTTATCCCACCTGTTCTGAATGCAGAACCATCCAAAAAGGTCAGGGTTGTTATGGAATCTTTTTTTTCTAATTATTCATATAATTTTTATATACTGTTTTACACAATGGAATTTCCCACAGGCGTATGCCAACCCTCTACAGCAGGAAATATAAGGTTCTTATGTTTCTGCTTCATAATGGATAAAATACAGCACATTTTGTCATATGTTTTATTGTGTATATTTGCTTATTTTTGTTGTTTGTATTGTTTTAGATCCAGGTGTGTTTCAGAAGGGGCAGAAAATCAAAGTTTGTCCCCATGAAACTTGTTGCACCAATATGCCAGTTGTTGCATTTTGCCTTCTGCCTCGCAACAACAAAAACCCCAAAAGGCAGTACGAATTCAAATTGCCAGCTGGACTTGGGAAAAGAAGCTTTCATCAACGACAACGTTACCATGCTGAAGTATGTGCTCTAGATATAAATCCTAGAGCTTATTCTAGTGCACACTCACATTGTAAATAAATTCTGTGCATGCCAGCACATAGCAAAAATGTGGCCTATTGTATTTATGACATGATTAAGCTTATGTGAATAGCATAGTTAAACAGTAATAAACTGTTTATAGTAAAAATCATGCTTAAACAAAACAGGTTATTGCTGCATAAAATATGATTATTCAAACAATGTGTTATTGTTACTTTTTGTGATTAAAGTAATTTCTCATCATTGACATATTTCTTATGATATAATTAAGACATCCAAGGATTACCCATGTTTAAAATCATCAGATGTCTAGTCACTACTACTGAACATTATTGCTTTATTCTATGTTCTACTATGCTATGATATCTTATTTTTCCAGTGTGCAGATACTCTCCCATTGTGACACTAATTCATCTATTCTATTGTATATATTTCTCAGACCTGAAGAACACAAAAGAACCTTGGATGTTGACAACAATGACCTTCCCTATTATCAATGGATACTTCTGTTGACAGTCTTCTGTGCTAGATCAAGTCTGACTTGCAATGAGCCAGAAGAGAGTAAGTTCAAAGGTTGTGGCCAGGGTTGTAATATCGGCTTTTCCAGGAGGCAGATTATAATAGAGGTGTGATGGAAAATATATAAATAGACAAAATATGTGTGACCTGCTTTTGCACCACAGATTGGTGTGTGTTGCAGGAAGCAACATAAACGCATTACAGCAGCTGTCATTGGCTATTAAATGTATTATTGATGTCTAGATATTTATATACATGCATATACTTTTTTTCAGTCTCGATGACATTTTGCGAAAACTAGCTGGACAGGTGGACAACTCTCAGACATTCTCAGTCTGTGCCAAAAAGAAAAAACACTCACTCGATCCAACTTCTTTCACCGTGCTCTTCAACAAGGCAGAAATGGAAAAGAATTTGATAAAATGCAAAAGAGGAGCACCCCAAAATGCTCACTTAACGTTTGTTTTGTCGGAGAGGCAGGTATAGATACAGGAGCAATAAAGAAGGAATCTTTTTTTTCTTTGTTTCTTACTTATGTTTCCTCATATGTATTCTTATTTTTCCAGACAGAGTATGCTGTTACATTAAAGTAACTATCCATTCTTATGATATAATTAAGACATTATTTTCATATTTCACCTTTTAATAATCTATTTTGTTGATATTTGCTGATCAGTCTAGTCATACTGAACATTATTGCTATGAGTTGCAGATACTCTTGTGACACTAATTCATCTATTCTATTGTATATATTTCTCAGCTGAAGAACACAAAAGAACCTAACCTTGGTGCAAGTGTGAATATATTTAATTAAATCTTATTTATTTTGTCTCGATGACATTTTGCGAAAACTAGCTGGACAGGTGGACAACTCTCAGACATTCTCAGCAGACCTGATGGAAAAGACAAAAGAGGAGCACCCCAAAATGCTCACTTAACGTTTGTTTTGTCGGAGAGGCAGGTGGAATAAAGAAGGAGTTTCTTACTGAATTCCATTCCATTATTTTCATATTTCACCTTTTAATAATCTATTTTGTTGATATTTGCTGCTTGTGCTTAACCTTGGTGCACTTATTTATTTTGGCAGACCTGATGAGTGGAATTGAATTGCGCTACTTTGAGCCTGGCAATGACAACAAAGGAACGAATCCTATATACTCAATAAGTGTGCCCTGGAGGATGGCTACTTGAGGTGTTTTTCCATATGTTTGTATAATGTTTGTACATATACACAGCACATTCCCATGGCATAAAGTTATGCATTTGGGTACCTTTATTATGGGAAAGTGTACCCAAACCTCTGACTGGTAGTGTATATGTGTTGTAATTGTCCTTCAACTATCCTTAGGAGCTTTGGGGAGATCATTGCTGTGAGTTTGGCTCAAGGTGGTCCAGCACCTGACTTTATGCGCAACTGGTGCTACACCTATCTTGCAACAGGAGATTTTGACTGTTCAGTGGTAACCCCTGAAGATGTGACTGACCCTGAAACTATTCAGTTAGTTGAAAAGGTATTGCAATTATATTATTAGCGTGTGCAGTGTTGAAATGAATTTTATCTACTGTATTAACTTTGGGGGTGACTACTGTATATGTATCTCTAATTAGGCGCTAAATGCCTTTAGTAAATGCTGTCATATTTCCTTGGTGGAAAGTACACATGATCTTCATCAGGATTTTGTGCTGTTTCTTACAAATTTAAGAGCATAGAATATTGTGCATTTACATATGGGAGATGTCCCTTCAAAACACTGAGTTCAAAAGTATGTGTGGATCATTTAATATATTACAGGTAAGAGCAGCCACTGATGAAGAACTACAGAGTCTTGCTGATGATCTGCTTTCCTGTGGATATACAGGTCTCATAAATACAGAGAGAAAGGACGCAATAACAAGGTATTTAGTAACACACTGAATTTACCAACAGGTAAACCTTTTAAGCATGTTATGCATACTGTAGCTTATGTACTACTGAAAGTGGAACACTTTTGCCAAAAATACTGTGGATATTTATCCTTCAGAACCATCATTCTACATTCCCTGGCCCGACTTCTGCCCATGCTTGACCAAATGCGAAAAGGCTTGCAGCTTTACAACCTTCTGGATGTAATGGAGAAAAACGCTGACCTATGTCGGCCCTTGTTCGTGCCACTTCAGGATAACAAGGTAAAATCTTTCAGGTGAACGCATTAGACACATCTTGGCATAAATTCTGATTCACTTACTATATATTCTTTTGTCTTCATTAGCCTGATGCAAACTTCATTATGGCAAGCTGCAAACCTGACTTCAGTGAACAAGGCACCTCAAGACACAATCTTGAACAAAGTCTTCTCAACTGCTTCCAAGATTTTCTTCAGGAACTAGAAGATAATGGTAAGACGCAAGTACATTTGAGTTAATCTTTTTTTTTTGTAAGTGGAAACAAAATATAGTATTGTCACTCCATGTGAAATGAGCCAATTTTGGGAAACCTTCCCACTCTGTCCCCTTCTTTATCAAAAGATATTTTCTGCCTGTACAACCTAAAGGAGGTCTACAAGATCTGCAAAGCTGTAACTTTACATTTTGAGTAATTCAATAACCACTTAAGACTCAAGCATGATTTTTGGTCTGCAAGTAGTTCACATAATTCATGTGTCAGACACCTGACATCCATCACACCTGTTAAATGACAATGGTACCAGTTGATTAGACATGGAATGACCCAGTATTTTCTTTTATTAGATGCTGATCCTGAACACTTCGGTGAAAGCGAAGAATTGGACACAGAAGTGGTTCAAAACACAAAACCCCTTACAGTTCCATCAGTCCTGCAGTGGTTAACAGGGCAAGCACACAAGCCAGTACTGCCAAGTGAGAAAAACAACTTTGAAATTCACATCAAGTTCAATCATGCATGTCAAGAAGAAGAGCATGAAATTTGTTTTCCAATAGTTTCCGCTTGTACCAAGACCATAACTTTTCCTGTGGCACACATGAGCTCATACAGTGAGTTCAAACATGTGCTAACTCTAGCTTTGCGTTTTGGGAATACCTTTGGCAGAGTTTAATGTGTGGAACAGTGAAGACAATGACTGCAGTTGAACATTCAATTTTACAGTTTACATTTTATTACTGTTAAATTTGAGACATCTCTCTAACTTTAGCATAAGGAAATGGTAAATTAAGAGTACAACTTATGTTACAACTTTTGTTACATCTACATAGATGCAGTCTGTCAGCCATGACGTTGTTGGTCATTATTGGTTCAGTTGGCAAGAAATCTATGTACATACTGTACCATGTTCAAATAAATATCTCTGCCAAAGCATTGTGATGGTCCTCTGGGGTTAATGGTAGATTGTAGCTGTTCCATTTCTCCAGGACTAAATGGGCTGGGAATGTCTTGTACTTCAACACCACAGCGAGAATCGTATGGAATCCCTGCATGTTCCCAGTCAATGGTGTCGACCTCTGGATGCTGCAACAACACAAATGCAGATACTGATAGCAAGCTGTTCTGAACTTATAACAACACTTTCAGTTTCAAAACCTTAAGATACAATGGCTCTGTTGCTGGTGTAGCCACCTATGATTAGAGTTTAAAGTTGTAAACTTTAAACACATGAATACTGATGAGTTTATTTTTAACACATTTAAACTTTTATTATGTTGATGCTATAATGTACCTGCTCAAGGTTTTCTGCTTCAGTGAGGGGGTTCTGAATGTGGCCCATGACCCACAGCTGGTTTGGGGTCAAGTTTTGCTCTGTGCGCAGTGGGTGGTTGTTCCACACATCGCTGAATTTGGCCAGGTCATCGTTCAGCCGAGGTAGGAAGATGTAGTGTGTGCAGAACATGTGAATGTCATTGGTAGTCACAAGTAGGCCATCTTCTTCCAGGGTATGCAGTATGTCATAGTAGACCTGGGTCACAGCCATCCACACATCTCTCCACAAACGCTCAATTCTGAAATTACAAATACTGTTTTAAAGTTTGATAAGAGTTCATTATTTCTTAGTTTTTCAATATGGAATTACAAATCAAACATACCTCTGATTATGTACACTTTTTCCTGACACAAAGCTGGCCCGTCCAGTCCCTCGCACAGTGAACATGCAGCGTGCTATCCCAAGATTCTCAATTCCTTGATCACCTCTTACTCTGCATTAAGACACAATAAAGCAAACTGTATGTTTAATTAAATGGTTAGTGAGGAAGCTAACCTACATGCAAGCTGTTTCAGCTTAGCTGTTGTTTTTAAAACTGCAGACTGTACTGTTGATTCAAGGAAAAGGTCTAAAGGGATACCAGCCTCAAGTAACAGTAAGGAAGCATACCTTGATGGCCAACCAAACTGCTGCACAGATTTCAGGAAAAGACGGAGAGCAGTGTTGGACCTGTTATTATTAGCAGCATTCAGGTACAGGATCTAGAGACAATATAGTGAGCAATTTCATTCAGCCTGAGAACCTACAAAGAACACATAATGTGACTGACCAATGGCAACATCATATCTACCTTTCTTGAGTAACCATCCACACTGCCAAAGATCACAATGTTGTACCTTAGACAAAAAGACACATAAACAGACACATAAAATTCACCATGACATTGGCATAGTATGGTTTGAAGAATATCTGCAAAAGGAATATAAAACAGAGTATGTTTCAAAATAATAAAATAAAAATTTGTTTTATATATATGTATATATATATATATATATATATATATATATATATATGCATGAAAACATGCACTTTCAACTCAAACCAGTATGCACGTACAACTAGTACAACCTGTACATGCCATATTATACAAACCTTATTAGTTTGTGATTCGTATCGATGTGGACAAGTGACAGTGGCCCCCGGACAGAATAGGTTCGTCTCACTGTGCTCCCCATGTGTGTCATTCGGGACAGGACACCAGCAGAGTCGATTCTGTGCATGGAACCTTTAATCCTGTGCCACTGAACACGATGGCCCTCAGACTGTAACAGTCCTTTAATAAGTCTGTATCCTGCATGTGGAGCTCTTGCTTTAAGAGCAGCAATTTTGTCGTCTAGTTCCTGATCAGACATGGAGCTGTATGATGTCTTTGATGAAATGCCATGATCTTTCATTCTCCTGAAAATTGTACTCTCACTAACGCTGAGTAGATTGGCCACACACTTTACAGGTAGTGGTATTTCAAAAAGATAAGTCAGGAAATCAGCAGAGAACTCTAACTTTGGGCGTCCTCTTTCCCCTTGCTCAAATGTGAACAATATTGAACCTTGTTTCTCTTCTATGGCAGCTCTCACAAGTCTGCCTAGCTGTATCAGTCTCTCTGTTATGGGGGAAGGTATCTCAAAAATTCGTGATGCTGCATCAAGTAAGATGTATTCTTGATTGCAAACATAGTCCAAATAATCAAGATCGACAGAAGACTGTTCAAGGATCCACTGAAGTCTTGTCATTAGACGTTCCAGTATGCTACGTAGGATTTCCTGAAAGCCCAAGAGACAGTATTAGTTTTAAAATGAACAAACGCATTTTATTATAATGTGACTTTAGTTGATCATCTCAGTGATGAACAGGGCATACAACAGTTCCGTTTAAATAACTGAAATATTCATACTAGCTGCTTGATGCTGTTGTTGTTGTTTCCGTTTGCTGGCTGTTGGTTATTGGTGCTAACGTAGCTAGTAACGTAAGTAGTTTTAGACAAACACTAATGACCTACTTTAAAACTGCAGCTTTAGCATTAAACCTGGAGCACAACTTTCATATGTCACCTGCATGCATCAGCAAGCATTTCTTTAACTTACATTTCCTCCCGGCTCCATGATGACGATGCGCTGACGTCTAGCGGCAGTTTTAAGTAGGCAGCCCAATGCACAATGCACAGCCACTTCGATCGGCAATCGTCTTGTCGAGCCTTACACCCATGACGTATTTCCGGTTGGGAAAAATATCGAGAGCGAGGAAAAGTTTCAAACAGAGAGCGAGCAAGTTTGAAGTGAGAGCGAGATAGCGAGCAGCTGCAGCTTCCATATCTGCGCTCTGTCACGATTTATACGCTCGAGACAAAAACTTTATTCGCCACAATATTATTTCTTCAATCTCTCAGTTTTATTGTTTTTACGCCCTCAATTCCTTGATCCTGTGCTCGTTTAATTTGTATTTGCGCTCTCATGATTATGACAGCTAAATGACGCCATAGTTTTGGGCTGAGAGCCACAGACAGTGAACGTAAGTCAAAAAGTAGGGCTAACACAGCATTGGTTTGGGTCAGCACATGGGATTATTGACAATGAAAATTATGGAATATTACCTGCTGTATGCTTTTATACATCAGTTTGCATGTTTGCATGCTGAATACTTCTACAGTAAGTGCAATATCATCACCACTCAGACTTTGTCAGGGATGTGCTATGGGAGCATGGACACAAACAGTAGAGTCAGATCTGCCAGCTAGGCCTGTCAGAACTGTATGGGTGACAGGCCACAGAAGCCCCATTTTGTTTTGCTCTCTGTTCATAAAAAATAATTTAAGACATTTAGCATTGACTGGTTTACTGTTTAGCTCTGCATACACCTCATATCTACGCAGAGCGTTATTTCAACATGTTTAACTGAATGAATTAACTGTTAGAATAATTGTATGTGTTGTCACTGACATTCTTAAACTTAGGACAATTGCTTTAGATTATTCTCTTTTAATAACACAGTATTTTATTATTTACCATCATAAGGATTTTGAACTTATATGATTATTATACTAATATGATATAATTTGCATAATTAATTATTTGGGCTGATTTCTTTTTTTTAATGAATTAATTTTAATTAAGTTTAATTGGAGTTAAGTTTTAGGACCCTATCCTCCCATTTCAGCAACACCATGCAGCTGTGGCAGATCCGTGCAATATGCATTCAGTTCATGTGTATAATTTTACTGTAACGTGTTTGTCAGAGGACATTAGCACACTATAGTAACAAAAACTGTTCACAGGCCAAATACCAACATTTAATAACCATTAGCTCTAGAAAAGACCCTCTTCATCATTAATAAAGATTCAATACACTGCCTGCCCTAAAACTATTGTAGCAGCTGTATATTTACAGTAACATGCAGTAGCAGCACATCATGTACAGTGTAGCAGACAGTTTCAGTACCTGAGAGCTTGACAGCTGCTCTGCGCCTCTTCTCTGCTGGGGTTTTCCATCCGCCTCAGCTGGCTAAATTTCAGCTGATATTACACTAACAAATCATCACACGGGGAACGGCTCGCAATGCACCAGAGACCCTTGGGGTTGAGGGGTGGGGGAAACTCGGAAAATGCTGCGTCAACCTACCATAGTTAGAACAGTGTTATGCCGAGTTGTGCATGCCTGCCGAGAATGGCATGTAACTTGCGGGAACGCGCTTAAAGCGAAAACCACCAGAAGAGAAAGTAACTACTGTTTAAAAACATCATAATCTTCTTTATGGGAGTCATCAATAAATATAAATGATATAACGTCAACCATTTTTAAAATCTTAAGTGTTTTATTAGCTCAGTAGATGCAGCATTAGATATGAATGTCAATTTTATATGGTTTCCTTGATTAATCTCTCACTGAGGGCGATTTCTTTGATGTTCGTTCTTATGTGATTTATGCTAAACTGTTATTCTAACATTGGGTTGTTGTTTTTTTAAATTAAAATTGTGGTAAAAAAAATTCAGTCAAATTCAGTACGTAAAGTCAAAGCTGATCTAATAATTTATGTGCTGATAACACCATTTGTGATTTGAAGTACCCTTACTGAGTGTTAAGGGATAGATGTGGTTCAACTCATCACTTATTGGTGTTGATTTAAGTAAAGACACATAACAAATTGATTGTTTGGCAGACCTCATCATCCCGTTGTTTTCTTTTAGGTCATTAATAAATGTATACAACACACATAGTAGAGCTAAGCTGACTCCAGATATGATTCATAAAAACCTAGAAATAAAGTTAGAATGCGGATACATAATTAATTCTTTAGCAGAGGTGTATTTTATTATTTGCAATAAGAATTTCATTAAATTCACAATAGGCCAATTGATACCGCCCAAATTTTCAGCTTTAACTTCAGTTTGTATGAAAAGGCCCTTAAGAGGAGGGTGCATAATGTGGCAGAAGCCGCAGGTGAGTGTTAAATGTATTCTCTCAGGAACAAGGGACTTAAATGCGTCGTGGTTCTGATTGACAGTTATGCAGCCTGTAAGTCTGCGGGATAGCGGCCCCTGATTGGTCGAGAGTCACCTATGTGCCCCCGGTTAGGTAGCGGGAGCGAAGCGAGAAAAGGGATGGTTTTGTGAGTTAGCAGCTACACAAGTGCGTGCATGAGTTACTTAAGAGGGGTTTTTGTTGTTTTGGCGTTGGTTACGGCCCACAGTAATCGGTGTATGATTCCAAATAAATGTGCAGCATAAAACTGAGCTAACTGCCTTCTATGGAATTGTTTTTTTAAACCATTGGATGATGTTATAGATTTGTATGATTGGATAAAATATCATCATCATCCCAGCTGGTGATCATGTGGAGGTGTGTCTGTTACTAAGGCCAAGGCAGACAAATATTCTCAGAATGCAGTATTTTAAGAGAAGAAAACAAAGTATACATATATAGTAAGGACTATGAGTTTCCACTCTCACATTGATAAAAAAATTTGAACATTGCATATAATTTGGGCTTTCCACTGGAAAAAAACACATCACATACAGTTTAGACAATTGTGTATAATATTGGCTTTCCACTAAAAAAAAAAGACAGGTATATCCTGATAACGTTGATGAATGATGTGGCACCTGAGAAAAATATTATTTCTCTGTGTCAAGTGTCAGGGTAAGTGCAGGGCGAAGTGAAGTTGGGAACCAGGGATGCAGACAAGGCAGGCAGAGTAAGTGTAGTGACTCTTTATTTCAGGAACACAGGGAACAGGAACAAGGCAGGCAGGAATATAAGAGCACACAAGGGCTAGTGACATTACACAGACAACACAACAAAGAACAAGGGAGAGGAACCAGTATATATACACTGTGGGGGAGGGGACAGGGAAGTGGAAACAGGTGAGGAGACTAACAGGGGACAGGTGAGACAGGTGAGGAGGAAAGAATAATCACAGAGGAGGGAAACACAAGGGCAGGAAGTCAGGTGGCAGACTTTTAAACAACTGACACAGGACACAGGGAACGAGAGACAGAGAAGGACAAGGAACATGAAAAACACAAGGAATACAATGAACACAAGACAGGATAACACAAAGGGGCACAAGACAAGAGACACAAGGCAGAATACAAACCATAACATAAAGTTAGTTTCTAGTAACATGTATTCAACATTTCAGTCAGTCTTCTTCAGTAATATCAAGTTCTTTTGTTTAAGTGTGGTGTAAATCACTGCCAGCCAAGTATCAAGGAAAGAAGAATATTTTTTTGGTAGATTAAGACACATGGGTGTGTCCGGTGCTGTGCCAGCAGCTTACATGTTTTGCCACTCCTGCCAGAAAATAATCAAATGTGAACTTTCTCCACACCATGCCATCATAGTCTGAGTGGTGTAACAATGACACAGAATTTTAGCCCAATCCTGGCCTGACATAGTAGATGCATTTTTCTTCAGGTTAAAACTCCTGAGCTAAATTATGCATTCACTCTTTAACTAGAGACCTGGAAATCATTTTTAAAAAAAAGAAATTGTTTTAACATAGCATATATATATATATATATATATATATATATATATATATATATATGTTATATGTTATAACACTCACCTGGTCTGAGAAAGGAGGGATTATTAATCTCAGCAGGTACAAAATTTGCTCTGCCACATAATGCATCCATCTCTTAAGCTCCTTGATATCAAACAATGATGGCAGCTGGTATTCTGGGCTGTCTTGACTGGACAATGCATCAGTCAGTGCTAGTCAGACATGATCTGGCTGCCTGCCATTGCATCTTACAGTACTACAGCAGAATTGGCATAAATGAACAGTATTCACCCTGTCTGACAAACACAGTATACTCTGCTGCATCAACTACCCACAATAGATTTACTATAAGGCCACTGGAGCCACTTATGTCTAGCAGGAGGGGAACGTGCACACTTTTATGGAAAGAGTCTTTTCTACAAAGTTGTGGATTACACACAAATGCACATGGCCTGGAAGCTACCCCGGGACCCCACCACAGACACAACCCCATTATCTTAAACTATGTTGTCATATTGTAGTTTTTAAGTTTTGCACAATTTTGTCAATACATAATTAATGTCACTGTTTTTTTTAATGTGCATTGCTTTATTTTGCACTGTATGTATCCTGCTTTTGGAGATACAGTTCCTATTTGAAGACTTAAAGAATAAAGTATAGAAGATTTATATTACATTTGAATGCTAACACTGACACAGTTTAAACAAAGTAGGATGTCAGAAACTGTTCGTCAGTGTAATAAAGTATTACAACGTGATGAAGTAATTCCTCCAATTCTTCTTTGTAATTAGAATAGATATGTATTGTAGTCATACAGAAGATACAGAAATGGCAAATTAATGTTACTCTGGTTTGTGTATGTGCACATACTACTTCATTCCACTCCTGTATAAGTCAGTGCCCCACTTAGGCAACTCCATGTCACTGTTCCACAACTACACACTTTAATGCCATGCTTTACCATAAGAAGGATTGATTCCTCTTTATGTTTAATGCATCAGGTCTTCAGTGATTGTGCCATCTAAAAAATAATCTTTGATTTATTTTTATTTATAAGAGTTATGGTCTTGAAAGCATTCAAAGGGGAACTCAAGGTTCCTTTGGCTGACTGATAATGCTCCGCCCTTGTTCACTGAGGGAAATTAGTAGCTGTAGGGCCGCCTCCCTATATAAAGGAAAGACGATATCCTTTGCACTGAAAAACTTAAAAACGCATGTGGAAGAAGCAGGTCGGCAGGCTGGAGCAAATGCAAAAAAGATGGCATTTATTTAGAAAAGGTTACAAAACAAAGGCAAAAGTGGGAAATTTAAAAAAAAGCTAAATTAAGCTGAAGCAAAATAACAAACAAATGAAAGCTGCTGCCTCACAGCCAAATTCAAAATTTCAAATTTATTTCAAATTTATTTATTTAGAGCCCAGCCCAAAATCACAAACATTGTTTGCCTCGGAGGGCTTTACAATCTGTACAGTTGTGACACCCTCTGTCCTTAGACCCTCGAACCGAGTCAGGAAAAACTTCAAAAAACCCTTTATGGGAAAAAGAAGAAACCTGAGGAAGAGCCACAGATGAGGGATCCCTCTCCCTGGGACGGACAGACGTGCAATAGATGCCACATGTACAGAGAACATCATCAATCAGCCAGCTGCCATCTCCTCTCTCTCCCTCCTTCAGTGACTCTTTCAATGGGCTTTTATCAGCTCCCCCTCCCCCTTCAAGAGGACCTAATGAGACAAACCTGTTCCCGTTCCTGTTTGCCCCAGCATCCCCAGGCAAAATAACAAACCCAAATCACAGAAAATAGGTTGAAGCCCCTTCAACATATCTAAGACAAACAAATCAATCACCTACACAAATGTATACTATTATACTATTAACATCCCAATTAATTAAGTAATCAAAAGTCTGAAACATGAAATTTAAGTAAATGCTTAAGAAGACACAAAACACAGCGCTGTCAATGTTGGGAAACGGGGACTGGTGGAAAGTGGAGATGTCCCTGGAAGTTTCAGTTTGTGGTCTTCCAGTTTCCTCATTTTCCGCTGGATCACCAACTCAGCTAGTTAATTTGATCCAGTAGGGAAGTTGATTTCTTCAGAAACCGTCACCAGTGTCCCCCTCTCTGCCATGTCCATTGTTTACTCTGTCAAACAGTAAATCACTGTACCTTCCTTTCCAGATTCCAGATGCTGCTCCTGGCCGGACTGAGCACAGCTTTTGCTTCGTCATACTCCCTCCACCTCCTCAGCAGCTCTGGTGCAAAGATGTAGTCCAAGTGTAATTTTTCCTTGGATATCATTTTTTTTTCTGCCAAGCTCTTCAAATCCAATTATCTTTTATTCTGTAGCTTAAGAACTTGACCATGATTGATCTTGGCTGGGCTTCAGCCAGAGGCTTTGGCGCAAACGCCCCATGTGTCCTCTCAATATTTGGTGCTGTTGCTAACACGGGTCCCTCAAGGGTTCAGAATTGGCTACAGTTTTGACAAGGTAACGCCACAAAAAAACACACAAAACTGATATATAACTATTTAAAAAACATAAATGAATAACATTGTAACCTAACTCATAGATCACCTATCCTGCTCAAAATATCTCAGTGTTAAATTTGAAAATGAAAAAGGATTATGATCTCAAGGCCATTGAGGCCTGCTATTATTCTGAGCAGCAGTTCCTGTTCACTCAAACCTCACAGATAGTAATCATCTTACTAGTTTTATTCACGGGCTGTGTTGTTGACATAATGACTACTATTGTTCTAGTCTATCTGTGATAGAAATTCGCTACTTTGAAAATAACATTATTATATAATAAGACATTGTCAGGGTCCCTGTGTTTTCCTTTCTCTTTCCCTTGTGTGTGTGTTTGTCTCCCCCTGTCTGTCTGTGTCTGTCCTGACACCAAGCAGAGATGGGACCTCAGTTCATTCACCTGCACACCTGTGCTAATCACACACCTGCCACTGATCTATAATTGAGCTACCTACACCCACTTCTGCATAAAATACTGGTTCGCTCCTGCCTGCCTGTTCCTCCTTGCCTCTGCTCCATCCCTGTGCACTGCCAGCTCAGCCAGCTCTCTCCCTGGTCACTTTCAGCATCTACAATCATCTCAACAGCCAACCAATTCCTGGACAAAATCCCGGATTTCCCCCTGAGCATTCAATAAATCCCTGGTTGATTCTGCCTGTACGTGAGTCTCTAGCCATTTCTTGTGTCTGCATTTTGGGGTCCAACCAGTGCATCCTAACAGAACGATCTGACCACTATGGTCCCCGCACAATAGGTTTCCGACTTGGCCTATTTCAATCAGGCAGTGACCCAACAGGGTGTGCTTCTTGGTCGTCACGGTTACACATCGTTTCTGTGTGTCATCCTTCTGCCGACGGAGTCGCAGTTTCTCATTTCTCCAGATTATGTGCGTATGCATGCATGGTCAGAGTTTGTGTGGAGGACCACACATTCTCCACCAAGTTAGTTTTTTATAAATCACAAAGTTTGCGTAGAAATTGGCATATGCCTACTTTTGTGCGTACGCAACGTTTATACACTCCCCTCCAACCCTCCAAAAGTATTGGAACAGTGAGGCCAATTCCTGTATTTTTGCTGTAGACTGAAAACATTTGGGTTTGACATCAAAAGATGAATATGAGACAAGAGATCAACATTTCAGCTTTTATTTCCAGGTATTTACATCTGGATCTGATTCACAGCTTAGAAGATAGCATTATTTGTAATGGAAAACCAAATTTTTAGGTGAGCAAAAGTATTGGAACAGAGACTTCAAATAGATTAAATCAAGAGTCAAGAATCTTTATTGTCATTATGTTTTCAGATAATGAAATTAAGTTTGGTGACTTCCAGTTTTAAACATAAATATATATAAAAATATGTAATATGTACACAAACATACAAAGATCCAAAGTTGCAGGTTTTGGATTGTTGTTCATCTGCAGACTGATCATGCAGTAGAGCTCCTCCAGTGCTAATTTAGCATTAGCTTGTGGTGATATGTAAACAGCTTCACCTCTGTGTTTCTCCAAGGCTGCAGTCCTGTCAGCCCGGAGAAGAGAGCGCCCTGCTAGCTCCACTGCCACGTCTGGGGTGTTGTTATCCAGCCAGCTCTGGGTAACTATCGCCACACAGCTGTCGATCTTTGCAGAGACGAATCCTCAGCTTCATCTCGTCCATTTTGTTGACGAGTGACCTGGCGTTTGTGAGGAAGAGACTGGGAAGAGCCGGTCTGTATGGGTTAGCTTGTAGCCTAGCATGCAGGCCGCCCCTCTTGCCCCGCTTTTTGGTTACAATGCCTCCTCCGTCTCCTTGGAAAAAGAGGGGGGATTGTGAAAGCCTCGGCGGTCCACTAAATCTCCGGCGATGCATGATGAAGGATCTCCCAATCAGTTTGGTTGCATCTTTCTTTAAATTGGCAGAAAAAATGTTTCTGTAGACTTCTGAGTTCATTTTGCTGCTGCCATCATGTGTTACATTATTTGTTAGGGCCTGGAAAACAGCAAGTGCGTTAGTCAGGCCGAAGGGGCATCACTCAAAGTGACCGAGGGGTGTTTGAAGGCTGTCTTACATTCATCCCCCTTTCGGGTCAACAGGTGGTAAGCACTGGTGATCCGGAAGGGGGATGCTTGGTAAACCAGCTTGGTAAACATGGTGGTGGCACCCTGAAGGGGGGGTAAAAGCAGAGTCAATGAGAAGTAGTGGATATTTATTTTTCATTTACTCAAGTATTGGCTTCTCTGCATTGGCATGAAATTGCAGCATTCTTGACATTGTCCATGTTGCTGAATCTCATTGTCAATCCATCATTTTTCTATTCAAGAATGATCACCTGGATGTGGGTTCAACTATTTGAAAACAGGAAATGTGAATCCCACTTTGATGTTCACCTTTTCCTCTCATTATATACTGTATACTGTAGTGAGCATGTTTTAGGTACAGTATTTTTCAGTTATTAAGTACCTTAATTAAATACCTTAAGAGAAAAAAAAACTTAAAAACTTGAAAGATAACAGAATAGTTTTATTAAGTAACCAACTTTCTCACTATTTCAATTATTGAGTTTTTACTAATCACTATACACACACACTAATAAGACATTCACACATGACTGAGTGAATATGTTGTTTATTAAAACAACCTGGACAACAGTTTGACTGTTTCTGTTAACAAACACAGAGCCCAAAGTTTAAGGTCACAAAACAAGAGTCTATAATTTATCTGGTCCTTTGTATGCATGCATTTATAGCTGCTAATCAGTGGTGGAATATCACTATATACATTTCTTCAAACACTGTAGAGATTTGAGCTACTTGAACATAAGTTATTAATATTTTTACAGACATTTACACAAAAAACAAGTAATATTATAAAATACAAATATAAAATGCAATACTTAATACTGAACTAAGAACAAAATTATATGTACATTACAAAACACCAGCCACCCCTCCCTTGCCCTCATTTTTTCTTTTCAGCCTCCCATCTCTTTTTTCCATTTCATAAAAAGCAGACTGAGCAGACTGCTGACTGAGATCTCAGTCATAGGCAGGAAGTTGTGGAGGAGGATGTGATGGCTGACCTGATGAGAGAGAAACAGACACACACTCGTGACTTGATATATCTCTAACACACAAACAAATCAAAAACATTTAAAGACTTACTTTGAGCTCTCTGCTGGTGGTTTCAGTCAGCTGGGCACTGAGATGTCTCAGCAGACAGTAAAAGTGTCTCTGATCACACTAAATAGAACATAAAATATTTTATTATTATTCACAGTAAGAAAAAGTAAGAATTTAATGTGACCGCACTGTGATCACGTCCGTCAAGTCCTACAGAGATTACTGGAGGACAAACTCCTTCGTGAAAGCCGAAAAACGTGAGTTCCACTCCTCCCACGTGAGTTTTCTGGGCTTCATCATCCAAGGCAGACAGGTGAAAGCTGTGATCCAGAGAAGGTGAGAGCAGTCACTGAATGGATGGCCCCGACAAACCGTTTCCGGCGCTTTATTTGTAACTTCAGTTAGGTGGTTGCCCCCTAACCAGTCTCACTTGTCCTTCTCGCCAGTTTTTGTAGACGCCTAAAGCCAATCTCGCTTTTTCCAAGCTAAAGCCACAGCACTAGTCCTGACCCAATCAGACCCAACCCATCCATTCAAAGTCAAAGTACAAATTGTTGATGTAAATTGAGTCTTGAAATCTTGAAATCTGAAATCAAGGGTGTGAGAGAACCATAATTTCAATTTTCTGTATGCCCTTTACATGCTACAGAATTGACAATAAAGCAGACTAATTCAAGCGAGTCTTGCTTTTTCAAGCAAGGCACACAGCTATGTGCGTGTGAAGCTGAAGATAATGAAACTGGATGGGATGTAAGTTGAAAGTTGTGGTGTGATGTTCTTTGTTTTGTCTTCACAGTTAGAACTACCTGAGATAATTCATTAATAAATCAAATTCAACACAGCTTTGTCATACATGTGTTGATTAAAATGGCACGCAAAGTTGTTTTTATGAAGAATTTTTTTATTAGTTTTCCTCTTTTACTTTCAATATGAAGGAGGCATACCATTACAAAAATAGGTAACTGAAATATTGTGTTGAAATTTCATAATGCGGCTACCTCTGTACACTAAGATATGCATATGTAGGGAAACACTTTTATATTCAAGTAGTGGGATGCTATGCCCTAGGAACTTTTTCAAATCATTATTTATTTAAAATTTTCCTTCTTAGATCTCTCAGATTTTTTTTTTTAATCAAGCATGTTATTTGTTATTTAATTCAATGTTCAGTACCTAGTTGCATTTTATGTGTGAATTGTGCTATATAACTGAGGTTACAATTATTAATTTAGTGTGGAAAAAATGAAAGTGGACATGATTTTCAAGAGTTTCAAGACATGAGTGGCACGAGCGTGGAAATCTACCTGGCAGAACTTTCTTTCTGGAGTCTCGCCGTCAAACTTTCTTTGACGCACAGCACTAAGGTTGACAGTTAGCCATCCCCGAGCAGGCTAGTTCTGCGGCATAAATTACCATGGTTACTCAACGAGCATTCATATAAGCCACAATGATGGAACGGAACTCTCTGTTAAATAAACCAGATTTATCGAAATAAGACAGCTTTACCTTAATATATCTTTGTGGAATACTCCTCACATCCATCGAAACAAAACAAAAAACTAACTTAACACACTTAACTATCACTAATGAGAAGATGTGACATTTAGTTGGAATTAATATACAGCAGCAATAATAAAATAAGTTCAATTATGAGCCAGATACTGTGTGAGGTCTTCCGTGGATATTTTCAGAATCCAGTGCGAACTTGCAATTTGTGGAGCAGAAGAGAGAATGGACTGTGGATAGCACTGGATAATCTGTTAAAGATAATGTGAAGAGGAGTTATTAAAATGTATGCCAGTATTCACTCATGGACCTAAAGATCCAGAAGTAGTTTGATGTAGTCCTATGAAAAAGAATTAATGATAGGTTATTTGTTTTACATCAAAAAAAAGTTAGGGTCAGAGTTCCTGTTATAATTTTTGGATTAAAATGGACAGAGGATACAATGAGAGAGCTGTTGTTTGCTCAGACTCTATCGCAGCTCTTAATAGTTTGAATTCGAAAGAAATAAGACATGATTAATTGATGTAAATATCTACGATAATGTTGAGATAAAAAAGAGTAAGAACTAATGTGTCATTATTGTGTTCCTACTGATGTTGGTCATAATGAGAAAACAGACGAGATTGCAAAGAGAGTGTTGATATATAATGGTGAAATGATGAAAGTTCCCTTTGGAAAATTTGAGGGTAATATATTTGATAAGAAAGGTGGTATGTATCTCACACACTCCGGTACAGTAGATGGCGGTATACACGTATGCATATAGTGGTTTGTGATCTGTCATGAAATCAGAGGAGAAGAAGAATAAACGCCAGAAAGAAATAAAGCAAAAAGAAAGAAGAAGGCGTACTGACGTAATGTGACGTCACGGACTAGGAAGGAAGGGCAGTAACTTGACGGCAGAGAGCACTACGTTAATTTTATACAGACAAATACGCAAGTATTACATTATCTTATGTTAAATACGTTATTCTTGTTGACGATATGATCTTTCTTTAAGTCTTTATTGGTTGAGAGCAAGCATGGCCTTTTCAGTGTAGCCTAGCTAAACAACTGAACGTTTAGCGTCAGTTAGCGAGAAAGCTAACGACTTATCTTGGTAGATAAGTAAATGAAGATAGATAGTAATTTGATCTACCGAACCAACTTGTCCACCGCAAATGTGTTTTCAAACCATCTGTACAACTCTTTCCCATTACGGTTCAACAAATGTCGCGTGTCCAAGGTGTTTGCGATCTTCTAGAATGATTGTTTTCACTAGCAGGCTAAATTGTTAGCATGCTAACAACTGTTATGTGGACCAAGTTAGATACGCTCAATCTCCTGTTAGTAAAACAGTGAAATTAAGATTTACCAGAACTGTAACGCGAGTGAGTAACATGGTCTGCTATACTGTAAAAATACATTTGTAATCTTAACTTTCTTTCTGTGGCGAGACGATAGTTGATTTAATTGGTTTACATTAGATCTATTGATACTCTTAGCAAGTGGTCTTTCTGGGGCCTACACAGTCATTGTTTTGCCTGTTAAATCTGAAGTAAATATGTTAGTTGTAAAGTAACACCTTTGGACGGTTACTAATTGTATACACTTGTATAAACTGTATAAAATTTCTCTCTCCCTCTGTTGTCACCAAAGCACAACGCCTAAGATACAAGCAAGCTGTGGTAGACATGTCATATGGCAAAGAAGAAACCTACCGCCCTGTAACACGGGACTTCGGCACCCTCATACAGACATGTAGCTCCAATATCCAGAAGATCACGCAGAACAGTAAGTTTTCCACTGCTTTATGACTAGCTTTGTTTTCTCCAGTGTAAATAGCCTAAGGTTTATACTCACTAACTGATTTAGGACAATGTTGGAGAATCCTGTCTGTCTATAAGAAATAAACAGATTGAGCATAGTAAGACAGATTTCAGGCTCAGATTAATTTTTGCCATTAGTTGGGGTGTTTTATTGTGTGTTTATTGTTTTGGTTCATTATGGTTGGTTTGGTTACTTTGATTGTTATATTATGATGACTCTGGTGGACCATAATGCTTTCATGTTACACAGATTTTGAAAGTAACTTTGATCTGAATCTGAATAGCTGTTCTTAACTACACTTATACTTATACTTATTCTTGTGCTTAAAATTCAATGAGTGCCAACAACTATCTAAATCCAAATTCCAAATGTTACTAGACTTAAATAAAAGATTACTGAATTATAAGAATATGGATATAAATCAAACTTGTAAAGCTGGTTTCACAGGATACAATGTACATCTCAGTCACCAGTCCACCGAGGCAACCCATGCAATACCACTTTTATTTCATAAAAGTTGCATCTTGAAGATTTTCAATTTGTTGTCTATTGCGTTATCTTAAGCAATAATTGGAAATTGCAGATGTGTTTTTGGACCTCAAATGAGTCTTCCGTTACAGGATTTAGACTTTCACTTTCTTTTTCCTATGACAGCTGCTCAGATCAAGAGTATGGTGAACCAAGTTGGGACCAGGCAGGATACGAGTGAACTCCAGGATCGTCTGTATGTATTTTCCTTATCTCCAGTAACCTCACATATGCTTTCTTCTGTCTGCCAAACACTAAGAAACATTTGGCATGTCAGCATGATTTTTGGACAGTTGTAACTAGGACTACACAATATTGGAAAAAAATTACACACTGACAGTAACTGCCTCGTGTGCATGTTTACAAGCAGGTGATTTATAGACTCTGCTAATCACCTTATGCTCTGGTGAAGGGGTGCACAAGAACGGTATTGCTCAATTTCATGTGGTGGTGATTATGGGGTCTCTTGTGGTTGTTTTTAAAAACTAAATAATACAATATTCAACAGACATTTCTTGTAGATTAGTGATAGGAAATTAGAACCTTGCAAGTTGTCCTTTTGAATTAAGCATTAATAACGTTTTCACATGACATGTTTAAGTTAACCTGCCTCACTTTACATTGCATCTGCTGCAATATAACTATTGCACATGTGCATATCACAGTGTTAATGTTGAAACAGTATACTTTGCAACTGCCTCCAAAACTGTTTGTATGTATTACTGGGTCTCTCGACATTAAGTGTATTTTTGAAGCACACAAAGTTGCCATTTAGTAGTCATTTAAAAACAGTTTCAACAAACAGTTTTGTTGCTTAAATTCTATATGTATTAAAACTCTGTAATTTATTGCGCAGGACCATGGGCAATCTTTGTATGGATCTCTTGTTCTACAGCAACTCACTCACTGACTGATTATCTAGCAGTGTTTTGGTTTTCTATTATATTTGTGTTTTACAGGCAGCAGATGCAACATTATACCAATCAACTGGCAAAGGAAACCAACAAGCACCTGAAAGAGTTGGGATCGATACCTTTGCCTTCTTCACCCTCAGAGCAAGTAAGTGTCAGTCTGTTACGTTACTGTTATACATCACAAGGATACATTGATGACAGTGATGGTTGTACCCATCTGTGCACCCATGAGTCTGTTGGTCTTAAAACGAGATTTGGTCAGGTGTTTTTCGGCTATTTAAAAGGCATGTAAGTAAGATGAGCCTACATAGGCAGGTTTACAGCATGTGTACACTCTGCATGTTTACACATATAGGGACATGGATGGTCTGCTCCTGCACTTTCACTTTACACTTCTCCAACTTGCTAAATCTGCCCTTTAAATAGCAATGCTCCAGGTGCATGCACACTTGGTTTTTGAAGAAGAAGAAGAAGAATCCTTTATTCATCCCACTTTTACCCATTTTAAAGTTGATGGGAGCTTTTACTCTGATTGGTTTTATTCATGCCATGGCCAAAAACATATAATATTAATATTATATTAGTTAAAGAAGAATAACTTGTGCATTGAGCAAAACAACAACTGAACAGTTGAGCACTGAAAAAACAATAGACCACATTAAAAATAAGTAAACAGAAGACCAGTGAAGGAAAGCAGGCTAAAAAGAAGGAATTACATCAAGTGCCAGGGTAGGAGCTTTGGATCATACTGTAGAGTGAGGGCAAGGGACCTGGAAGTTGGACTCGCTGTAATTTTCAAGCTAAGTCAACCTTCTATTCTAAAATACTAATTGTTGTTTTATTAAGAGACTGAGCTACCGCTGACCCAGAAATTAACCAAACTCACTGAATTCACAAATAAAATAAAACCACAAACAACTCTTATGACTTCTCAGCTGTTGTAAAGTAACAGGGGGAAGTGAGAAATTGTCATTTGAATACCAGTTGAGAGCAAAGTCCCTCTGTGGTTATGACCAACACCCAGTAAGCAGCTGTTAAAGTCAGTTCTGGGTCATCAGCAGTCACATTCTACTGCTTTATTGCCTCAACCTGTGGTGTGTGATCGTTTATCTGTGTCTAGAATAAAATATGCCAGATTTGGTTGTGCAAGTTTGCTATGCACCTTCAGACCCTGAAGAAGATCATTTTGATTTTGTTGACCCCATAGCTTTTGTCCTCATCTCACTATCAGGCTGACAACACCTATACTAGATACGGAAGCTATCCTGCAGATGTCAGTATTTCTGTGACTGAAAAAAAAATACTGTATTAATTTTGGTGAGCCAACAAGGGACTTGTCACAAGTCAAATTTCTATCCCACTCCTGCTGTGGGAAAAAAAACCCCCCAGAAAATCCTGATTTGACAAATTCCACAAAATTCATATTTTACGGTTGATTTAATTTTTATGATCAAATTCCAAGACTCCATCCATGTTTTCTGCATTGAGGAAATCTTAGGACTCTTTTATACTCAGGTCCATAATATAATGTAAAGCTCAGAACACTTTAAATAACCTTCTGGTTCTGACCATATCTATGTTTTCATTCCCAACCTTCAAATAAAATTTGTTCTGTATGTGCAATTCTGAGGATCCTATATAGTAAGTGGTATTTTTAGAGTTAACACAGGTGGTGATGTACCTGTTTAATTAAAAATATTTTTATAATGAAACCTATAACCTAAACCTATATCACAAATCACCTCAAAGGGCTTTACAGTCTGTGGAACATACAATATCTTCTGTCCTAAAACCCTCGACTCAGATGAGAAAACTTTTTAAAGTGGGGAAAAATGGTCTTCCTGTCTCATATGATCTGTTCTCCTGTGCTCTGTGGCATCCAGAGGCAGCAAAAGATCCAGAGGGACCGGCTGATGAATGATTTCTCAGCAGCTCTCAACAATTTCCAAGCAGTACAGCGGCGTACAGCTGAGAAAGAGAAGGAATCAGTAGCCAGAGCAAGAGCTGGATCCCGTCTTTCGGTAAGTAGGTGTCAGTTGTTGTTTCACACCATGGGATGACAGATAAGAATTAACCTAATCACAGTATTTGAGATATTAGTGATGAAAATTAAGATTTATGTGAGTGATGTTTTAATAATCTGTTTTGCTTTGGTGCACTGGTTTTTCCTCCTCCTTCAGACTGAAGATGGTGCCCGGGATGAAAAGCTTGTTTCTTTTGATAAGTAAGAAATTGTTATTCATTCAGCATTTTCTCTTGTCACATAATTTGCAGAAATTGAAACTTCATGGAGACCAGAAGTCTTCCAGATGAAATAAATGATGAAATTAATAATTATATGAATAAATACAGACTAAATGCAATCATAAATAGCCTGTAATTCTGTATCTGTATGTTCTATATTTGTCAGTATTTTGTCATTCAGTGTGCAATGGCCAAAATGCACATGCTCATAAGATTATATAAGTTTCACCTCCCACAATAAAATAACTTGCTAATTGATTGTCCTTGCTGCTGGAGTGGAAATGGATTGGATGAAATTAGAAGTATGCCACGCCATTAGAGGCTATCTCAGTGAAGGAAATCTAATTGGGAAATGCCTGGTTCAGTGTTAATTCTTGGGTTGTCACAAATTAAAATTTGATGATTAATTGTCATACAAATTATTGCAATTGACGATTGTTGACTATTTTTTGATAATTGATTCTGTTCATTTTATGCCACATGGCAGTGGTATTGTCTTTGGTTTTGCAAATAGACCTAAATTCATGTTTAGTTCAGTGGCTGCTCATAGACCGAAAGGTTGTTGGTGAGGGAGTGTCAGTTAATCTTTTCTTAATACTTTGCCTATGTGCCCATTCTGAAACCATGTTCTACCTCTCGCCACACACACTATTTATCCTATATTGCTTGTTCTAACACTGTTGTGTAGGTGACCTAATGTAATGAGAACATTTCAAGACCATTATTTAATGTAGATGGCCGCTTTATTTTCAAAAGATAATATACAATGGCAAAACACAAAGCAAAGTTTCCTGACTAAATTTTAAACAAGTTCAACAGTATTGCTAAAACGTTTTTACACTTGGAAATGCATTTGATGAATAAATGATTAATTGCTAAGAATTAGAGGAAAGTCAACTGGACTTGTTTAAGGTTTGTGAAGATGTTTCACGTGAAACAGGATACTCATTTTGTTTTTTCAATGCTGTCCTTTTTGTGTACAGCCAAGAGGACTGGGGTCAGATGACCACCCAGACAGAGGAGGTGGCCATAACAGAAGAGGACCTGGAGCTTATCAAGGAGAGAGAAACCAACATCAGACAGCTGGAGGTCATCAATTGCTTACTGTTTCTAATATACATATCAGGGCACAGTGGAATAATCTTGTGGCTCAATTTCTCAATAATGACCAATCAAGTTTCATGTCCTGAGAAAACACAATAGTGCAAAAACTCATTCAAGCTTTTTGTTTGTTTTAGTCTGACATCATGGATGTAAACCAGATCTTCAAGGACCTGGCAGTAATGATCCACGATCAGGGAGAGATGATTGGTGAGTAGCACTGGGTCCAAAACACACCAGAAACATTTGGTCATTTTATTTTCTATTCAAACCCACACACCAGCAGCAGTAGGACCAAATCCAACATTATGTAAACCAACATTACCAAGATTAAGATTCAAGATTTTTTTGTCATGTGCATAACAACTGCGTGGAGTAGTTGCTGGCAATGAAATTCTCAAGTCTTAGGCTGCCTTCAACACTGCTCAGTAATATTGAGAAAAAAAACACAAACAGAAAATAGATATAGTAAAGCTAAAAAACAAACAAACATAAGTATAGACCTAAAGAGTCTTATGGACAGTTTGTGCAGATGGTTCAGATTTTTGGTCCTGTTTGCAGAGGAGCTTATTCGTCTTATATTCCTTGACTGATCAATTGCAATTTCACAACATTGTTGATGGTGTTTATGGGGAAACTGTTGTGCTATGCAGTGCATTTGTTGAGGTAGCAAACAGGAAAGTGATGACAGTTAAGTGGAGAGGAGAGGAAAAAAAGAACAAATAAGCTTCTTTCTGCAAGACTCTTTTTAGGGTTCTCCTGACCATTCTCTATGTTCTGTCTTGCAGATAGCATTGAGGCAAATGTGGAGAATGCTGAAGTTCACGTTGAACGAGGAACAGAGCAGCTTCAGAGAGCTGCCTACTACCAGGTGAGTCTGCTGCATCCACTTAATTGCTGTTATTCAGTGAAGTCCCTGCCAATAATCTATTGTCTCTGCTTTCTTTATCACAGCAAAAGTCCAGGAAGAAAATGTGTATTCTTGCTATGGTCTGTTCCATTGTGCTCATCATACTTGGCATCATTATCTGGCAAGCTGCCAAGTGACTTGACTCCACACAACCAATGTGTCACTACTCTATTTAACTCTGCCCCCTTCCCTTGCAAGTACCAGCTTGGAATCACAAGAAGAGGCTGATAACTTAAAGTCTGCAGAGGAATGGTCAATGTTGAAAACATACTCATCTGAAGTGATCGAGTTTGTTTTTTTTAAATAGCTGAGATGAGATGAAGATGATGATAGAGAATAGAGGACTGAGGTGGTGTTGGAGCAATTCAAGAGATGAGATTTCTTAAATTGCTTCATTCCTTCATTTCTAAACTTGTTCACTGCACTAATACTAGCTGTCACTGTATTTCACATAAAATGTTGCTAACAATAAGAACAGCCAAAATGTAAACGGAAACACACGGCTTGTTAAAATAAATTAATCTTGTTTTTTAGGGGCTGTTGATATTTTTTTCCCCCTATTGTTGTGGCATCTTCTGATTTGAAGTGTGTGGAGTGCCACAGGCCCTATTGGTCTGCACAGTAACTTTACATGGGTCTTACTCCTCTACTCATGGTGATGATGGTAGCCATGGTTGTAATATACATGGTGCAAAAATGAACTGTTTTACAATATAAATCAAATCCATGTCTGCAAATATTGTAAAGTACTCATTATATTCTGCTAAGAACTTTATGTATAATAAATAATAACAGCATCTTAGAAATGAAACTCCAGTTCTGAAACAAACGTTTTTAAATTTATTTCTATGACTCCTGGCAGTATGCATATTAAATGTCTTAAACACTTGTGTGCGTCATCAGTTTTGTTATTACTATGTGGCTCAATGCTCAGGCTTTTTTTAGGCCTGAATTTGACCTTGCATGTTTAATGCTACTAAAAATAAAATTTTATTGTGAAAGGTTAACTACAATGTTTTACTATTGTTTTTTGTGATTTTAGCCCTAATTTCTGTTGGTTGTGATGCGGTGAGCCAATAAACACTGCAGCAAATCATAGGATGTCTTCCTAATTTGGCTCTTAAATTAACAATTAAGAAGTACCAAATATGTATGTTAAATGTTAAGATATGGTTGCACTTCCCAAAGGATTTACTAGTAGGACTAGCAGGTGCCTAGTTTACACAAATCGATCCCTACAACACACTGTAAACTAAGAAAATATGATTAACCTGCATATTAGACATAGTCTAGCGGGACTCTCCAGGAATGAGAGAGACATACCTGCATGGTGCCATAGCCACAGAAAAGTACATACTAATAATAGTAGTAGTAATGTAGTGCAGTAGTGTTCTCTTGATCAGTCATAAAGTGTCAGGCTGCAGTATTAAAGATACATTAATGTTGTGTGTTGTGCTCACTGCCACAGAAGAGAAATAAAAAGTCTCTGTTCACGCAACATTACAACAATTAAAATAAATATCAAGGTCTCCTAACTACATTTCGCAGAGCGGACATGCAACAGGAACATACACAATCACGCTAATCACAGAGTGGGGCTTCAGTAGAATAACAAACGTTAAACAGCAACAGCCAAATACATATTGATTAAGTGGATCAGATGATTGATCACAGAAGATTCTCTTTAGCCATTACTTTAGAAACCTCAGTGTTGAAAAACTTTGATTTACATGAAGCAGGCCGCTCAACCGCCTTCTTTTCTGCCATCTGTGCTATTCATTGATGATGATCGGTAATCAGCTGGGTTAACAATTATTCGCCTCTGTGACCCTTTCACTTTGATTAACAGCTGTCAATCATGCCGTTTCACCCTGTTTTTTTAAGCATCAAATAACTAAATAAAACCAAAGAAAAATTAATGTTTGAACAGCCAGCACGATGAACAACCTAAAATAACAGAAACCATCTTTGGAAAAAAACTATTTGACATGAACTTTTTTTAGTCTGGCTCATGAACCGTCTGCTACAATGGAGTGGGGTGGTACTTATTACTTATATTAAGTCTATAGTCTGTTGTGCATCTTTATATACAGTCCATGCTGCCATGCTGTGTTTGTAGAGTTCTTCATGTTAATTAAACTGGTTGATTGTTGTTCTTTTTGTGGTCCGCCCCCTTTTCAGGGAGTAAGGCAATGTCAACGGGTAAAGAATGAGAAAATCTCAGGCAACAATGTTTGAGATTTAAATAAAGATTCTTGACCCAAGTATATAACTGATGCAGTTGAATAAAGGGATTTGATGATATATCGATGTGTTCTCCTCACCTCAGAGCCAGCTCTTGGCATAGGCCATATAGGCGGTCACCTATATGCCTCACCTAACTATTCAATTCAGATGGCCTCCCACCCAGAGCCTGGTTCTTCTCAGGGATCCTGCCTTTTCTCTTTTCCTTGCCACTGTTGCCAAGTGCTTGCTAATGGTAGGAATTGCTGGGTCTCTGTAAATAATATTATAAAGACTATTAATGTTGTAAGGTGAGGTGCAGGGGACCATGGTGACATGTAACAAAGACAATCCATCACACTGGCAGGACGCTGTGCTCAAAATATAGGAAGGTTTATTTGCAGTCTCCAAAAAAAAAAAAAAACAGACAAGAGAAACAGAGACAGAAAACTTATTTTTCTTTACACAGAAAAACTGTTCTGGTGCTGTTCTACAATCAGTCACTTCTCATCTGTTCTCCAAATAGTATGAGAGCTTGTCTTTCTACTTCAGATGTGGTGTCTCAGGTCCAAACTCTAGAACTCTTTTTAACCTTCTTCAATCTCTTATATTAAATACATTCACATTCAAAATAAATAAATTATATGTACATCCAATCATTATTTATCCTAATTAGCCACTTCATCACACATCCAATATTGACTCAAATCTGCCTCTATTGATCTTTTACTGATTTTGTACTGTCTGCTCCTTGTGCTGCCATGATTGGTGCTTCTGTGCTGTCCTTTAATCCAGCCTTTTCCAGCCATTGGTAAGATGTCTTGATATCAGCCACTTCTTCTATTTGTCAGTGGTACATGCTGTGTAGGAGCTTGTCCCTCCTTGAAGGTCATTCCCTGCCTCTGCATTATTGGGTTTCTGCTGCCTGAGGTGTTCACTTAGCACCTTATGATTCAGGATCAGGAATGATCTTCCTGATGTATTCCTGGATCTTGGTCCTGGGCAGTGTCTCTGACAGCTCACCAGTCCTTGGCCTCCCTCACTCTGCTTAGTGTATAGTCTCATGGTAGACTTGGGATGAAACCCTCCATGCATTGTGAGGAGCATCCTTGTCTTGATATCAGTGGCCTCTATCTCCTCCTCTGGTCATCCTATTATTCAAGGTGGGCAACTGTTAAGTGGCAGGGCATACATGTTGATGGCTTGGACTTTATTTTTCCCATTTAGCTGACATTTCAGGACCTGCCTTACTCTGTGTACGTATTTAGCAGTGGCTAAACTGACTTCCTTGCAGCCTGTTCATGGCTGACGGTGAAGACAGAACTCTTCTGGCAGCTGGCGTCAGATGCGGAATCCCTCTGGAGGCCAGCCAACATAGAACCCCTTTGGAGACTGGCACCAGAGACAGATGGGAGCTAGTGGGCTGACTGGGGCTATATAACCACCACACTTTAGATTTAGAAAACGTTTGACATGTTGATTGTCATTTTAGCCAATTTGAATACATAAAATAAGCATATTGATTGCAACCAAACTAAGACATGGCAATAAAACAAAGACATGGCAAAATCACAGACAGGTGCAAATTGATATGGTATTAGTGCAAACTGGAGTCAGTTTATAAACTGGTTAAAGTGGTTAAATTGGTTAAACTGGTTAGTGGTTAAAGTGGTTAATGTGAATACTCTTATGTCCTGTAAAGTGCATGTTACTGCCGGAGCCCTGGTCCTCCTTGTTCTCTCCAGTCTTGCAGGTTCCTCACTGATTCCAGGTTGTGGTCCACCTGTCTGAGGTTCACCGGCCTGGTGGTAGGGATGTGTGTATCGATCTTGAAATAGCGATACTTCCGATCTAGACGTGTCACAGTCTACCTTCCAGGTAACTTTCCATTCACCCGCCAGCCACTCCCATCGGTCAGCCCACTCCCAGCACCTGGTTCCAATCATCCTGCTCTGGTTCACAGATCAGCTGAGCATTTAAACTCCCTCCTCTCATTCATTCATTGCCAATTGTTCTTTGTCATCTCCATGCAAGACTTTCCCAGCGTGTTCTATTCGGACTGATCCCCGCGTTACCGACCCTGCAAGTTTTGGACCATCCTGCCTGCGTCTCGTCTCTGCCCAGGTAAACACCTCAGCCTTCTGTCTTTGACCACGAGTTCTGTGCCTGTCCCCTCCGGATTCTGTTCGCTCACAGCTCACCGGTCCCTGGCTGCTCGGTCTTCTCTGTCTGCTCACCTGGATCGCCACCCAGCCTCACCTGTTTTCTGCCTGCAAGCTTCTGATCACTGCTCTCCCCATCCACCAGCGTGGGCTCGTTTCCAGCGTCTCTCTCCCTCGCTCCTCGGTGAGTCGGCTCAGCTGGATCAGCCGGCCTATGCATATTCCCGCCGAACTTTAACTTTTTGAGACTCTACTCCAGCTTAAGTATTCCAGTAGCCAGTTGTGTTGCATTTGAGTCCTGTTGCCTACCCGTTACAGTACAATCTGGCCATTTAAAATGGACCCAGCACACGCTTCATCACCTGAATCTCGCCTGGAAAGGATCGAGCAGACGTTGCGGCTGCACGAGGCTCGCTTTGCTATGGCAGCTACGGAGATCCAACAAGCCACGACGACTCAAGCAGAGGGATTAGCTGCGTTAACCTCTCAGGTCCAACAGCTCATGGCGGCTTTCACCATGGCGACAGCGGCTGCCTCCCCGCTGCCTCCACCTGCTCTAGCTCCGGCTCCTCCCGGCCCCGTTCTGGAGCCCTGGGTGGGCAATCCCGAGCGCTACGCTGGAGGGCTGCGTTCCTGTTCATTATGAACTGTTCCATCCTCTACGCTCTGTAGCCTCAGACGTTTTCATCGGAGGAGGCAAGAGTTTCAACCACCACCTGATGGCCCGAGCTCGTCTATGGGGAACTGCTTGAGTGGGAGCAGCAGACCCCAGCCTGCGCGTGTCCTTCCAAGCCTTCACTACCACGCAAAGTCGCAAAGTCTTCGGCGAACCGCGTCTGGGCCCTGATGCTACAGGGGGACTGTTGAATATTAGCCAGGGGAACCGGACGGTACAGGACTACTGTAATGTCTCGTCAGATCTGTTGAGTTTTGTCTGTCATGTTTTCTGTTTCCTGTTCCTGGCATGTCCTTTTATTTTGAAACCCTAACTCTCCTCTCGTTTCAGGTCCCTTGAACTTCCCCTCCATTGTGTGTTTCCCGCCATTGCCGTGTGATTGTCTATCCCTCGCCCTGATTGTTTCCACCTGTTTCCCATTACCTCTTGTATATATTGTCTGCGTCTCCCCTGTCGTTGTTGCCAGATCGTTCTCAACCTTTGCCATGTCAAGATCACGCTCTTCATGTAAAGATTCCAGAAAGATCTCGCTCAATTAAAGTGCATTCCAAATCTCACTTTGCCTGGTTTGTGCATACGTCCTGCATTTGGGTCTGCCTGCCTTGTGCCATCGTAACATTACGATCTGGCCAGAAATGGACCCAGCGGATGCTAACACAATCAAGACAGCCTTAAATGCTCAGGCTTCCTGGCTGAATCATCATGACGCTCAGCTGAGCGAACATAGTTGCAGGGGTGAAGCAGCTCACGGACAGCCAAGCCGACTTACAAGCCTCCGTCGCCACAAAGGTAAATCAACTTACCGATCAGATGCAGTCATTGACAAGCCGACTGGAGGGCTTCACAGCCGCTTCGCCATCCCCGCCGGCCGCTCCGGCTCCACCAGCTGCGCCACCTGCTGCTGCTGCTGCGCTTCTTCAGCCGCCTCCGGCGCCATCTTCCGTGCCTGTCTCCTCCGCTCCGGTCCGCCTGGCCTCACCACTCCGAAGTTTTCCGGTGAATCCGGTGAGTGTCGTCCCTTTCTCATACAATGTGACCTGCATTTTTTTTCCATGGACCTAAACGCCTTTGGAGCAAGCTCGAGTTGCGTTTATGGTGTCTCACATGACTGGAAGGGCGGCTGCCAGGGCTACGGCGGAGTGGTCTCGGGGCGCCTAGGTTTGCCAAACAGCTCAAGACTTTTCTCAAGCTTTGCTCCGTGTTTTTGACCAGATGTCTCCCGCACAGGAAGCGTCTTCTGCTCTGCTCAAGATCCAACAGGGACGCCGGAGGGTGGTGGATTATGCCCTTGAATTCCGCTGACGCTGGCGGCGGATAGCGGATGGAACGAGACTTCCATCATCGGCGCTTTCATGGACGGTCTCGCTGGAGGAAGTAAAGACTGACTTTCTGGCTCCGTTGGACATCCCAAGGGACTTCGAAAGCCTAGTCGAAATAGCCTCTCGCATCGACAATCGCCTCCGTGAGAGGGAGAGAGAGACGTCGGCCGGGTCGCAAGTCTTCGGGGTTCCAAGGGGCGCCGCACTCCTTCCATGAGTTTCGAGTTTCGCAGATCGAGCCACCTGTCTACCCCAGTACCAGAGTCTCCCTCGCCCCCTGCTGGAGCAGAGGAACCTATGCAGCTGGGCAGGACCAAATTAGCCCCGGAAGAACGACAGAGAAGGCCTGTTTCTATTGCGGGAAATCAGGTCACCAGGTCAACTGCTGTCCAGCAAAAGAGAAGGCTCATCAGGGTATCGTAAATTTATCAGAAATTTTAGTGCGATTGCTGCCCCGTTGCATGCCTTAACCTCTTCCAAGTCCATGTTCCAGTGGAATGACAAAGCAGAGGAGGCCTTCAATAAGCTAAAACAGAAATTCACTACGGCCCCCATTCTCACGGTACCAGACCCAGCCCTTCAGTTTGTGGTGGAAGTGGACGCTTCTAATGAGGGCATAGGAGCAGTTCTTTCCCAGCGACTCCCAGCAGATAATCGCATTCACCCATGCGCCTTCCTCTCCCGCAAATTGTCAGCTGCGGAGAGAAACTACGACGTGGGAAATAAGGAACTGCTGGCAGTAAAGGTAGCGCTGGAGGAGTGGCGGCACTGGTTGGAGGGGGCAGAGCAGCCATTCATTGTCTGGACGGATCATAAAAATCTGGAGTACCTGAAGTCAGCGAAAAGAAAGACTCAACTCTCGTCAAGCAAGGTGGGCACTTTTCTTTAGCCGGTTCCGGTTCACCCTATCGTACAGGCCCGGATCTCAGAACGTCCAAGCCCGACGTCCTGTCCCGACTGTATGAACCGGAACCAACGGCCGAGGAACCTTGAAACCATCCTATCACCTGACCGTGTGATAGGGTTGGTCTCTTGGCCGATAGAAAAGGAGGTGCAGCGAGCGGGTCGTCGTGGTAAAACAACTCCTGAGGATTGTCCACGCAACCGGTTGTTTGTACCGGAAGCGTTGCGATCTCAGGTTATCCACTGGGCTCATACCTCTCTGCTCACATGTGATCCTGGGGTTAGGAGATCTCTGTTTTTTATCCAGCAGCGCTTTCTGGTGGCCGGCTATGAAAAAAGATGTGGCTGATTACGTCGCGGCATGCTCCGTCTGTGCCAGGGGTAAGGCGTCGAGGCAGGCCCGGATGGGACTTCTCCAGCCACTACCGGTGCCACAACGTCCCATGGTCACACTCGATGCTGGATTTCATCACGGGTCTGCCTCCGTCTAAAGGTAACACTACAGTGCTGACGGTGGTCGACCGATTTTCCAAAATGGCTCATTTCATTCCCTTGCCCAAGTTACCTTCTGCTAAAGAGACAGCTCAAGTTATGATTAATCATGTATTTCGCATTCATGGACTGCCTACTGACATTGTCTCGGACAGAGGTCCGCAGTTTGTCTCTGTTTTTTGGAAAGGAGTTCTGCCGTCTCCTTGGCGCCACCGTCAGCCTGTCCTCTGGATATCACCCGGAATCCAACGGCCAGACGGAGCGCATGAACCAGGAGCTGGAGACCTGCCTGCGATGCCTTGTAGCCCAGAACCAGACAACATGGAGCCAACACCTGACCTGGATAGAGTACGCGCACAACACCCTTCCCACAGCAGCCACGGGACTCTCGCCTTTTCATGTCGTCCATGGATATCAGCCACCAGTGTTTTCGGCTTGCGAACAAGAGGTTACCGTTCCATCGGCTCATGCTCTGGTCAGGAGAAGTCACAAGATTTGGGAAGCTGCACGGGACATGTTGCAGAAAGGACAGGCTCGAATGAAGGCCGCCGCCGACCGTGGCCGTCGGCCGGCTCCAGCATATCAACCAGGCCAGAAAGTGTGGCTTTCTACAAAAGACCTTCCATTACACGTCCATTCCAGAAAACTGGCGCCCAGGTTTGTAGGCCCATTTCCCATCTCAAAAATTATTATTATTATTATTAACCCAGTCCCAGTGCTTGTCCCCAGATTTGACCCTTTGTACTTCCGTCTCTGCGGTCTGACGTCCTTCAGTGGGCCCACAGTTCCCGTCTCACCTGCCACCCTGGAATTCAGAGAACTATTGATGTAGGAGGAGGAGGAGAAGGAGGAGGAGGAGATCGAGGCTAGCCCCCGAAGCAAGAGCGAGTCCTCTGAGCACTAAATGCAAGTGAAGCAAGATGTGACTTGTGTAAAAAGTTGGTGAGGTATTGTGGCAACACCACAAACCTAAACAAATATTTATATTTATAAGTTGAACCACATAGAAGAGCACAGTAAGTTACAGCGGAGGCGAGTAGAGGAGCGTGAGAGAAAGGAGGGAGCACAGGGAAATGCCCCCACACCTGCCGCCCGAACGAGACAGACCTCCATAATGGAAGCCCTTCAGAGAGGCAGGCAATATCCAGGTATATAGTTAAAATACATCACAGTGCCCATCACAGGCATATACACGTAGATTAGATAAATTTAGCCTGCATAAAATACAATAATATAATATAATAAATGTATTTTTGTGAATTTTGCATTTTTTATTATTTTAGTATTTAAAAAACAATATGTAGTAAATTTAACTCCTATTCATGCCATTATCTTCACACAATTCAGTGTCACTTTTATCAAAAGTTGGATAATGCATTGTATAATTAAATTCTACTACTTAAATGGCACATTTCCAGTAAACCTATAGCTATTTAGTCTATTTTTGGTTGTATGTGAGTTATACTTCCCATAAAAAGACTTCCTTGTACATCAAAAATATTTTTTATTTTTCATAGATGACCCTCAAAGAGCTGCAGAGATTACAAGAAGTCTGGAAGAAATGATTGTGAAGGACCTACAGCCAATATCAATAGCAGAAGACAGAGGTTTTAATGCATTTGTTAAGACTCTTGATCCACGCTACAAAATCCCAAGCCACAAACATATAATGGAAGGCACAATTGCAGACTTGTACAACAGCTGTAAAGACAAAGTAAAGGCAGCTCTACAATGTGCACACAGCGTGGTTCTCACAACAGATATGTGGACCACAGAAGCATATTTGACTGTGTCCTGTCATTTCATTGACAACTAGCAAAGGCAAGCTTTGTTCTGGAAACTCGATGTTTCCATGGTCAGCACACAGCAGACAACATTAGTCTAGAGCTGAAAAGAATAACAGATGAATGGGCCATAACTCAGAAGGTGATAGCAGTTGTCACAGACAACAGTGCTAATATAGTTTCTACCAGCCACTGAGCGTCAAGGTAGCTCTCATTCAGCAGAGCTGGCACTGCAATGTCAATGTCATTCCATGACAAAGACAATGTAGAAAACATGAAAAAGCAACTCCTCACTGAAATGCAGGAAACTTATCAGCTAACCTCAGAGTTGTCTTCTGCAGCCCCACCAGCAGCTGCCTCAGCACCTGGGCCAAGCTCTGCCTCACCAGGGAGTCCTGCACTTTACTTACTTTCAGTTCTGCCCCAGTGAAAAAAGGGATATGGGCTTTTTTGACTGGTTTTAGCAGCCCAGCAGCACCGCACAACAGGTACCGATGCACTTACTGAAATGCATCACTATGTGGAGGAAAAGCCAGTTCCAAGGGACCAGGACCCATTTCTTTGGTGGCAAAGCCACGAGCAAGCCTTCCCATCCCTCAGCAGACTTGCAACTAAGTACCTCTGAAATCACTGCTTCATCCATACCCTCAGAGAGGATATTTTCCAAGGCAGGCAAGTTAGTGAACCAGAGAAAAAACAGACTGAAGAGGGATCATGTCAACATGCTGTTGTTTCTTAACAAAAACATATAAACTGGAAATGGAAATGAC
Organism: Scortum barcoo; assembly: GCA_023238725.1. Lineage (NCBI taxonomy): Eukaryota > Metazoa > Chordata > Actinopteri > Centrarchiformes > Terapontidae > Scortum > Scortum barcoo. The sequence goes on along the minus strand of CM041548.1, from coordinate 78,357 downwards.
CACTCTGTCTGGTCCAAAAAGAATGATATCAGAGCAACTGTTCATATTTTCATTTTTTTAAGAGAGATTTTTTTAAAATGTGATTTGCTCAGATTTTCAGTTGACTTGTTGATTTGCACAGATTGTCTTTAATTGCTCTGATTAAAGAGAAAACAAAGTCTGATATTTGGCAACTTGTTTAATCCTTATACAGAGGTATAAAATACATTTTTCATAATTACATTCACAAATGTTCATTGTAAAAGTCATCATTTTCATATACACAAGTAGACATCTAAAAGTATCGATATCGTATCGGGATATTAGGCTTGGTATTACTTGGTATTGGATCGGAAGGAAAAATAGTGGTATTGCACATCCCTACCTGGTGGGGACATGATCTGTGTCTGTGTTGTGGAGAGAAGGTCGAGTGGCCCAGAGCTCCATATGAGGACATCTAGAGATGCACCTGGACTCACGGACTCATTTCCATTACCTGTGATACCTCATACATGGACTAAACCCATGAACTCAGCATGTATAATTCCCCTTATGACTGATGATGTTCTCTGTATGTACATGTGGCATCTATTGCACGTCTGTCCGTACCCAGGGAGAGGGATCCCTCATCTGTGGCTCTTCCTCAGGCTTTCTTATTTTTTCCCCAGAAAGAGTTTTTTTTTTCCTGACCCGGTTCGAGGGTCTAAGGACAGAGGGTGTCACAACTGTACAGATTGTAAAGCCTTGGCTTTGCTGGTGGTATGTACATGTGATGAAAACACAGTTTTAAAAGATATTAAAAAGAAGTTGGTCTAAGTAAGAGTACATTTGGATTGAATCAAATTCTATCATAAAATGTGTGACTAAAGACAACTGAAACTTTCTTTCATAGTGATAGATGGAATGCATACATATAAATGTCTTTTGTGCAAAAGTGTCTGTTTTGCACAGTTGTTTGTGTAAGTTGTCATGATGTTTAATACTGTCATAATATAATACACAGAATTTTCTCTGCATCCATGTATCATTTTGTCTGCCTCAGCCTAGAATGTGTAGTAACTAGCTTCTAACCAAGAGTCTAATGTTGTCATCAAGAGTCCTGGTGACAGCAAGTACTGGCAGGAGCAAGTGTCAGTTTCAGAGTTTCAGTCAGAATATTCAGTAATGCCCTCTATCAAGATCACATGCATAGTCCATTATGGACACATTCGTAGTGAACTGTAATGCCTTCATAATGCTTTATGACTACACTTATCAACACACATAATATTCTCTGTACTATATCAACAGCCATAAAACATAGATGTGACTTATAATGAATTAAAAGTTTAATTGTCTTGTGGATGTTTTTGACTTGTCATAAACTAGAGGTTGACTGAGGGGCCTATTATATATTATATCATGACTACCTATACTCACATGTGCACACAATCAGCTGTAGTCTCATAGTATGCTATCATAGTCCATGGAGTATCATAAGTTATCACTGCATGCGTTACGTAAAGTGAAATACTTCTGTAATAATGCCTGCCTCATCATAATGTGTCATTGCTTGTCATGGTTTGCTTTATGCCTTGTTGTTTCCCTGGTATTTTCTGTCTTGTGTTTCTTGTATTGTCTTGTGTTCCTTGTGTTATCCTGTCTGGTTTTCAATGTGTTCAGTGTGTTTCTTTTGTCCTCCTTGTCTCCTGTTCCCTGTGTCCTTTTTTGGTTGCTTCTTGTCTCCTGTCCTTGTTTTTGTCTGTGCAGTTCTGCTCATATCCTGTTTTATTTTGTATTCCTTCCTCTCCTCACACGTCTGCCACTTTACTTTCCTGCCCTTGTGTGTTTCCGGCAAGCTTCTTAGATTGTTCAGCTCTGCCCTGATTAGTTTCACCTGTCCCCTGTTAGTCTCCTCACCTGTTTCCACTTCCCTACGGCCCCTTTCCTTTGTTCTTTGTTGAGTTGTTAACATCACCATCCTGAGTGAGTTCCTGCACTGTTCCTGTCCTGCGTCCTTGCCTGCTTATCTATTCCTGCCTGACGGTACCTATCTACTTGTTTCCTGCCCGTCTTGTTCCTGCCTGGTGAATCCACAATAAAGAGTCCACTACACCTGGTCTGGCTCCACTGCATTCTGCATTCTGGGTCCAACCTCACTTTGCCCTGCATCAAATCTGACATTGCTAGGGGTAAGTGTAATGCATTCTGCATCATAAGTGATTATTGTGTAAGACACCAAAATGCAGAGTATTACATGTAAAATGATCCTGCTTTAGCAATGGAAACTAAAGCTGGTACTAAAACAAAATACATTTTGTCAAGCTTTATTTTTACTATGTGTGGCCAGAGGTCTCTTTCCTGGGGTGCCGAGTGAGTATTTAAACGCAGGTGGAGCACACCTTGACCTCTCTTCCTGGCCTTTCCAGTGGCTGCAACTGCGTGGTGAGTCCACCTTGTCCATATTTCCTGTATAATGTGGCTCCCTGCTAACTTTTATATTATGCTGCAGAGGAATTTTGCCGTTTGGCCCTCCATCTCCTCTGGGGTCATGCTGCTGCACCATTGGCATGTATGGCTTTCACTTGATTATGCAATTATCAATCAGCGTTATTTTATAATTTACTTGTGTTACATTTTAGCCATCCTGGGTAATTGCCAACCCTCCTGTGGGTTTGTTAATCCCTGGTTCTGGCTTCACGGCATCGTTCATGCTCTCCCTCTCTGGAGGCGTTTGGCCCGGTTCTACGGGGGTCATCCTAGCCCTGCTGAACTGTTAGTCCATTAGGTATTAGGTTTCATTTGTGTAATTTTGTTCTGTTTATGGTATATTGGTTTTTGTTTGGTTCCTTCCTCAATTGATCTCGCACATCCATCTTCTAAACCTGCTTATCCTGAGCGAGAGGCAGCCCTCTGCGAGAGGCCAGCTGCGTGAGAGGAGGCAGCCCTGCGACCTGCGGTGTACATTCCCTGGACTGGATGCCAGTCAGTCACAGGGCTAACACTGAGAGACAGACAACCATTCACACTCACATTCACACACAATTTAGAGTTGTCAATTAATCTAATCTGCATGTCTTTGGATTGTGGGAGGAAGCTGGAGTACCCAGAGAGAACCCACGCAGGCACAGGGAGAACATGCAAACTCCGCACAGAAGGGCCCACGTCAACCAAGGATTGAACCCAGGACCCTCTTGCTGTGAGGTAACAGTGCTAACCACTACACCACTCTGCCCTGTGGCGTAAACAAACCTGTGTGCCTAACCATTACATTTGGGTTAGAAGTTTCCCGGGGGTGAAATTCCCCTGGGTGGCGTCGCAACAAACATACTCTTTTCAATCATGCGCGCTCGTGCGCCCTCATCCCGCCACATATGGAATGACCAAGTGCCCCAATGACTTGGGGTGGTCAAACAATCCAACTGTCAAGATGGCTACACACAAACAACCCCATGGAGCAACAACGAGGTGCAGACATTTCTTTGTTTGGTGGCTGACAAGAAGATTCAGTGGGAGCTAGATGGAGCGACCCGCAACAAGTGTACCAAGAGGTCTCAGAGCTGATGGCTGCTCACGGATACCAGCGGACAGTGAAGCAATGTCGGGAAAAGCTTAAACCTGGAAAGTGATTACTCCAGCTAATTGACTCCAGCTGTAAACAAATTAAATATGTACATAAGATATATATCTAAAGTGTAAAGTTAAAGTTGTAGCAGCAATGTACAATAGGGGGGTGGGGCAGATGTTAAAATGTGTAGTCCAATGTATGGCTTAAGTTCTCTATTGCATATTATGTGCCTGTGTATGCGAGGGGGAAATGGATTGAACAGCTCTTGTCAAAAACAAATGGTTTCAAATGTAATCTAGCCCTTGTAAAATCTACTTAAGTGAAACACAGCTATAAATTTTTTTTTCTTAAATAAAACAAAGCAATTTGTCACATTCCACCACTGGATTTTAGCTTCAAGTGTATTCCCCAATATATTTTTTCAAATTTGCTTTGGTTAATGACCTAATTTCTGCCTTTTATCTAGGCAAGAGGAAAAGGATCCAGACCTGCAAAGTGTGATTTAAGAGATGCAGGCTGAGGATGAGAAGAACTGGGCCCAGTGTGACCAGCACATCCAGTTGCTTCTCGGTGAGGCAAGGGAGCATGAAGCAGCCTTACGAAGGGAATAGATTGCCAATTGATTGGATTGGATTTTGCTGCTGACATTTTTGTTATTGACAATTGCATCATGATTTTCAATTTCATCTATTACAACACTAGTGGGGAAAATAAGTAGTTTTATTACTAAATCTTAGTAACCTTCCCAAATACAAATTTTGAATAAGACCTTTCTGCAAAAGGTACAAAAGTTTATTGGCAAATAATGAGATACAAAAATAAAACAGAACAAATACAGATACAAAGAATATTAAATATTCTGCAACAAGTACTGCATCAGAGCATCTCGTACATCTCTGGCCTCCTCTACACCCTGTGATGCTGCTGCCACAGGTTCAAGTTCTGCAGCTGCAGGTACATCCCATGAAGCAGAGCCAGCTGGCCCATTAGGCAATATAGGTAAATATAGGCCTTCAGGGGGTGCCACAAAATCGGGGGAAAAAATTTCACCTTCAATATAATTTAAAAGTAGTTATTACTATTAATTCTTAAAATGAAAAAGCTCACATAGATTCAAATGTAAAGTCATGCCTAATTAATTAATATTACTAATACCAATAATAAATTCATATTGTCTAAAGCATGTTAATTGTTTTGTAAACTTTACATCCAGTGTTAAAGTACACATTATTAATACTCTATAACTTAGCATTCCCACATACCATACCACCATTAAACTGCAGTTTACTGCTTCTTTGCATCTGCTAATCAACATTTCCTGTAATGACAATAAAGTTGTATCTAATATGCATATCAGAAAAAATCTTAGGTTTTTCACTTTTATATTTTCATTTTATCTTATAAATTAAAGACAATGGTAAAAACAATGCTATTCGATTTCTTTTGTAAGCATATGTAAATCGCCGATTGAGGGTGGCGCCATATAAAATCTTGCCTAGAGAAAGTCTCTCCCTGACTTTCACAGATTATACAGAGCACAGCAAGTCAGCACCATAGATTTCACCAGTTGGATGTCAGTCATTCCTTTTTAGAAGGCAGCGCCACCATTTGACAACCACCCATGCTGAGTTTGTGGTCGAACAGATGCTTTTCTGCTGTCAGTCGTTCAGTGTCATGGATTGGTTTCAAGGGCCAGTTCTGCAAGAAAGTCTCCAAGGATGTAATAGCAAGCAGTCACTGGACCAGTATTCCTGATGTAAGCTGGGAAGAGGTTTCCCCGGCTGGCTATCTCCCAGTGTCCTCAAAACCCTTGCCTCATGCAAGCTCCCTGGCAGTCTAGTAAACACATTCCAGAGCAGCCCCTTTCCATCAAAAACACCTTGAAGGATTATGGAGTACAAGTCTTTAGGAATAGCCTTTAGAAATAGTCAGTGTGATGGTGCTATGATAGGTATGTGGGAGTAATCAATGGCATCCACAGTGTGGGAGTCCCCACCTGTTCTCAGTGTAGGCAGCCATTTCTCTGAACCTCCCTTCATCAGGAAAACATTTATTTGGGCACCAACATTTTTGCTACAGCACAAAACTCCTGCACACAGTTGTGATGCTGACTCCAAAAAGATGTCCAATACTCCTGTACTCTGAGCCAGTAGCAAGCTTCCACAGTGCAATAGCCACTCTTTTCTTAAGGGACACATATTCGCAGAAAGTCATGTCTTGATGCTTCATAGCTGGATGCAATTTGTTGCACAGGAAGCTCAATGTTTCTTCAGACATCCTGAAGTTCTGTACCCACTGCGTTCATGAAGCTGGGAACAATAACATCCCACCACTGGGAGGCTCAGCTGAATGCCCAGACCGATGATTTGCAGTGATAATTTTGCAACGAGTCATCTGAAACACCCACAGCATACATACAGTGGCAAGAAAAAGTATGTCTGCTTTATTAAATTCTCTTAAAACCATTCTTCCCTCGAGTCTTTCCTGCATTTGGGTTCACCTACCTGGTTAAGATCTTATCACCTATTAGTGCTTAAAACTATAAAATGACCACACTAACACAAAGAATTACCTTTAGTCTATTAAGTGTGTCTGTAATTTCTGTGGAAGCTGAGTTGGTCTTTTCTTTCTCAATTAAAATGAGGTCAACTCAGGGTCTATTTCTTCTGTTTAAAGAGCAGCATTTTTTTCTGCCCGATTAAAATCATTTGATTTTTTTTCCATAACTGATTGCATTATTTGAATGTATTTTAACACTTAAAAATGTATTGTAAATGCATTTGTAAAATAAAAGTAAGCTTAATATATACTTCTGTAAATAAAGTACATCAATAGTAATTAGATTCATTTAGATTATTTTAAGTTAAGCTTTTTTAACTGCTTTTTTAATATAATATAAAAACAGTTCCATTTGAACTCTTTAGACTACAGTTTTCTCTTGGGATTGTCAAGTTATTCTAATAAAATTAAAGATAAGATTATACTGTATGATTTGAAAATTAAATACAAAAATACACTTCATGGCAGGGTTAGTGTTAGTATGCCTGTAGGCTATATAAGCAGCATGATGCTAGAACTGTCCAATCCATGATCTTTACTAATTGCAGCTGCAAAAGCTCCTGGCAGCAGGGGAGGGACACAGCCAGCACACTCTCCTCCTGTGGATGAGCTGCCCTTGGAACTAAACAAGGGGAGGTGGTAACAGTATCTTAAACTACACTGCTCAAAAAAATAAAGGGAACACTTAAACAACACAATGTAACTCCAAGTCAATCACACTTCTGTGAAATCAAACTGTCCACTTAGGAAGCAACACTGATTGACAATCAATTTCACATGCTGTTGTGCAAACCAATGAACTCAGTATATATACAGTTTATTACGACCCATGTTTAACTCCATAATATGATTGATGATGATGTTCTCTGTACATGTGGCATCTATTGCACGTCTGTCCGTCCCAGGGAGAGGGATCCCTCATCTGTGGCTCTTCCTCAGGTTTCTTCTTTTTCCCATAAAGGGTTTTTTGAAGTTTTTCCTGACTCCGGTTCAAGGGTCTAAGGACAGAGGGTGTCACAACTGTACAGATTGTAAAGCCCTCCGAGGCAAACAATGTTTGTGATTTTGGGCTCTAAATAAATAAATTTGAATTTGAAATGGAATAGACAACAGGTGGAAATTATAGGCAATTAGCAAGACACCCCCAATAAAGGAGTGGTTCTGCAGGTGGTGACCACAGACCACTTCTCAGTTCCTATGCTTTCTGGCTGATGTTTTGGTCACTTTTGAATGCTGGCGGTGCTTTCACTCTAGTGGTAGCATGAGACGGAGTCTACAACCCACACAAGTGGCTCAGGTAGTGCAGCTCATCCAGGATGGCACATCAATGCAAGCAAGCTGTGGCAAGAAGGTTTGCTGTGTCTGTCAGTGTCAGCGTAGTGTCCAGAGCATGGAGGCGCTACCAGGAGACAGGCCAGTACATCAGGAGATGTGGAGGAGGCTGTGGCGTAGGAGGGCAACAACCCAGCAGCAGGACCGCTACCTCCGCCTTTGTGCAAGGAGGAACAGGAGGAGCACTGCCAGAGCCCTGCAAAATGACCTCCAGCAGGCCACAAATGTGCATGTGTCTGCTCAAACGGTCAGAAACAGACTCCATGAGGGTGGTATGAGGGCCCGACATCCACAGGTGGGGGTTGTGCTTACAGCCCAACACCGTGCAGGACGTTTGGCATTTGCCAGAGAACACCAAGATTGGCAAATTCGCCACTGGTGCCCTGTGCTCTTCACAGATGAAAGCAGGTTCACACTGAGCACATGTGACAGACGTGACAGAGTCTGGAGACGCCGTGGAGAACGTTCTGCTGCCTGCAACATCCTCCAGCATGACCGGTTTGGCAGTGGGTCAGTAATGGTGTGGGGTGGCATTTCTTTGGGGGGCCGCACAGCCCTCCATGTGCTCGCCAGAGGTAGCCTGACTGCCATTAGGTACCGAGATGAGATCCTCAGACCCCTTGTGAGACCATATGCTGGTGCGGTTGGCCCTGGGTTCCTCCTAATGCAAGACAATGCTAGACCTCATGTGGCTGGAGTGTGTCAGCAGTTCCTGCAAGACGAAGGCATTGATGCTATGGACTGGCCCGCCCGTTCCCCAGACCTGAATCCAATTGAGCACATCTGGGACATCATGTCTCGCTCCATCCACCAACGCCACGTTGCACCACAGACTGTCCAGGAGTTGGCGGATGCTTTAGTCCAGGTCTGGGAGGAGATCCCTCAGGAGACCATCCGCCACCTCATCAGGAAGCATGCCCAGGCGTTGTAGGGAGGTCATACAGGCACGTGGAGGCCACACACACTACTGAGCCTCATTTTGACTTGTTTTAAGGACATTACATCAAAGTTGGATCAGCCTGTAGTGTGTTTTTCCACTTTAATTTTGAGTGTGACTCCAAATCCAGACCTCCATGGGTTAATAAATTTGATTTCCATTGATAATTTTTGTGTGATTTTGTTGTCAGCACATTCAACTATGTAAAGAACAAAGTATTTAATAAGAATATTTCATTCATTCAGATCCTAGGATGTGTTATTTTAGTGTTCCCTTTATTTTTTTGAGCAGTGTATATGAACCCTAGTACAAAGTGTAAATACATAAGGTTGATATACACATCTATTTACATGTTCTCTGGCTGGGGAAGAAAGCTATGAAATATAGATAAAAGCCTTAACATAAGGATAAGAATATAATACTAACAAAATAATTATTTGTAGTGTCTGTTATAACACTGCCTGTTTCATTGTTATTAAACTGCCTCATTGCCCTAGTCCTCCTCTGCAGCCATCTCATTCTAAGGTTAATTCACTTTAGTGTTTTATGAATACATGTTCTCATGTTATCTCAGTGAGTTTAGTCTGTTTTGAGGGTAGCTACTCACTGGGAGGTCAGTGCTCTTATTCATGCTTCGCTACATGTTCATTTCCCCATCACCCACACTATATCGATCCTTAGTTTCCTTTGTCAGTTGGTCTGTGTATCTATCACTGCACATGTTCATTTATTTATCTGCCCTGCATTTGTTATCTGTGTATCTTACCTGCATATTCCTGTGTGCGTCTACCCACCCACCTGTCCTGTACCTGCCTGTCTGTCCTGTACCTGCCTGTTACCTGCCTGTTTTGACCACCGTTAAGCCAAAATAAAGCGCTTCTGCATCTGCTCTGCCACCTTTCTGTATGCATTTGGGTCCACTGCGCTACACCAGCTTATGACAGTGTGTTAACACAGACAATACACTGCTCAAATAGATTATTTCTTCACTAAACATAATTCATCACTCATTCATTCCACTCCCAAAAACAAAACTGACTGCAGTCAAAATGCAGTCTGTGAAACAACTCTTTTCAGATTTGTACTGATCTTGTCCCATTGATGCTGGAGATGTGAATAAAAAATCTGAAATTGCAATGAAAACAAAACATACCTTTTCTAGCGACAATTGGTAAAATAAGGACAAAATGTTACATTCCAGCTTCCCTCCCCTTTCCCTACGGTGAGAGCGTCACTCTGTCTAATCCTCTTTTAAACCAACTGTTCACTGTGTTATTGCTTGGTTGTTCAGTTATTGTTGTGGAACAGAGCCTTTGAAGGAGCAGCAATTGTACTTCTGTCAGATTCTGTTTTTGTAGGTTGTTTGACCTGTGTGCAGTGGGTAATTAAATGGCTTTAAGGCAGTAGGTGGGTTTTTTTGCTAGCTAATGTTAGTTTGAGTGTTGATTATGATGGCTTTGTCACTGTAAATGGCAGCTGCTTTTGTTTATGGTAAATGATGCGGCTCTGCCACTTTGCATTTTTGTGCTTTTATTTTGAAGAGCACCGCTCTTCTACTACTTCCTGTTATTGCTGACACTAGGGATGTGCAATACCACTATTTTTCCTTCTGATCCGATACCAAGTAATACCAAGCCTAATACCCGATACGATATCGATACTTTTAGATGTCTACTTGTGTATGAAAATGATGACCTTTACAATGAACATTTGTGAATGTAATTATGAAAAGTATTTTATACCTCTGTATAAGAATTAAACAAGTTGCCAAATATCAGACTTTGTCTTTAATTGCTCTTATTAAAGAGAAAACAATCTGTGCAAATCAACAAGTCAACTGAGAACTCTGGGGCAAATCACATTTTATTTTAAAAAAATATCTTTAAAAAAATGAAAATAAGAACAGTTGCTCTGATTTATATATAGATAGAAGATATAATTCTTTTTGGACCAGACAGAGTGGTCATTCTGTCAGTTTGACATTTCCAGTTTATGTTCTTGTTAAACAACAGCATGTTGGCATGATCCCCCTTCAGTCTGTTTCTTCTCTGGCTCACTAACTCTCCTGCCTTGGAAAATATCCTATATATGTGAGGGTACACATATATAGGGAGAAGTGTTGCATTTTCTGATAGAATAGCAAGGGTGCCGATATTTTTAGCTATAACTGTACAACCAGCTACTGAGAGGACCAGGAACTTTGTTGGTGGGTGTTAGAGCTGAACGTTTCTGATTGGTTGCATATTTCTAGCATTTTATTTCAGCCCTGTGAGGACTCTGGAGATGGAGAAGCAGTCACCTGAGGTTAAATTACAGACAGCTAACATGTTGCTTGTTAAATATTAAGACGTCAACTGATGTGATACTGTTATCTGATCCAAAAGCTAAGGTTAGCTATCGACGCATGCCAATGCTAAGCACTGGCATTAATGTTAACCGGCAATGTAGTACAATAGTGGTATAAAGTGATTGTTGGTTAAATCAGTCTTACAAAATGATTTACCCTTGCAGTCACCAGCAGCCCTCATAAGTGTAGAGCATTTTACCTGATCTGCTTTGCCTTAGTGCTTCTTTTTTTAAAGTTTTTCATACTACGCACGTCACAATACAGAATTCACAATATAATGTTGCTGGTTAGAAAAATATATGCTGCAACGTCATACCATGCTTGTGTATTTATTTACTGTGGTGTGATTTGGGGTTATTTTTCAACATAAGAAAACAGATGCTGGGACTTGTTGGACACGGTGAGGGCACCGACCGAACCATCCTGCAGTGGGACAGCAACTGGATCAGTATATGCAGCAGCTGTTGGAGAGGACTGAACTAAAGACTGGCCCTTTCTCCACTACTATTCTATACCTATATATTTTGCAAGTTTTTATTTTTGTTCAATAAATAGTTGTGGATGGAACCAAATGTGTTTGTATCATGGCAGTTCTTAATTATATTAACATTTACAATGGTGTCAGTGAGTTATAGCTGTAAATTTGACCATTATACAACAATAAATTGTATAATGGTAAGTCAGGTAAGTGCACTTGGCACCAGTTCGGTAAGGCCATGGAGAGTCTTTCGATCGGTTATTCTGGCAAACCGTCCGGCACCCAGGAGGGGAAGACGGCAACTCGCACACTGTTTACAGTGGGCAGATAGTTGGGCGAGTACTTTGAGGATCTCCTCAATCCTACCAACACGCATTCCCCAGAAGAAACAGAGTTGGGGGCTCAGAGATGGGTGCTCTCAACAGTGGACCAGCTCTTCACCCTTGGCAGGGTACTGGATAGGGGCATGGGAGTTTGCCCAACCAGTCTACATGTGTTTTGTGGATCTGGAGAAGGGCCTATGATGACCATGTGCCCAGAGGCACTCTATGTGGGGGCACTCTGAGAATATGGGGTGGATGGCCCCTTGTTAAGGGCCGTTCCTCAATCCCTGCTGTAGTGTGTAGTGTGGGTGGGTGGATTGCCCACTCCGGGTCGGGGAGGAGTTCCTGCCCCAAGTGGAGGAGTTTAAGTATCTTGGGGTCTTGTTCACTAATGAGGGGAAAAATGGAGCGAGAGATGGACAGATGGATCGGTGCGGCATCTGTTCAGGCCTAGACTACAATCAAACGTGAAATTCCAGCCTGATTCAACAATGTATGGCAGAGTCAGACTCACTTCCTGTTTTGTTTTCGAGACCGAAATTCGCCACGACCACGCCCTCTGATGAAAAGCTTCACAATTTAACATCACCCATGTCTCTAGATCGTACAATCCAAATTTGAAGATGATTGGATCAAATCTCTAGGAGGAGTTCGTTCAAGTATGAGGCCTGGAAATAGCCAAAATATGATTTTTGATTAAAAATGGTGGACTTCCTGTTGGAGTTAGATGATGGCTCCAAGAGGCTTTTTTTGTGCGTCTTGGCATGTTGCATAACTCCTCCAAATTTCATACGCGTAGGTCAAACCGAGGCCAATGGGGACCCTCCAAAATCACACACCTAGGTGGCGCCATTGAGCCAGTTTTTGACCCCCAGTGCCTGGGCCCCCTAAAATACGAAATTTCACGCCCGACTTTGGGGGGGGTGCAAATTTTCATGACTTTTTGGGAATGAGGCCCGGAAATAACATCAACTTCCTTTTTTGAGGTAAGAGACCGAAATTTGCCACGTTGCCACAGTCACACAGTCTGATGGAAAGTTAAAAGCTTCACAATTTAATGTCGCCCATGTCTCTAGATTGTACTGTCCAAATTTTGAAATGATTCGATCAAAGCTCTAGGAGTTCGTTTAATACAAGGCCTAGAAATGGCCAAAATCGTGCAAATATTTGACATTTGATTCAAAATGGCAGACTTCCTGTTGGAGTTAGACCATGGCTCCAATAGACTTTTTTTTTTTTTTTTTTAGATGTTGGCATATTTCATAACTCCAACAAAACTCCAACTCCAAATTACATACACATAGGTGAAACTGTGTGTGGGGGCCCCTCTGAAAACCCCTACGTGGGGGGGGGGGTTTCCTGTCCCCAACAGGTGGCGCTTTTGTGCATCTTGGTTAATCTTGTTACATAACCCCTCCAAATTTCATATGCGTAGGTCAAACCGTGGCCAATGTGAACTCTCTCTGAAAACACATACATAGGTGGCGCGTTGAGCCATTTTTGGATGTCCAGGCCTCTTAAAATACATGTAATTTTACACCTGACTTTGGGGGGGTGCACAAATTTTTTGGGGTTTTCTTTTCGGGCATGTTTAGGCCCTGAAAATTGCAATTTACTTTTAGGAAGAATAACATGAATTTGAGAAAAAATAATAAACATTTGAGTTACAATAGGGCCCTAATTAAAGCTGTAAGCAGCAGTATTGGACAGGCCCTCCTCAGCACCTCCACGCCCATTGGGGGGGGGGCAGCATTTTGGGGGCACCGGCTCGACACTGGGCGGAAAACACGTGAGCCTTAGCAGCCATTAGATGGTCAGTGAAGTTCAAACATGTATGTGAAACGTTTCCTGGGGGCTGCTCCTTTGAATATTTTTAGGGGGCGCTATGGAACCATTTTATCACACACAATCCTGAGACTGACATTTCTAGTGAGATTTTACCACTTTCAATGAAAGCTTCGTAATTTATCGTCGCCCATGTGTTAAGATCGTACAGTTCAAATTTGAAGATGATAGGATCAAAGTTCTAGGAGGAGTTAGTTCAAATACAAGGCCTGGAAATGACTAAAATAGTGGCGAAAGTGGACATTTAATTCAAAATGGTGGACTTCCTGTTGGAGTTAGACCCCAAAGGCTAAATCCAAGAGGCTTTTTTGTGCATCTTGTCAAGTTACATAACCCCTCCAAATTTCATATACTAGGTCAAACCATCTGCGGGGGCCCCCATGAACACCCATACAAAGGTGGCACCAAAACATCACCAAAACGTCATTTCCTGTCTCCAGCAGGTGGCACTAAAACCAAAACTGCGCAAATTTTCATGAGTTTTTGGGCATGTCTAGGCCCTCATAATTGCAATTTACTTTTAAGAATAACATGAATTTGATGAAAAAAACCCAAATTATTTGAGTTACAATAGGGCCTCACACTGCGCCATTGGTGCCCTTCGGTGCTCGGGCCTTAATTACATAGTACTCTGCTTCTTGTCAGTCAGTAACTTCTTTTTTTAATGAAACTTGGATTGTTGGGAGATACTGTACACAGGCATGTGTACATGCCTCCTGATGAGATGGCGGATGGTGTCCTGGCGATCTCCCCTAGACATTATGAGGCATTACTTGATGGCTTGGATGCACTGATAACATCCCAGAGGTTCTCAATTGGATTCAGGTCTGGTGAACGTGAGGGCCAGTATATGGCACCAATGCCTTTGTCATCCAGGATGTCTACACACTTTGGCCACATGAGGTCAGGCATTGTCATGTGCGAGGACGAATCCAGGACCCATTGGCAGTGCTCCTCCTCTCACAAAGGAGCAGATACTTTTCCTGCTGCTGGGTTGATGCCCTTCTTTTTGTATCTCCTCCATGCTCTTGAGATGGTGCTGGGAGCTCGCACGAAAGGACTACCTGTACAACCTGAATGGGCTTCAGGTACTGCCTGACGCTACCAGTAGTGACAAGAAAACAAGGAAAACACAAAATTAAAGACAAATCACTCGGGAAGGATAAAGAGCAATTGTCTATGGCTACCACCCACAAAGGGACTATGTTAGGATGGATGGGTTGTGCAATATATTGCTTTAAAGCTTTGACTAAAGGCACTTGAATGTTTGTATATGTGGCGAGGGGAGTGAGCGGCATGTAGTTAAAGGTATCTAAGAAAGGTTGCGATAACGCCACCCAAGGGAATTTCACCCCCGGGAAACTTCTTACTCAAGCTTTTAATGGTTAGGCACACAGATTCGTTTACACCACAAAAAAACAATTTTATTTAATAGAAAAATAATCAAAACCAAACAGGATCAAAAGTGTCTATAAAATTAATGTTTGGGCAAGATCAGATAAGAGTATAGGTCTGGGGCTGACTACAGCAGCATTAACCAGAAAGGGGAGAAAAATTCACAAACCAAACCACCTGTGCACTGTACACCAAATGAAGCACTCGACCACCACCAGGGAAGGGGATGCTGCCTCAGGCCCACAGCACCTGCATGCAAAGTAAGTGTTAATCAAGCCACAAACAATCTAGTGCATCAAACAATACAATAAACAATAATGAAAATGGGACAACCTACTAAATATAACCAAACAAAAACCAAAATACCATTAACAGAACAAAATAATTATACAAAAAGAAAAGAGGCCTAACAAGCTAAAACAGGAGAGCTCCGCAGAGCTAGAACGAGCCCCGTGGAAGGGCCAAAACGCCTCCAGGAAGAACCAGAAAGCCAAAACCAGAGGGCTCGGTAGACCTGCACAAGCCCAGCAGAGCCAAAACAGGGAAGCTCAATAGGATCACACAAGCCCCAAAATGTCCAAGCCAGGAGAGCGGTGACAAGCCACACAAGCACCATGCAGAGCCAAAACAGGGGAACTGGCCAGGGATTAATAAACCCACAGGAGGGTTGGCAATTACCCAGGGCAGCTAAAATGTGAGCAAATAAATGTATTATTATGCCGATTAATAATTGCGTAATCTGAAAGTGAAACCCATACATACCCAAAAGGTGCAGCATCAGCGCGGCCCCAGAGGAGACGGAGAGGGCCAAGCGGCACAATCCCTCTGCAGCATAACATATAAAAATTAGCAGGGAGCCACATTACACGCAAAGAATTACGGAGAAGGCAGACTCACCATGCAGTTACAGGGCCATACATGATCATACATGACACGATCACTCCCCCCACACGAGCAATCAGCCGCGCTGCTGTGAGGAGGACAGATAAAGCATTCCGCATGTTGTGATGAATGGATGAGGAGATGGCAGCGCGTCTTACCTATTTCAAGATGTTTCATGACACAAAGGCCGCCACGCCAATTGAGCCGTGCTGTCACACCAGCTGCAGCCACCGGAAAGGCCGGAAAGGCCAGGGAAAAGAGAGAGAGCAAGGTGCGCTGCTCCACCTGGATTTAAATACCTGCTCTGCGCCGCCCTTCCACAGGTGCGCCATAGCTCTGGCAACACAAGGTGCGCCCATATATATGTGGCGCAGAGGAAAGGGACCTCCGGCCACATATATATGAATACTAGTATGTTGCAGTGCCATACCCCGTGCCATATAGTGCGCAGAGGAAAGGGACCTCCGGCCACATATATATGAATACTAGTATGTTGCTTACCCCGTAACTCTTTGTGTAAAATGTAGAATGACATTTGTACAATGCAACAAGACTGAGCCAACTTCCTTCCTTCCTTAAACTTCCTTAAGGGGACTATAAAATATTATTGTCTTATAACACTATTTTGATGTTAAACAAAGGACATCTCACAGGTGCTCGTGTAGCTTACTCATCTTTATAACTATTTCCTGGACGGCCCCTTCTGCTGGCTCGACATGATGGATCATGTCCCCTATTATTTGGCCTTTGCAATCAGGATGGCCCACAAAGAGGATGGACTGTTAGCCAAGCGCATTCAGCTTTAAAACCTGCAAGAATAAGGATGAAGACAAATATAAGCAGCCACACTCTGGTTTGACAAGTTACTATTACAGGAGATCATGGTACAGTATAGGTGTGTGTGTGTGTGTGTAGACCAACTCAGATTGGTTGGATTAATCACAGTTTGCAATTGTTTTCGCTGACATGTTAATGTGGTCTGTGGATGTTTTTAGCTTTAGAACTGCTATAAAATTATCTTTACCTTTATTTATTCAGGAATTTTTTTTGCAAGAACGCCCTGACTGCATGCACATAGTTAAACACATGCAGATACATTGACAGCTAACTAAAACAACCACATTCTGATCTGCTGGACACTGAGCAGTTGGAATTAAGGGGCCTTAGCCATAAAGATCCCATATAAATTTACCGTTACAGGATAGGTGAAAGTAACAAAACTCTTACACAAGGAAAATAGTTGCTTCTCTAACTCGATTATAATTACAGATAGAAATCAGAAGAAGAGTAGAATAGAATGTAGAATGTATTTTGTTGTGATGGTTTTATCTCCATTATATATACAGTACCAGTCAAAAGCTTGAACATATCTTTTTTGGAACAATATATTGTACATACCATGGTGCAGTATATACCCACCTATTTGGACTAAATAATGTGCAAGGAATTATTAACAACTGTCATAATTATTTAATTGTCTGATAGGCCAAGGCCCCTGCTTAATAGGCCATACAGTGGTGTGAAAAAGTGTTTGCCCCCTTCCTGATTTCTTTTTTTTTCTTGCATCTTTGTCACACTTAAATGTTTCAGATCATCAAACAAATTTAAATATTAGTCAAAGACAACACAAGTAAACACGAAAAATGCAGTTTTTAAATGAAGGTTTTTATTAAGGGAGAAAAAAAAATCCAAACCTACATGGCCCTGTGTGAAAAAGTGATTGCCCCCCCTGTCAAAACATAACTTAACTGTGGTTTATCACACCTGAGTTCAATTTCTCTAGCCACACCCAGGCCTGATTACTGCCACACCTGTTCTCAATCAAGAAATCACTTTAAATAGGACCTGCCTGATAAAGTGAAGTAGACCAAAAGATCCTCAAAAGCTAGACATCATGCCGAGATCCAAAGAAATTCAGGAACAAATGAGAAAGAAAGTAATTGAGATCTATCAATCTGGAAAAGGTTATAAAGCCATTTCTAAAGCTTTGGGACTCCAGCGAACCACAGCGAGAGCCATTATCCACAAGTGGCAAAAACATGAAAACAGCAGTGGCTGACTGACCAAAATGACCCCAAGAGCGCAGTGACGACTCATCCAAGACACTGAATCATTTAATTACAAAAACAGAATTAAATGCAAAGAATATAAAGTTTGAAAAATCTTAAAACTTAATTAAAATGAGAAGGCTTTTCATAAGTTCTTCATTACCTGTGGTCAGAATTGGAAATGTTATCACTATTTGGGGTACTTATTCAATTAATCTATAAACCAATCTGCCACCCCAGAAAAAATGATTGTAATTAAGCTAATTCATCTGACAACTGAACTTGCATTACATCAACGCTGTCTTCTTGGGAGGAGGTTGTTGCAGCTCAGCTCCTGCTGTGTCTACCTGGTCAGCAGGCTGCTCTGCTGCAGGTGTGGGGGCACTGGTACCTGCTCCTCCCTCATCTGTTTACCCCACAGGGAAATTGGTCTGTAAATATTATCACACTTGCAAAAAAACACAAAAAAAAACTACATCTGGACGACATTTAGAAAAAAAATATAGGCCATAAACCAAGTTATTAAAAAATCATGCATGCACTTTTAGAGGAAATCCCTCTCTAAATACATTATTTTTTATTTGATTTTTTATTTAACTCCAGCAGGTGTATCTGTCTGACAGATTGCTGAGGATGGCTCTCCTCATGATGCTCACGGTGGGGGAGTTATCTTCATAGGGTGCCATGCACTTCTTGATCATGTGCTTTAAGGGCACAATGAGAGACACTGTTGGGGTTTTTTCATCATTCAGCACGGTGGTGGCTGTCTTCAGAGGTTTAAGAAGTTCGTCGGACGTCTGCACTGAGGACAGCTGCTGCCACGGCTGGTTGCTGTTCGAGATAGCTTTCAAACATATCTAGACTGCTGTTCCAGTGCGTTGCGACGTCCATGATGAGCTTGTGCTTTACATACTTGTTGAGTAGCGCTTTCTGTTTGGACGCTAACACAGTGGTGCCTGTGGGGCTTCGGTGGAAAAAGGCTACAACCCGTCTCACCCAACCCAGCAGACGGGTGACGTGGAGTCACCCAACTGGTCTGTGCATCCTCGATTTCAAAACCACTTGCGACCGCCACCATGTCTCTTGAAGCGTCTGAATACCTGACAGTGACGTACGACATCAAACACATACACAGTGGCGTATGATGTCGATCAAGTGAACTCAAAAGTAGATTATGCCCTCCGCTGTTTAAAAAGGGCATCACAATCGTCACACAATTGTATTGATTTTTAACTGTCTCGCAATGCATCGTTACATCCCTATGCATGACAGTTGCACAGGGCAGTTGGATTTGATCACACACAAAGAGTATCATTATGTGACTTAGCCAAGTTCATGAGACATCTAAATGTTAAAATCATCATATTCCTTCACAACACAGGGCGTAAATACCTGCAGTGTTTTCAGACACGATTCCCCACATTCACAAACAATTTGGTTATACCTTCACAACGAACACTATTATTTGACTGAAATCCAGATAGGTTTTTTGGGTGCCTCTCTTTTGTCTGTCAATATTGTTACAGCACGTATAAAAATCCCGTTTCACAACTGTAAAAACAGATGCAATGTCTTTTCTTTACACAGTGCCGTAGTCACCACAGCAGTAGTAGTATAAAGTGTCCTGAGGATTTGTAAATCTCCACACTGTTTTGAGCAACAAAAACAAAAAGAAACAACGCACAACATCATACCACGTAACACACTAAAATACAGCGAGTCATGCAGAAACACATACAAAGTCGGGCAAAAAACGCAACGTGTGCAGCTGCTGTTTGTTCTCGTGGTGAGCACAGATTGGATAGCAAGGTACCGCATGAGTGTTTTAGACAGCCTGTTAAGAAAGAAGAACCGACTAAAAAGTACATATTACTTCATTTTGAGACTCTGTACCATAACGGCAGGCATGAAGCAAATTTTGCTTGTGCAATTGACTTTGACGGAAACACGTTTTGTTTCAATACCTCAAAACGCGTCTACGCATTTGTAAAGCAATACAGCCAGCCAAAATACCATGATTACACACTGTTGGAATACTTTGTAAAACAAGGTATCAGGGTAGTAGAGTCTTTCTGATGTTTGACAGGCGTTCAGACAGCAGTGGATTGACTTGTTCAGCTTCCTGCCAATGCGTCTGGCAAAAACACCCACAGCCCTAGGGTTTGAGGATATGGAGAAGGGGTATTTTCCTCATAAGTTTAACACCAGGGAGAATGAGTATTACATAAGAAGTTACCTTGATCCTTCTTACTATGGGTGTGATACCGTGATCCGACAGCGTGAACTGCTTTTATGAAAATGAATTGATTTTACAGGGGACTATTACGCTAGCCTGTAAGAGAAGTGAAGACAGGTGTGATACCATCAATAGCTTCCTGCTTCGAGGGATACTGTTGTTTACATGGTCTATAAGAAGATTTAGACAGCGTGATCACCACAGGTGGAGCATTTTTTTCTCAAACCAAAATCATACTTTCCCTTAGCCCACAGAGAGGGGGGCACTTTGTTCAAAGTTGGAGGGAGCAGAGAAGAGTCAGCGAACATTGGCTCAGTGTGTGGAGAGAATTTGTCATATTCATCAACCAGGTATACAGATCTGAATGCATGAATGTCAAGAGGAGACAAAAATGTTTGTAAAAATCTGTTGATGGCGAATACATGATTTTGGTATCACCTGTAGGCTTCCACTCAGAGATGGCGTTGCATTTAAGTGTGAAGGGGCCCAAGTCTCTTCCATTCCTCAGGAAGGAGACTTAGACAGGGCAATGTGGGGGTGGAAGTTTTCCACCAGGAACACACGCTGCTGAGCAGAGTTCAGTGTCACTGAGATAACACTCCTGCTTAAAGACCAAAACAAAGCAGAGCAATAAAGGGAATCCTTCACATCGCGAGAGTTTTCATAATCAGAGTCAGGACCTTGAGACACATTAGCAGTACAGTACAGTTCCTCTGGGGACACAAATTGTGCACATGCAAGCACAATATCATAGGCTATTTTCACCATGTCTGTAGCAAAAGAGAGAGGAAATTTTCCACTCATACACATGCAAAGGAACGGAGGAGCTGTATTGTACAAGCGACATGTAAACAGGCATGGTTCTAACAACTTTGAGACCACTTGGTGTAGACATCAAACTAATGCCTAGTGTCAACATGAGGTCTCTTCCTAAAGAGATCAACAGGACAGCAGTCTGAAGACAGAAAAGCATGCTTAGTTGCAAGGTGAGGAGCAGTAGCATCATAGTGGACGCATGTCATGGGGACTGTGAATTTTTCTTGAACGGTTACTGAAGCACCCTGAGAATTCATGTATCTACCATTAAGTTTTGGAGCTGGAAAATCTCTTCTCCTGTGTGACATATTTAGCATATGTTTCAGTAAAATGTACAGTTTTTGTTTTTGTTTCTAAATGCTCTGTTGCTGTCCCCTAATGTATGTGTGTGTGGTTAGTAGAGCAAGCTTCATTGCGTGTGGTGTGTGTGTGTGTTTTACTTTCCTTACCCGCTGCTGCTGGAGGATGGCTCCTTCTGTCTCCACATGCCCCCTCCCCCCTCTCAGTTCAGTCAGACATCTGATGGGTGTTGGGGTCCCAGGGACCGTTGTCATCCTTTTGCTCTGGGAACAGTCAGCAGCCCAATGACCTTTCTTGTGGCAAATGTAGCCACCTCTGCCATGATCTCTTCATTATCTGTTGAAATCAAACCCTCTCTGGTTCTGTGGCTGTTGTTGTCAGTGGTTCTCAGCCAGGTTGGTGACAGTTTTGACCATCGTGAGGTGAGCAGAGTGTATGCTTTTCTCTGTTGTCTGTCTTCTTTGTCTTCTCGGCGACAGCCTGCTTTTCTGCATGATTGGCATATCAGATGAGCTCAGTGAGGCGGGCGTCTTCATAGCCCACAAAGTTCTGCTTTGTGACCGAAGAGATGAGAGATGTAAGGCAGCAGCCCTTCCAGGAAACATTTTATCATGTGGCTCTCCCAGAGGCCTGGTCATTACCTCTGTCTGTCGGCTCGTGCAAGCCGCTGTGTTTGTCACCGAAAAGCAGATGGAGTCTGGTGTAGTAGTCAGTCTCTGGTTCTGGTTCCGAGTCACGCTCCCTTCCCTCAGCCTCAGTTTCAGTCTCTGGCCTCGGCTTCAAGCTCGGCTTCACGCCCGGCTTCACTCCTGGCCCACTGTTTTATGGGTGGTGGGATGAACTTCCCCTCAGTCCTCATCTGCGCCCTCTGCACCTGGTGCGTCTGGTGAGAGTCAGCAGCAGCAGGAGCTCTGGATGGGGCCTTAGGTGGTCCAGCTGAGGCCTTGGGTGGTCTGGTCAAGAGCTTTGGCCATCTGCCAAGTGGTCGGGTCAGTGATGGGTCTGTCTGTGGTGCGGCTGGGTTCTGCGGTTCAGGTGCATTGGGAGGTGGAGGGCATTTGTCGAGATCATGATCCACCTTAGGCAGATAGGGACAAAGAAGCAACCTGAGAAATATCAACTGTTTTTTGATTAGTCTCTTCAACAATCTTATCCGAGTCCTTCTGAATGTTTTCACTTTGCTTAGATAACTCAAATCAAAATCAAATCTAATTTATTTATTTAAAGCCCAAAATCACAAACATCGTTTGCCTCGGAGGGCTTTACAATCTGTACAGTTGTGACACCCTCTGTCCTTCCTTAGACCCTCTCGAACCGAGTCAGGAAAAACTTCAAAAAACCCTTTATGGGAAAAAGAAGAAACCTGAGGAAGAGCCACAGAGGAGGGATCCCTCTCCCTGGGACGGACAAACGTGCAATAGATGCCACATGTAATGGAAATGAGTGCATGAGTCCAGGTGCATCTCTAGATGTCCTCATATGGAGCTCCCCTCATGTCTTTTCTTTGTCTTTTTTTTTTAACCTCATCCTTCCACATTTTAAACACCTTCTATAACTCGCCACTGTATGATGTAAGTATTCCACATTTTCTTTCTCAGTAGTTCTGCCTCTTTTTATTTATTTCTGCTTCTAAATGAGTTATTGGCTCAGACTGAGTGACCCCCCTTTGGGGAATCCACACAAAGTGATCCATTCACACAAATGTTTGCAACTTTCTGTTATGTCTCATCAAATCTGTTAAGTTTTCATGTCTGTCATGTCTTCTGTTTCCTGTTCTGGCTTGTCTGTTTTATTTTGAAATCCCTAACTCTCCTCTCGTTTCAGGTCTCTTTAACTTCCTGCCACTGTGTGTGTTCCCGCCATTGTGATTGTCTGCCCCCGCCCTCTGATTGTTTCCACCTATTCTGTTCCCCATTACTTCTTGTGTATATATTGTCTGCGTTTCGTCCCTGTCTCGTTGCCAGATCGTTGACCGTATTCACGTGTTCATGTTCCTGTCTACGTTTTGTTTCAAGAACTTTTCGATCCAGCCATCAAGCCACGACAAAGAAACCAAATCAGCTTTTATAAGAACTTTTATTAAAAGCTTCTTTTTGCAAACCGAAAAACCTGACTTTGGCCTGCATTTGGATCTGCCTTGTGCCACCGCAACACTTTCTTTGCTGTATTTATTTTTGACTGTTACTATGGGTCCCTCAGGTGGAGGAGTCTTTCCCTGCTTTGCACCCATTCTGATACAAACACAGTAAACACAGACATCACTGTGAGTCCCCGATTGATTTTTGGTACAAAAGGAGTCATACCGTTTCACACTCAGATCTGCTGTCTACCATCTCTTCACTGCTGTGACCAGTATGCCAATCATCAACAGACACATCTCTTAGGTCAAAGGACTTCGAAGTTTAATGTCTGCCCGTTTTATCTGAAACAACAGGTATTAAAAATGACTATCAAGCATCCACCTTTGTTTCCCCGTTATACTACTACTTCACTTAGACCCGCCGCCTACCGCGTCTTTTCTACTAGGACCAGTATGTTAATCATCAACACACGGATCTCTTAGGTCAGAGGACTTCAGTGTTTTAGACTCACACAACAGTCACAAAAAAGAAATACTTGAGAGCTCTCTTTAACTATCATAATCTCAGTATCTCACCAAATGAGTAGGAGGTTGGCCCCAAGTGGCTTCTTTGGGATCCCTGTGGAGACAGCCAGGAGCCCCTGGGGATCAGTCCTCTCATCTCCCAAGCTTTTCACAGAGGCAGGAGGATGTTTTTCTCTCCCAGTCACCATTCTCCATTGGCTCCAGACGATCTCTCAAGGGAGTGTATGCTGGATGAGGACTCACAAGTCATAACAGAAAAAGCACAGATACTAGTGAAATACAGTCAAAGGTATGTGAGACAGAGAGAGGGTACAAGGTCTGGACAGAGCAATAATGGACATTATGAAACTGCCTGATATGAATGTAAAAAATATGCAGTGATATCTGGCAGTAGTGAAACAGGGTGAACGTGAAAAGGCCGTATGAACTTTATCGCTTCCAAAGTGTGAAATCAGTGACGCAAATGTTTTAGGTCTTAAGCCTGCCCCGGTAGCTAGCGATGGTGGTGGTGATGACAACAGTAAAAGGGCCAGGTTGCTGAAGATGTTTTAAAACACTTGCCTGAGAGAAGCAGGAACAAAGGCAAAACAGATGTGAGATGCGATGGCCTGATCAAAAAAACATATAGTGTGGATGGATCAAGGAGAAATTGTTTTTAACAAACAACCGGACAAACATTCACATCTGTTTGACCTGCTGTAAAGTGTTACGGCATCCCACAATGTTTCAGATATGTCTAGACTCTTGGGGTGGGGCATGTTTTTAAAAACACTGGCTAGTTTAAATGTACCCTATCCCCAACACTCAGGTGCGTAGGGTTATTGCCCAACATAAAGGTGGTGGTGAAGACTCAAGTGGTGAAATAAGCTTTATGACCCGTGACGATTCACACTCTAGAAAGTGTTCATTTGTTGATTCATGTAGATTTAGCACACTGCTCAGGACACCAAAGACAAGGGGATCTAAGTCACGCAGATTAGAGTCTTCTGCTTGGTTAGATTTTTGATATATATATATTTTTTCTTTTTCTTTTTTTTTTTTTGTTCAAAGTATTTTTATTGATTTTTCAAGTTGTATAAGATACAGTTTGACATACACTTTGATACATTTCAACACAATCCCACCCCATAAACAAACCCACCCCACTGCACCATCACAAATTCACATTACATCACAGATTCAATAATAAGATAAGATAAGATAAGATAAGATAAGATCTTTTATTGATCCCACGGTGAGTGGGGAAATTCCACTGTTACAGCAGCTCAAAACAAAGTAAAAGAGACATTAAATAATAGACAAAAAAACACACAAAGACACAAAAAAACAGTATTTACAATAAATAGTAAATAATAATAATAAGAGAAAAAGAAAGAAACAGTATATTTATATACACAGCCTCACCCAGTTAGATGTGCAGTGGTGAGGTGTTATTGCACAATAAATGTGATACATAGTATAAAAAGGAAAAAAGTAAAGAAGAGAGAAAAGGACAAAAACAAAACAAAAAAAAAATACAAAAGCAAACAAACAAGCAAACCGCAAATTAATTTACCAAGATAAACAAATACATATATAAATCCAAAAAGAAGAAGAAAAATAAATAAATATCCATCCATCCATCCATCTTCAACCGCTTGATCCGAGACCAGGTCGCTGGAGGCAGCAGTCTGAGCAGAGATGCCCAGACTTCCCTCACCCCAGACACTTCCTCCAGCTCTTCCGGGGGGACCCCGAGGCGTTCCCAGGCCAGCCGAGCCGAGAGACATAGTCTCTCCAGCGTGTCCTGGGTCTTCCCCGAGGCCTCCTCCCGGTGGGACATGCCTGGAACACCTCCCTAGGGAGGCGTCCAGGGGGCATCAGAAACAGATGCCCAAGCCACCTCAGCTGACTCTGCCTCGATGCAAGCGGAAGGAGCAGCGGCTCTACTCCGAGCTCCTCCCGAGTGACCGAGCTTCTCACCTATCTATCTCTAAGGGAGCGCCCAGCCACCCTGCAGAGGGGGAAACTCATTTCGGCCACTTGTATCCGCATGATCTTGTCCTTTCGGTCATGACCTGACAAAATTCCAAAGTTCATGACCATAGGTGAGGGTGGGAATGTAGATTGACCGGTAAATCGAGAGCTTCGCCTTTCGACTCAGCTCCTTCTTCACCACACGACGGTCCGGTACACCAACCGCACATAACTGCATGGACGCTGCACCAATCCGCCTGTCAATCTCACGCTCCATCTTTCCCTCACTCGTGAACAAGACCCTGAGATACTTGAACTCCTCCACTTGTGACAGGACCTCTCTACCCACCCGGAGAGGGCACGCCACCCTTTTCCGGTCAGTCAAGAACCATGGCCTCAGGATTTGGAGGTGCTGATTCTCATCCCAGCCGCTTCACACTCGGCTGCAAACCGCTCCAGTACATGCTGAAGGTCCTGGCCTGATGAAGCCATCAGAACAACATCATCCGCAAAAAGCAGAGATGAAATCCTGTGGTTCCCAAACCGGACTCCCTCCGGCCCCTGGCTACGCCTAGAAATCCTGTCCATAAAGATTATGAACAGGACCGGTGACAAAGGGCAACCCTGCCGGAGTCCAACATGCACTGGGAACAGGTCTGACTTACTGCTTACTTCCTGCTCCGGTCGTACAGAGACCGAACAGCCCTTACCAAAGGCCCCCGGACCCCATACTCAAGGAGCACCCCCACACAGAATACCACGAGGGACACGGTCAAATGCCTTCTCCAGATCCACAAAGCACATGTGGACTGGTTGGGCAAACTCCCATAAACCCTCAAGCACCCTGTGGAGGGTATAGAGCTGGTCCAGTGTTCCACGACCAGGACGAAAACCGCATTGTTCCTCCTGAATCCGAGGGTCGACTATCGGCCGAATTCTCCTCTCCAGTACCCTGGCGTGAGACCTTCCCGCTTCCAGGGAGGCTGAGAAGTGTGATCCCCCTGTAGTTGGAACACACTCTCCGGTCCCCCTTTTTAAAAAGAGGGACCACCACCCCAGTTTGCCACTCCAGAGGCACTGTCCCCAACCTCCATGCAATGTTGCAGAGGTGTGTCAGCCAAGACAGCCCCACAACATCCAGAGACTTGAGGTACTCAGGGCGGATCTCATCCACCCCCGGCGCCTTGCCACTGCAGGAGCTTACGTGAACTACCTCAGTGACTTCGGCTTGGGTGATGGACGAGTCCACCTCAGAGACTGGCAATAGGTTCTATGGATATTCCTAGCAGGTCAGAAAAGAATTGTGACAAAGTAGCTATTGCTGTTCCACAGCGATCACATTTAGGATCAGTATTTAGTGTTACCTTTGCCAATCTCGCTTTGGACCAATGTAACCTATGAACAATCTTAAACTGCATTATCTTATGTCTTAAGCAAATTGAAGATGAGTGTATCTTATCTAATGTGGAGTCCCATATATCCTCAGTAAATTCTAAATGCATCAGAGGTTGTAAATTGTGAGAATTGAGTGACAAATAGATTATTCCGATCAGCCCTTTATGGTCGGAGTTAAGTTTTAAAAGAGAGTCAAGAAGAGTGGTGGGTGGTATCAATGGAAATTGAGCTGATTGTGAGGATACAAAGCTGCGGAGTTGCAGATATTTGTGAGTGTGAGTTGGGGATTTCATATTTTAATCTTAGCTGCTCGAATGAGGCAAAGTTATCATCAACATATAAGTCTTTGAGAGTTGCTAATCCATTCCTGGTCCAAATATCAAAGGATCCATCTATAACTGAGGGTTTAAACATATTATTCTTTGATATAGGGGCATTAATTAGCATGTCATTAAGTGAAAACGCTCGTCTAAACTGTGCCCAAATCTTGAAGGAATGCTTAACCACTGGATTCACAGAATATCTGAGTATAGGTTCTGGTAATGGGAGCTTGGAGCAAAGTAAAGCATGTAAAGAGGCAGGTCTACATGACAAGTTTTCTAATTGTAACCATTTTGGGCCACTATCTTGTGATGGGTTAAGCCAATGAAACATAGCGCGTATATTAGCCTACCAATAATAGCACTGCAAATTGGGTAAGGATAGTCCTCCATGTTCATGGTGTCGCTGTAAGATGGTCTTTCGTATTCATGGAATTTTTTTATTCCAGATGAATGAAGATAACAATTTGTCAATAAGTAAAAAGAAGGATTTCGTCAAAAAGATAGGAATACACTGAAATAGTGTTGAATCCCGAGTTTTCCCCTGTACAGGTGGAACTGGACCAGCTCTCCGTTCAAAGGGTCCGATCCCTAATAGCCTATAGGTATTACCTAGTAGTTTACTTTAGGGATAATTTAAGCTGGTGTCGAGGAGACTCGCCTAGTTTCTCACTGCCTACATCCGAGCGTCTACCCTGCTACCTCCAACCTGGCACTAGGCTGAATAGCCAATAAGAGCCCAGTACCCGATCGGCCACGCCCGTTCACGGCAGCTCTCCTCTAAGTGATCCTGGCACTTGGTGTGGTTACTAGGAATAAATTTAGAGACCTGGACAGCAGGTTCCCAAGGGTCAGTTGATTTTGTTGGCTAGAGTAATCTAAAAATAGAACCTCTGTGATGATGACACACCCTATTACCCAAAACACTTTTCCAATCAAAAATCCAATGTCCAGATTCTATACTTTAATTGCAGTGCTTAGTTTTATTGCAAAAAATAGGCAAGGGCAAGCATACAGCATAAAAATTACGATTAAAATAATAGTTGAATAATTAAAATTAATTAAAGTTAATAGTTAATTTAAAAATTTAATGATTAAAAGTTCAATAATATGACCTGAATCAGAGGCTGTTGCTGTGTGGAAAATGTCCCAAAAATAGAGAAAAAGAGAAGAGCCACTTGGCCACAGCAGTTCTTCTTTTCAGCCGAGTTGTGAAATCTGGTAAAAATCTTGACCTTGTACAAAGTCCAAAATAATATAGTGTTCACAATCTTGCTGCATGAGCGGAGAGAATGTCCAGAGTTTGATTTGAAGTTCCTCAACTGGGTGGCGATGGATAATCTTCGTTCGGTCGATCCTCTATTTTCAGTTGAAGTCAATCTGGAAATTTCTTGATGTTGAATAACTGCTCAAAAACTCTCTCTCTTGTGGTGATTTTTCAGCTGGAGTTTTAATGCCTAGATGTGGTCGATCTGACATCAGGTCTCCGCTGCCGAAGATCCCCCGAAGACTAACACTAAACTTCCCTTTTACTCTCCCTTTTATACCTTTTTATAATTTATTCTTACGTGATATGGTCTGATACACAGTTGATGCCCACTTTAATCCCTTTTTTGGTTATATTTTCATATCTGACCTTATCATTGGTTACAGTCGCTGGTCAAGCTTACTTCTTCTTTTTCCCGTTTTGGCTAAGGATGACTTCATTGTCACAAGACAGTCACAAGAGATGATTACAACACACAAATCAACAGTTTTTACACCTCTTATACACGATCATTTCATCAAATCATTCATATTAATTCATTAAAAGATTATAAAATCTCAAAAATCACTTCATTAATTATTTCACATTTTACTTAACTCTCGGTCATAGTTACTTTAATCATCATATATGGTTACATACTGCTCTTGCTTGTATATGCGCATTGTGTTACATTGCCTCGGTGGAAAAGCACCCCTGATTCCTGTTATCTTTAGATGAATCAGTACCTTACTGCTCCTAGGTGGGCCTGGGCCTTGTAAGGCCTTTCATAGTGATGGCAGAGAGGGATTTTCAACCTTACTTGACAATAGATACAAGAATCTAAGTAGCACATTCATTTTAATGGTGTTAATTCAACCTCCTAATGATAATGGCAATAAGTTCCAGCGCTCAAGATCATTTTTCAGAGATTCGATAAGTGGGAGGAAGTTGACTTTGTAAAGATGTTTAAAATTATGCGTAATCCAAATACCTAAATATTTAAATTTATGTTTACTTATTTTAAAGGGCAATGAACTAAACTCAGTCTGTTTAGCAGCAGAATTTATAGGCATAAGTTCACTTTTTGTGTATTTATTTTATAACCAGATATTTTTCCAAATGTATCTAATAAGGTAAGTGTCAGTGGTAGGCTACTTAACGGTTCAGACAAGTACAAGAGCATATCGTCCACGTAAAGGGATACTTTATGTTCAGTATTATTCCTCTGTATGCCTTTAATCGAGATATTGTCAAGTAGGGCTATCGCTAGTGGTTCAATTGCCAAAGCAAATAGGAGTGGGGATAAAGGGCAGCCTTGTCTGGTCCCACGTCGCAGTGGGAAGAAGGAGGATAAGTTCTTATTTGTACGAATTGCTGCTAAAGGGAGAGAGTAGAGAATGTGAATCCAAGAAATAAACTTTGCGCCAAATCCAATTTTTTTTAGACTATAAAAGAGGTAATCCCACTCCGCCCGATCAAATGCTTTCTCAGCATTGAGTGATAGAAGCACCTCAGCAGTGTCAGGTGGAGTGGGATTATAAAGGATATTCATTAATCTACGTATGTTAAAAAATGATTGACGATTTTTAATCCAGTCTGATCATCAGAAACTACAGAGGGTAAAACATTTTCGAACCGGAGGGCTAACATTTTGGCAAGTAATTTACTGTCAACATTTAGTAATGAGATGGGTCAAAAAGAGCTGCATTCTAGAATATTTTTACCTTTTTTATGGATTAATGATATGACAGCTTGTCTCATTGTATTAGGTAGTAAGCCGGAATTAAATTATTCTTCATAGGCGGAGAGTAGGATAGGAGCAAGTTCATCTGCAAATTTTTTAAAGAATTCAATCAGGCTATCCATCTATCGGTCCAGGAGATTTCCCATTTTGCATAGACCTAGTTGCAGTAATAAATTCTTCTTTGGAAAATGGATTTTCTAAATTTGTAGCAATTTCCTCATCAATTATGGGAGTATTGAGGCTGCTAAAAAAGAGAGTCTAACAGAGATCATCATTACTAGATTCTGTGTTATAAAGCCTTCAATAATACCTGTGGAAACATTGATTGATCTCTAAAGGATCTGTAAGTAAATTAACGCCCATCTCGTTGTTTATTGCAGTTATAGCTCGACTAGCATTCTCTTGACATAGCTGGTGAGCCAAAATCGTACCTGTCTTTTCACCATATTTGTATGTCTTATGCCTTGATTTATTCATAAGAGGAGCACAAACTAAATCTTAGTTGCTGTAGTGTACCGCCACCCAGGCCCATACTCTGAATTCTTATCTGAATTTTCAGAGTTCTTGTCAAATTTAGTCCTTGAAAATGACAAGGTAATTATTGTAGGTGATTTTAATATTCATGTGGACATGGATAGTGACAGTCTTAGCACAGCATTCATCTCATTATTAGACTCCATTGGGTTTTCTCAGAGAGTAAATTCTCCAACTCACTGTCACAATCACACCCTTGATTTGGTCCTCACCTATGGTATTGATATTGAGCACTTAATAGTCTCCCCCCAAAATCCTATATTATCAGACCACTACTTAGTATCATTTGAATTCCTATTACAGGACTCTGCACCCCTCTAGAAAAATTAATGTTCACTAGATGGTTACCTTACCGATTGTACTAGGACTAAATTTAAGGAAGCAATTCCGACAGCATTAAAGTCAGTAAGATTTCCTAGTATCTCTGAGACGACTCTCATGATTTTTTGAGCTCCCCCAAATTGACCAACTTGTTAGTAACACCATGGACTCACTCAGAGGCACTCTCTGGACTCTGTTGCGCCCCTAAAAAGAAAGAAAGATCATAAAACAAAAGAGATTGGCACCATATGGTTTAACTCTGCAACTCTAGCAAGTTAAAACAAACAACACGACAATTGGAAAGGATATGGCGCTCCACCAAAGAGGAGGACTCTCGCCTAGCCTGGAAAGAGAGTCTCAAAACATATAGGAAAGCCCTGTGTAATGCCAGAGCAGCCTACTATTCAGGCATTAATAGAGGAAAATAAGAACTGCCCTAGGTTTCTTTTCAGCACTGTAGCCAGGCTGACACAGAGCCATAGCTCTATTGAACCCTGCATCCCCTTAAGTTTAAGTAGTAATGATTTCATGAGCTACTTTAATGACAAGATTTTGAATATTAGGGACAAAATTTGTCAGGATCTGCCCTCGTTAGACTCCGATCTATCTAACGTGCCTTCAGACTCAGGAAATTTAGGAGCAGATACATTAAAACCTGACAATTGCTTAGACAGTTTTATTCCAATTGGCCTTCCCTTCCTGAATTATCCTCGTTAGTTTCATCATCGAAAAAGCAACAACGTTGTCTCCTAGACCCCATCCCAACTACGCTGCTTAAGGAAGTTTTCCCATTTATTGGTACATCGCTGCTGCATATTATTAATCTGTCTCTGGTGTCAGGCTTTGTACCCAAGTCTTTTAAAATGGCTGTAATTAAATCCATTGATCAAAAAACCTACACACTTGATGCAGATGTGTTAGCCAATTACAGACCAATATCGAACCTCCCATTTTTGTCTAAGATCCTAGAGAAAGCCGTTGCCAGCCAGTTATGTAATTTGAAGTTTTTCAGTCAGGATTTAGAGCTCACCATAGCACAGAAACAGCACTTGTGAAAGTCACCAATGACCTGTTGACAGCATCAGATAGAGGGCTTCTGTCTGTACTTGTCCTGTTAGACCTCAGTGCTGCCTTTGATACAGTTAACCATCACATTCTGTCGCTGAGAATGGAAAAACTGCTTGGCATTAAAGGGTCTGCATTAAACTGGTTCAGATCATACTTATCAGATCGGTCTCAGTTTGTCCATATTAATAATGAATCCTCTGTGCATACTAAAGTCTGTCATGGAGTTCCACAAGGTTCAGTGCTAGGTCCAATTCTGTTTATTTTGTATATGCTGCCCCTTGGCAATATCATCAGGAGGCACTCCATAGATTTCCATTGTTATGCTGATGACACCCAATTATATTTATCAATGGAGCCAGACAAAACTGATCAGCTCCTGAAACTCCAGGCCTGCCTTAAAGATATAAAGGCTTGGATGACCAGAAATTTCCTGCTGTTGAACTCAGATAAAACTGAAGTGATCCTATTAGGTCCGAAACACCTGAGGAACACGTTTTCTCCTAAGATAAGCCATAGCCTTGCTGGATGGCATTAACTGGGCCTCCAGCACCACTGTAAGGAACCTCTGTGTTTTATTTGATCAGGATATGTCCTTCGACACCCATATTAAGCATATTTCAAGGTCTGCCTTTTACCACCTGCGCAACATCGCAAAAATTCAGGCACTTTTTGTCCCAAAGCGATGCTGAAAAATTAGTCCATGCATTTGTCTCTTCCAGGCTGGATTACTGTAATTCACTTTTATCAGGCTGCCCGAACAAGTCGTTAAAGACTCTACAGCTGGTCCAGAATGCCGCTGCTCGGGTGCTGCTGACTAAAAACCAGGAAAAGAGACCATATTATATTACTCCAGTACTGGCTTCTCTGCATTGGCTCCCTGTAAAATTTAGAGTGGATTTTAAAATCCTACTCCTCACATATAAGGCTCTACATGGTCTGGCACCATCATATCTTAATGAATTGATAACTCCTTATCATCCGACTAGAGTGCTGCGCTCCCAAAACGGCAGGCTTACTTGTAGTTCCCAGGGTTTCCAGAAGTAGTCTAGGGGGCAGAGCCTTCAGCTATCAGGCCCCTGTTCTCTGGAACCAGCTCCCAGTCTGGGTCCGAGAGGCAGACACAGTGTCAGTGTTTAAGAATAGACTTAAAACCTTCCTTTTTGATAAAGCTTATAGTTAGGGTGGGCACAGGCTCGCCCTTTTAGTTATGCTGCTATAGGCTTTAGACTGCCGGGCAGGGGCTCCCATGATGCATCGGGCACCTCTCCCTCTTCCTCTGTCTCTGCTTCCTCTTCCTTTGCTTCCTCTACTCTTATTATGGTAGTAGTGCAAACTGGAGTCACCTTATAAACTGGTAAAAGTGGCTAAAGTGGTTAAACTGGTTAAAGTTAAAGTAGTTAAAGTGGTTAAAATTGGTTAAAAGCGGTTAATGTGAATACTCTTATGTCCTGTAAAGTGCATGTTACTGCCGGAGCCCCGGTCCTCTTTGTTCTCTCCAGTCTTGCAGGTTCCTCACTGATTCTGGTTGTGGTCCATCTGTCTGAGGTTCACCAGGCCTGGTGGGGACATGATCTGTGTCTGTGTTGTGGAGAGAAGATCGAGTGGCCAGAGCTCCATATGAGGACATCTAGAGATGCACCTGGACTCACGGAGTCACGGACTTACTTGTAATACCTCATACGTGTAGACTAAACCCATGAACTCAGCATGTATAATTCCCTATATGATTGATGATGATGTTCTCTGTACATGTGGCATCTATTGCACGTCTGTCCATCCCAGGGAGAGGGATCCCTCATCTGTGGCTCTTCCTCAGGTTTCTTCTTTTTCCCATTTAAAGGGTTTTTTGAAGTTTTTCCTGACTCGGTTCGAGGGTCTAAGGACAGAGGGTGTCACAACTGTACAACTGTACAGATTGTAAAGCCCTCCGAGGCAAACAATGTTTGTGATTTTGGGCTCTAAATAAATAAATTTGATTGATTTGATAAGATTTTCAGCATGTTTTGTGGACAAGAGATTAAACTCGGTTTGAAGGGTTAATCGTTGTTTAAACAAATCAGGTGATGGGGTGTGGGCCAATGTCTCATCAAGTTGAAAAATATCTTTAGTTAGTTTTTCGAGGCATTCATTTAAGGCTTTTTTAATATGGGCACAATGGTTTAAGGATTTCACATTCCAACTGACAAAAGTGACCTGACAAACCCTTTGATTTATTCACATTCGCATTCAGATGCGGCCTAGCCATAGTCTATTGCAGAGAGCATATGTTCCCAAATACAGTAGTGTATGGTGGCCTTGATTAGTTGAGCATGTATAGAGAGAGACCCCTCCATATCAAATTAACAGACAAAGCAGGAAAAGAGAGAAACTTAAAGTAAAAGTTTGGTGCAATGGTTTCCCTTCCCCTGTCACCTAGAAGAACACGGTGACTACTAAACTCTTCGCAAAAATATCCACACATGAAGTGCTTGTGTGAGGAAACAGAAGTCTAACAGATTGCTCTGATCTAATATAGATTCAACAAGTAATTTTAAAGTATGAAAAACAAAAATGAAAGAGTGGCGCCAGTTAAACAACAACCAGGCACCCCCTGGTATTTCTTGATCATTCTTTATCCTTGAGTACAATTATAATACAGAAATGAACACTAATTCAACTTGTTAATATGACAAATTATTGGCTGTAATTATTGTCAACACATGACGACTATACTTATCTCCCCTAGAAAGTCCATTATTTATGGACTTTATTTATTATTTATAAGGCGAGTTTCAGGCTCTTCCGTATAGCGCACTGAAAGTAGAACCTTATCCAGAGTATAAGAAAACACTTTTTTAGAAAAACATAAATCCAGCACCCCTGAGCATTTCCTGGTCACTCTACTCTACATTATTGTGAGTAAGAGAAAACAGTGGTGACCTATTATTTAAACGCTTAATATAACAAATTAAATTTTTAACAATGTTTTTAGCAATAACAAGTGGTTCTGGTTACCCCTCCTGGATAGCCAGTGTCCTCTCTGTTGTTCCAACTCCAACGCTAATGTAGACAATGTTCATATAATGTTCATGTACTCAACAAATTAAAGTCATGGAGAGGGACAGATAAGTCAGAGGAGGGAAAATTCACAATATAGAGCTTTTTTTTATATTCCTTCCATGGCTCATTGAGAGTGGAGCTGTCTTCAGAGGATGTTTGCTTTCACATATGCCATAGCCTCTGTCCGCGTCCTGGAACAGTTTCTCAGTCCCGTTGTGCGTAATGCGGAGCCGGGCTGGATGAAGGATGCTGTAGCAGACGTTGTCCCGTCCTCGGAGCAGTTTTCTGATCTCATTAAAGGCTGATCTCGCTCGGGCAACGCTCAGTGGGTAGTCAGGGAACATGAAGATAGCGGCTCCGTTGGACCGGCTTCTCTGGCCCTGCGCAGGATCTCGATGCAGTCCTGATAGTAATGCAGTTTTGCGATTATGGTCCAGGGGTTTGCCGTCTGACCTCTTTGGCTGGAGGCTGCGATGGGATCCGTCAATCAGCACGTCTTTGTCCATTTTCAAGGTCTCTTTGATTAACTTCGAGACAGAGGTCGGGGAGCTTGAGCCATTTTCTTCAGCTACGTTCAGGATGCGGATGTTTGACCTCCTTATTCAGGTTAGGCTTACTCGCCATTTACAAGGAAAAAGTGGGAGTAAAAAAAAGACGGGAGTCTATTAAAAACATTAGGTGGTGCTTCAGATGATTTTCTTGTATCTTGTTGTTGGCGTAAGGCGCCTAAAAAAGGAAATTAAATCATATTTTCTGCAGAGCTCACCCAACTCCATTAGCTGCTCGACAGCGCCCCCATATATATTTTTTTCATATTAAATAATGTGCCTGTGACACTATGATTGTATTTTACTTGTCTTATTAATTTACTCATTCATTTACTATAATCTTTTGTATTTATTATTATAAAGCTACCACCGTCCGAATGATTATATTATTGTTTCTCTCTATCTGTATTTTTTTATTTCCTTATTATTTTATTCAAACTAAAATAATGTGCCGGTGACAGAAAAAAAAATATTTTCTATGTATTATAATTACCACAGTTGTTGTTGGAATCGTAAATAAATAAATGTGACTGTCAATGGGTCGTGTTCTGTCTTTATTTGGAATCACCATTGTTACAAACGTCATTTTCCACATTGTACATGTAGTAGGTTGGAAATGCCACATGTTAAGTTTTTATTTAAACAAGCACCCCCCCACCATTTTTTGTCAATTATTGAACTATTCTAATCTTCTCTTTATACAGTTTTCATATTAAGGTCATACACTTTTATGTCAGTAGATGGTGCTGTGGTTCCACTGTGGATCTATTAGGGAGAGACTAAAGCTAGAGGCACCGCACCAGCTCATGCGCAGCTCAGAAATAAATAAGCTCCGGCATGGGCAAGACACTAATGTTGGTCTTCTCTCTATCGGTCCACAGTATTTATGCCTTGGCTGCACAGTGCTCCCTAGCCTGTATAGCCCTTACTACCATCGGTCCAGGTTTCCCCTAGGCTTGGTGCCGGTAATAATTGGGGGCTCGTCCGGGATCATCTAGCGTCATTACCTGGTGAAGTGGGTGCTGCGACATCGTGAACCTGTGTCCAAAGCTTCAGGGAAGGCTACAATCCAGTGCGTCATCCAGAGAGCCAAGGCCACCTGTGTAACGTCATCATGGCCACTGTCACCCCACGGCGAACGCTGGTCGTCAAGATCCAGAAGAGACTTTCTCATTTGAGTGCAGGTCAGCTATTGGCAGTTGTGAATTCAATTGATGACGGCAGCGAAATTCACAATGCTGATGACCTGAGTGAACCAGAGCTGTATGACCTGATTGTTGATTACATAAGAAGTGAGAGGCTGGGACTTCCGGTATGGCACTGAAGAGAACAGCAGCATAAGTCAGGAGCCCCTGCTTGGTCTTACTCCTCCCTTCTGAGATACGAACGTTGTCGTAAGTTAAAAATAATTTGTTAAAACATGGAAGGGAGCAGACGAAGAAAGACGAAGGGAAAATCGCAACAGGACCAGACTATCAACGATAATT
The DNA here is from genome assembly GCA_023238725.1 of Scortum barcoo. Taxonomy (NCBI): domain Eukaryota; kingdom Metazoa; phylum Chordata; class Actinopteri; order Centrarchiformes; family Terapontidae; genus Scortum; species Scortum barcoo. The sequence continues at coordinate 41,070 of CM041548.1, read as the reverse complement.
CATTATCAGAAAGCGAAGACGGCCACGACGCCATTAGCAACCAGGCTAGAAATGAGCATATGGATGCTATCCAAGCTAACATTATCACTGAGATAAAAGCAGTCCGCTCCGACATGAAGAAGGAGTACTTCGAAACTATAGGAGTACTGAAGAAAGAGCTGACGGATTTCAGAGAAGAAATTAACCAGAAACTTAGCTCTATCGGTACAGACCTACAAGAAATAACAGAAAGAGTTGAAGAGACGGAGCAACGAGTGGCGGACATGGAAGAACAGAGTGCTGAGATTAGCAAGCTGCTTTCCCACACCTTGGAAATCCAGCAAAGCATCCAAACCCAGCTCACGGACCTGGAAGCTCAATCCCGCAGGAATAACATACGTATCCATGGAATTAGTGAGGGATCTGAAGGTGAGGACATACAGGACTTTGTTGAGAAGTTCATTAAATCAGAGCTGTCTCTCCCAGACACCAGACTCGGGATACAATGCTGTCACCGATCCCTTGGATCGAGACCACCGCAGGGGTCCAGCCCAAGGTCTATGATAATCTACTTCCAGGAATATAAAACAAAAGAAGTAGTTCTCCGATCCGCCTGGAAGAAGAGGGAAATTCGTTTTGAAGGGAAAAGAGTGTTCTTTGAACAAGACTATCCAGCCGAAATATTAAAAAAGAGGAGAGCCTATGCCGACATCAGGAAGGCGCTAAAAGAAAACGGACCGTTTAACATTGATATTCAAAGACTAAGCGATTTGCCCAATCGTAATCTTAAACCATTTAAAATGACCACCAAGCAGGGAAACTATGTTAGCCTCTTGTGCCTCATTATGTGCACTGCTCTGAATTTATACAACACTATTCAGAGATATCAGTATGCACTGGGAGGGGCCCCTTCATCGTTAAGGGTTTCCCCACCGAACTTGTTGAGTTGAGTTCATACTTCAGAAATGGAAGTCACTTGAGTTAAAAATGTGTAGTTATATGTTCAGTTTTATCTTGGTTCACAAGATAGAAGTTGCTCTGTTCAGGTCATCTTGTCAGGTTGAATATTCAGGTGAATACCTTCTTTTTTTTTTTCTTGTGTCAGGTGAGAATGATTTATCAAACATACAAAGTTATCTCTCTGAATGTAAATGGGTTGCACAATCCTATAAAAAGAAGTAAAACAATTGCTAAAATGAAAAGAGAGAAACATGATATAATTTTTTTGCAAGAAACACATCTCTCAAATATTGAACATGATAAGTTGAGAAAAATGGGTTTTAAAAACACATATTATTCTTCCTTTGAAAGAGGAAACAAAAGAGGAGTTGCAATATTAATCCCAAACAGGATAAATTTTATGTTTTCTTCCCAAATTATTGATAAGGAAGGGCGTTATGTACTGGTCAAAGGTCTTATTGACCACAAAGAAGTCATCTTACTGAATGTCTATAGGCCACCGGGAAATAATAAACAGTTGATTGAAAAGATTTTTGACTTAATATCGATGGAAACCTCAGGTGTGTTAATATGTGAAGGAGATTGGAATATTCAACTGTGCCCAACCATGGACTCTTCAAATAAAATAAAAAAGATAGGATCTGATGCAGTATATGTTAAAAAATTGCTTAAAGTATTTGGCATGATCGTTCATATGGAGAGATCTACATCCTCATGATAAGTACTTTACTTTTTTTCGCATCCTCATTCAGTGTACTCGAGAATCGATTATTTTTTCATGTCTAACTTGGATAGACACAGGATAATAAACTTTGACATAGGAACAAGGGACATTTCTGACCATGCAGGAGTATACTTAACACTACATTTAGATAGCAAACCTAAGGAAACCTTGTGGAGACTTAACACAAACCATCTGAATTACCCTCATTGTCAAAAATATATAAAGAAAGAAATCAGAGATTATATCACTTATAATAATAATGGAACGGTGTCTCCAAGTACACTTTGGGATGCTGCTAAGGCAGTTCTAAGAGGCAAACTTATAAGATGGTCTGCTCAGAAGAAAAAGGAAAAAGATAAACAAATCAAGGAACTGGTTGAGAAATTAAAATCCTCAGAGAGTAAACATATGGAAAGCAATGACTCTGAGGTCCTACAACAGATTTTAAATACAAAACAAACTTTAAATAATATTTATGAAAGTCAGATAGCAGGGAGGGCAAAGTTAATTAAACAAAATTTCTATGAGAACGGTCCCAAATCCAAAAGACTTCTAGCATGGAGAATACGCAAGCAACAGGCAGAGAGATGTATACATAAAGTGAAGGATCCCCAGACTAATAAAACATACCACAAATTGGAAGATATACAAAAATCCTTTGAGACATACTACACCCAATTTATATGCTCAACCTGAAGCAGCTGAAATAAGAGCTGTGTCTGAATTCCTGACATCCTTAGACTTACCAACTATAGGAACAGAGCAGAATAAAATAATAACCCGAGAGATAACAGATGAAGAAATAAATAAGGCCATATCAGGACTGAAGTCAAATAAAATGCCAGGTGCTGATGGCTATCCATCTGAGTGGTATAAAATGTTTAGGGAGATAATACTACCGATGCTTAAAGAAAGCTTCAACTATGTACTTAAGGGGGGAGTTCCCCCTGTGTCATGGAGACAAGCGGTAATTTCAGTAATCCCCAAGTCGGGTAAAGATAAGACAAACTGTAGTTCTTACAGACCTATATCTGTTTTAAACATTGACTATAGATTATTTGCATCAATATTAGCTAAACGATTGGAAGATATAATCCCAGACCTTATAGACACAGACCAAACAGGCTTTGTTATCCACAGACAGACCCAGGACAATGTGAGACGGGCACTGTATTTGGTTGATCATATAAAAAGTAATAATATTGAATCTGTGGTTATCAGCCTCGATGCTGAAAAAGCTTTTGACTCGGTCCGTTGGGAATATTTGTATCTGACTCTTAAACGTTTTGGCTTCAATGATCAAATAATCAGTTGTCTGAAATATCTCTACTGCTCTCCTTCAGGTAGAATTAAAATAAATGGAAACCTGTCTCAACCAGTTCTCCTTGAGAGGGGATGTAGACAGGGGTGCCCCTTAGCCCCACACTTTTCGCCTTGTTTATTGAGCCATTGGCCCAGGTAATCAGAGAAACCAATGATATAACTGGTGTACAGATTGGAGATGTACAGCATAAGATTTGTTTATATGCAGACGATATCCTGTTGACTCTTACTAACCCTAATATAAGCTTCCCCAAATTAATATCCCTTCTCCAAGAAATTGGATCATACTCTGGATATAAACTGAATTTAAATAAAACCCAAACTCTTACCCTTAATTATAAACCACAACATAACATTAATAGAATATGTAATTTTAAGTGAAAAGGTAACATAATTAAATATCTAGGGGTTCAAATACCAAAAGATCTTTCAACCATTTATGATCTTAATCATGTTCCTATAACCACCAGTATCAAAGCAGACTTATATCGTTGGTCATTATTACCCATGAATATGTTCAATAGACATAGTGAAGATAAGCATATTACCAAAGTTGCTTTTCCTCTTTCAATCACTTCCTATTGAAATACCCTCTAAACAATTTAATAATTGGAATAAAATGATATCTACCTTCGTTTGGGGAAAGAAGAAACCCAGGATTAGATTCCAGACATTACAGCTTCCTAAAGATAAAGGTGGGAGAGCTTTGCCCTGTCTGGTAGAATATTACAAGGCAGCACAACTGCGCTCGTTAGTGTATTGTGTATTGGTGTGACCCAATGTATGAAGAAGCAAAATGGAAGGACCTAGAACAGAACCAGATTAAGATGCATCTCCAAGCTCTTCTGGGGGAAAGAAGGCTACAAAGAAAATATTTGGAAAAGTTGAATACATGGACCGCTGTCCCATTAAACATTTGGCATAAACAATTTAAAAATGAGGAATTTGATAGAAATGCACGAATACTACGGTGGATTGCATATGATACTGAATTTATCCCAGCAAATAATAATCAGTCCAACGCTTACTTTCAATTTCAGCACCATATACCTGGGTAATCTGCCACCAGGACTGGAAAAACATGACAGATACTTGTTGCAGATATTACTAGTGAGCAGTAAAAAATCTATAACCAGGAAATGGCTGAAGAAGGAACCCCCAACAGTAGCGGAATGGATAGAAATAGTTCATAAAAAAATTTACACTATGGAAAGAATGACCCTCTCTCTGAGGGGTGCTGCTGAAAGATGTGAGTAATACTGGAGGAAATGGAAACATTATTTAAACCTTTAATCATTTCCTGTCTACTTGTATTGTAATCTTTAATCTTTTAATATCATTTATTTATACCCCTTGTATGTTTATAAGTTATGCACCATAAGGGACCTCAGTGAGGCTGAAGGACACTGGCAGAGCCATGAAGGTCTCAAAGACATTGATGCTGTTAGATGTAACCCATGATATGTGTATGTATGTATGTATGTATATGTATATATGTCTATATGTATGTATGTATGTACGTATGTATATATATGTATATATATATGTATATATTTTATATATTTTGTTTTGTTTTGTTTGTTTGAATGATCTTTTGCTACACTGTAACACAGATGAATCCTCAAGGTTAACTTCTCACCTGACCTATGATGACCTTGTTTGTTGTCTTGTTATGTCTGTTCTGTAAGTATTATGTTTATTAAAACAAAATAAAAATAAAATTTAAAAAAAAAAAAAAAGTGAAGTGAGAGGCTGAGACTCCTGGAGGATGAATGTATGACTCAACTACTTCTCCTCGATGACATGCTGAGTGACCTGCTAGCAACAGACAACAAGGCAGCTGGCTTTAGCCAGGCCACACCCCTTGAGACGAGAGATTTCACAACCCATCAACACGGATGCTCCATTTCAGCTGGTTCTGACAACGACCAGCAAGACAGACATCTCCCTACAACAGCCACAGACATTATCCACATATACATTGTACATGAACAGAGAAACACAGGTACCACCTCTCCCACCAGCAGACACGAGTGCACATGTTAACCCATCTACAGGGAACAATGACATTCACCCCTTTCCATCATTTAAGGGAAGAGACAGTGGTAGACCAGCTAGAAACCTCACCACTCCAGGACTGGCTCAGTCACTCACAGTGGGTGCTGGTGGTACCCCCCTTGGTAGTCTATCCTCCAGCATGGGAGACCAGGTAGTGAGGTTTAATGATGTTGCAGCTCTGCTTCCACATAGGGAGTTTAAACTACATGGTGGCCAAATCTCTGATGTTGGTTCTGACATTTCATATAGTAGCCTTTGTAAACAAATAGATGAGGGTTTGCAAGAAGGTTTTACTGAGTCTGAGGTAATTCGTACTGTGTTTAAGATCATAAAACCTGGTACATTCAGAGAGATGTTAACAAACAAAGGTGACTTAACTGCTGATGAGATAAAGCGGTTTCTCTGTGCACACATCAGGGACAAAAATTTGTACTGAGCTTTTTCAAGAGTTAAGTAATGCTAAACAGCAAGACAAAGAGAGCTCACGGCAGTTTTTGTACAGAATCTTGGGTTTAAAGCAACGTGTATTATTTGAGTCACAACAGCCTGGTACAGAGTTTAGCTATGACAAGAGGCTTGTCCAAGGTACTTTTCTCCACACATTGTACCAAGGATTAAATGAGAAAAACACCCATGTTCAGCAGGATCTCAAACCACTTCTCACAGACTTGCAGGTTAGTGATGACTTTCTCTTAGATCAAATCACTAAGTCTACCAGTGAGGAGGCAGAAAGACTAAGGCGACTTGGCACAGGAGCTAAGACCCGACCAGTGACTGTAAACACAGCTCAGGTTAATAACAGTGACTCAGGTAGGGAAGCTAAAGTTGACACTGAGCTGCAGGCTAATCATGCTGCAATTGAAGAACTGACTGCACAAGTGTCCTCACTCACCAAGCATCTGGCTCAAGTGGTGAAACCGACTGGGAGTGTGTGACACCTGGGGACTCGCGTCCCCCAGCAGCTTATCCTCAGACACCAACCGCTGAGACCAGGGGCAAATGCAGTGACTGTGTACAGCAGCACAAGATGAGTTGCCCTTACTGCTTTGTTTGTGGCCAAGCTGGACATCACGCCATCGGCTGTCTGCAGAGGAAGGTATCGGGAAACGAGATGAGGTCACTGGAGAGGGGCAGCCAGTGGCCACAACCGCTAAGGAGGAGCCCCCAGCACAAGCCAGCAACTCTAAATCAGCCAGCCCTGTAAAAACAAACACGCTGTGCCAGTCATCACCAAGAAGGCGTCTAGCACATCTCATAGGAAAACGATGTATGGTCTCATGTGCTATCAATGGAGTTCCTCTTAAAATGCTGCTCGACTCAGGAGCTCAAGTGACTATGGTGGGGAGGTCTTGGATGAGAGAAACACTTCCCAACTTCCAAATCCAGCCACTAGAATCCCTCCTGTTTGACCAGCCCTTGGAGGTTTCTGCAGCCAATGGAACCAACGTACCCTTTGATGGATGGGCAGACATTGAACTCCAGGTCTGTAGTGAGAACTATGGACATGTCACCATTCAAGTACCAATACTAATCAGTCAGAACTGTCTTAACTGTCCTCTCTTAGGCAGTAATGTCATAGCTGAGATATTCAAAATAAACAAAGAACAGAGAGGTGAAGCTGACATTTCTGCTTTACTGAAAGAAGCGTCAGTGACAGTGCAGTAGAAGCCCTAGTTTCTGCTCTCCAGACTTTGACCTCAGAGGAGACAGCAATTGAGTGCAGTGTGAGAATGGGGAAGAGAGGTTTCACTATTCCAGCTGGGCAGATGGCTGAGGTGAAGTGTAGAATTAGGGAGTGGCCAAGGGGCGGGGCAATGCTCTTTCAGCCCACCTTACTGAATAACTGTCCTGAGGGATTAGAGCTGTTCCCAGCCTTAGTAGATGTCCCACGTGGGTCCACAAAAGCTGTTAAAATCTACCTAAAACCTATACAGAACCCCACTAAACATGATATTTACCTCACAAAGAGAACAGTTCTAGGCACATTGGAGGGTCACAGAAGTGAAACCAGTTGACTGTTCTCCAGGTAGTTCAGAACCAGTATCCCATCCCACTATAAACACACACTCAGCTCAGCTTCAGTGGGGCAAAAAAGTATTTAGTTAGCGACCAATTGTGCAAATTCTCCCACTTAAAAGATGAGAGAGATCTCCAATTTTCATCATAGGTATACCTCAACTATGAGAGACAAAATGAGGAAAAAAAATCCAGAAAATCACATTCTGGTCTGTGAGAGCCAGAAATCTTGCTTGTTTGTAGGTGAGGTGACCAAATACTTATTTTACAGAGGAATTTGCCAATTAATTAATTAAAAATCATACAATGTGATTTCCTGGATTCTTTCCCCCCATTCTGTCTCTCATAGTTTGAAGTGTACCTATGATGAAAATTACAGGACCTCTCTCATCTTTTTAAGTGGGAGAACTTGCACAATTGGTGGCTGACTAAATACTTTTTTGCCCCACTGTAAGTACGGACAAGCAGAGGATAACATGTGATAAGTATGAGACAAAAGGCATGACAAAACAGAGATGGCATCTACCCATTGATGTGTCACACCTGGAAGTGGATCAACAAAAGATAGTAAGAGACATGTTGTATGAAGAGTCAGATGTATTTGCTAGGGATGATTCTGACATTGGTTGCATCCCAAACTTGCAGCTGAAAATCCACCTAAGGGATGAAACACCAGTCCAAACATCCTACAATTCAGTTCCCAAGCCTTTGTACAAAGAGGTAAAGAAATATGTCCAGAACCTGCTCGACAGTTGCTGGATCAGAAAGTCCACCTCACCGTACTCGTCTCCTGTGGTCTGCGTCAGAAAAAAGGACAAGAACCTACGTCTGTGTGTTGACTTTCGGGGTTTAAACCGGAAGACAGTCCCTGACCGCCACCCTCTCCCACGCATCCAAGATCTTCTGGATAACCTGGGGGGCTACTCATGGTTCTCAATACTTGACCAAGGCAGTGCTTACCACCAGGGTTTTGTTGATGAGAGCTCCAGACAGTTGACTGCTTTTAGCATGCCTTGGGGACTATATGAGTGGAGCCACCTTCCATTTGGCCTTACCAACGCCCCAGCAGCATTTCAAAGGTGCATGGAGGGAGTCCTCGACGGTCTAAGGGATGAATGTTGCTCTCCATACTTGGATGATGTGCTCTGTTTTTCCAAGACCTTTCACGATCATGTTGATGACCTGAGGCAGGTGCTTTTTCGCCTGCGAGACCATGGTGTAAAACTACGCCCCAAGAAATGTGAGTTATTTAAAAGTCAGGTCAGGTATGTAGGGCGCTTAGTGACTTAGTGACAGAGAAGGTGTCCAGTTAGACCCTAAAGATCTTGAGGCAGTTTAGCATTTGAAGGATAGAGAGCCAAAGAATGTAGGGGAGGTTAGAGCTCTCCTAGGGTTCCTAGGCTACTATAGAACCTTCATACAAGACTTCTCTAGGATAGCCAGGCTGCTTATTAAACTCATAGAAAGTCCAGCTGAATTTATCCAGGGAACCACCCCAGCTAAATCCAACAAAACCAATCCAAAGGGCACAAATAGTGGCCAGCTTCCATCGAAAGCCCCTGTCCACTGGACCTTAGAACACAGTGCTGTGGTGTCATGCCTTGTTGACATGTTAACCAGTCCACCTATTCTGGCCTACCCTGACTTTAACTTGCCCTTTGTTCTCCACACTGACGCTTCAAATGAAGGTTTAGGTGGCCGTGCTTTACCAACAACAGGGAAACAAACTCCGTGTCATTGCTTATGGTTCCAGAGCACTCACGCCTGCTGAGAAAAATTATCATCTCCATTCTGGAAAGCTCGAGTTTCTTGCAAAAAGGCAGAGTGGAAGGACCACCTATCTCACATAGTCCATGCGTACAACTGTACAAGACATGAGGGAACAGGCTATTGACCGTTCTTTCTCTTGTATGGGAGAGCTCCACGGTTGCCTGTCAATTTGCTCTTCGATCTGAAACCTGAATAGGAAACACGGTCCAGACAAGAGTATGCACAGAAATGGGCTTCTCGCATGCAGGAGGCATATAAGATTGCTTCTGAAAACAGTGGAAAATGCTCGGCTAAGGGGAAGAAATACTATGATTGCCGTGTTAAAGGCATGGTGTTGCAGCTTGGAGATTGGGTGCTTGTCAGGAACCTGTCAGAGAGAGGCGGCCCGGGTAAACTTCGTGCTTACTGGGAAAGGAGAATTCATCGCGTTGTTGAAAAGATTGGAGAAGGACCTGTGTACAGAGTTCAGCCAGAAACAGGAGATCGAACTCTCCGTGTCCTGCATCGTAACCTTCTGCTTCCTGTTAATGATTTGCCTTTGGAACAAGATGAGCAGAGTCAGCGTGCATCCAAGAAAAGACAAAAACAAATAAATCATCAGATAAACAACCGTGAGACTGTGGAGCAGGAGTCAGAACATTCTGATGAAGAGGAGGAATACACTTATTGCCTCAGAACCATACCTGTGTATAGATGGAGCAGGATTAGACCCCTAATGTCCCAATCTAAACCACAAAGTGAACTCAGTGCTGTAGCTCCAGATTTTCAGCCCATGAGACAAGTACGAGAGACAGCTGAAATGCAGCCACCACTGGATTCTGACCCAGTTGCAGTGCCAGATTCAGTGCAGTTATTGGTACCAGCAGCAGCGCCACCAGCTCATGAACTAAGGATGGAAGAGAAAGCCACGGGGGATGACATCATGGAGGAGGCACGATCAGCAGAACAGGTTGACAATGGTGAGTGTGTCACAGAGCCACCAGAGGAGGAAGTGCCACCTGTGAGGAGGTCAGCTCGACCAAGGAAACCTCGAGAAATGCTCACCTATAACCACCTTGGGCAGCCTGCATATCAGCCCTGGAGGCCGGGAGTGAACATGATGTTTTCCTGTGTCCCTTATCCCATACCATTTTACCCAGCTGCGCCTGAACATTGTTACTATCCTGTATCAGCATTACAATACTAGGCCTGTGTCAACTTACACAGTGACCTAAAGAACATTGACACACAAATGCAATGGACTGTACATTGACCAGCAGACTTTCCAGACTCTAAACAACTGTATATGACTTGTGTTAGTTTAGTTCTAGATGTCCGGAGACATCTCTTGAAGCAGGGGAGATTGTAGTAGGTTGGAAATGCCACATGTTAAGTTTTTATTTAAACAAGCACCCCCCCCCCCCATTTTTTGTCAATTATTGAACTATTCTAATCTTTTCTTTATACAGTTTTCATATTAAGGTCATACACTTTTATGTCAGTAGATGGTGCTGTGGTTCCACTGTGGATCTATTAGGGAGACTAAAGCTAGAGGCACCGCTCATGCGCAGCTCAGAAATAAATAAGCTCCGGCATGGGCAAGACACTAATGTTGGTCTTCTCTCTATCGGTCCACAGTATTTATGCCTTGGCTGCACAGTGCTCCCTAGTCTGTGTAGCCCTTACTACCAGTCCAGGTTTCCCCTAGGCTTGGTGCCGGTAATATACACATATCCGCGCCATATAGCGACGGGTCGTATTTTGACACATCAACAAAGCACAGCATTGCTACAAATTAGATTAGTCCTGTACAGTTTTGAGTTGTGTGTAAGTCATCCCTTTTTGTATATGACTCAAGAAAAACACACAGTGCTGGCCGCACGTTGTAGCAAATTCGCTCTGAACCTGTCTTCCAGAATACAATACAAAATGCAGTTTTTTATAAGGAAATTCATTATCTCCGCAGGGAATTTACCACAATCAGGTGGATTGCCAAAAAGAAATATCCTTGTTTGTCCTTTGTGATATAAACAGCCAACCAGTGCTCACCGGGCATGGCAGAGGGATGTGTGTTCATACAGGCAGGGATGTGTTCAGAGGATGTGTGTTTACAATCATCATGGTGGGAAATTTGTAAGATTCCTAGGAAATTTTAATAATTATTCTTTAACAATACCAGTACCTTTAATAATTATTCTTTTAACAATACCAGTTAATTCTATAGTATTCATAGTGCTTTTTTAGAAGTAGTCCAACAGTACTTCTCTCTTGTTTGATACCTCGATAACAGAATAAAAAACAGAATAACATATGAGATTGATGTTGCGTGGCAGTGGTACTCTGAAATGGGCTTCCAGCCTGATGTTCGAAGCGTCCGGCGGGGGAGAGTTCAGTCTGATCCGACTCCTCTCTCCTTAACTCTACCTCTCTCGACCCCATTCTGCCTCTCTCTCTCTTTCTCTCTCTCTACTTCTTCACCCCCTCTTTTTTTCTTTCTCCAGGATTGATTAGTATTTAAATCAGTTTTGATAATCAATAATTACTCCTAATTAAATCTGAATTTGGACCTATATTTAACAAACATTAATGAATATCAGCTCATCATGATGAGGCCCTAACTCAGACGTGGACCTTGAAGGACTTTTATTCCAATTTAGACCTCTACAATGACAAAAGGAGAAAACTCAGCTAAGCCACGCCCACTTCCTCAGGAAAAAACAGACATTTACTTCTTTTCTGTTAAAATTTAAAGACCAGGAGATATAAAAGCGATTAAAATCACTGTTTTATAGGTTACAGCAATGATTGGACTGGATAAATCTACACTCTACTCTCCACAACCATGACTGAAGAGTCCAGTGCTCCAATAGACCAATAGACACAGCAGAGACCAGATCCTGCACATTGAAGATGTGGAAGCTAAAAATTAAATGCAGAGCATTTCCTGGGGTCATGTGGTGTATGTGACACAGACCTCTTCTAAGAAAAGGAAAAATTAACACCAGATGGAAAAGACCAGAAACACCAGAGAGCTCTGAACTCCAGCCCTGATTGGCCAGACTGGGGTAACCTGGCAGTGTTAAGAACTGGTCTGTATCAATCAGGAGGTGAGTACAAAGCTCATCAGCTAATTTTACTCATCTTACACCTAATCCACGGTGCTTACCTTAACCAGGCCACTAGGAGGTACCCTAAAATCGTCTAAAAGTACAATTGCCTCAAAAAGGGACTTTGAATATCATTATAAACCTAACTCAGGTCAAAAATCTAACCCTAACAACTCTCTTCCAAGTGTTTAAACCCAACCAGGCCACTATGAGGCACCATAAAGTCATCTAAAATTACAATTAAACCAAAAAAGGAACTTTTAATATTAATATACACCTAATCCAGGTCAAAATCCTAACCCTAACAGCTGTCTTTTATGCTCCTAAACCCAATCAGGCCACTAGGATGCACCATAAAGTCATCTAAAATTACAATTAACCCAAAAAGGGACTTTCGATATTATTATACACCTAATACAGGTCAAACTACCCTAACCCTAACAACTCTCTTTAAAGTGTCTAACCCTAACCAGACCACTAGAGGGCATCCCCCTCACAGCTGTCAAAACAGTGAACTTAATACTACCTAAAACTCAATTGGCTATGGGACACACCCTGAGACTTGATCACCTCGGGGGGGCCTTCCTTAGGTGAGGGTGTCTAGTGATAATGGCCGAAACACCCAATGATCCTGGGGTCCACTACTGATGATGTGTCCTGAAATTTACAAACAGTCCAGGACAAAGACAAAAAAACACACCTTTAAACCAGGAATTAAAGGAGAATGACTACTAAAAAAGAGAAAAAACAGACAGATTAAAACCAGATAATTCCATAAAAACAGATATAATCCAACAGTGGAAATACAAATTGAAACACAGATTCAAAACACATCAACTTTCAAGAATTAAAACCTGATAAAATCCAATTATGGAACTGAAAATCAAAACTCAGATTCAAAGCAAATCAGCTTTAATATTCAAGAATTAAAACATGATAAAATCCTCTTATGGAAATGAAAATCAAAGGTCAGATTCAAAACAAAGCAGCTTTAATATTCAAGACTCAAAACAGATTCAATCCAAACATGGAAACACACATGGAAACTCAGATTCAAAGCAAATCAACTGGAAGATTCAAGCCATGCAGATGGACTGGAAGAGGACTTCAACTCCACTGGACAGCTTCCTCTTCATTGGACTGCCTCCTCCGGCCTTCACCTACAAGAAGAACCCTGAAGTGAGAAACTTAAATCCATTAGAGGGAGAATTACATGACACATAAACACTCAATATTTGTTCTTTCTCGGGTAATGTGGGAGTGAGAGCTGCGGACAACGTGCGTCGGCCCACCGTGCACCTGCCTTTGGCTCCCCATTCCAAACTGCCCAGTCATCGGACGAGCCAGCCATCGAGATAATCATATATCCTAACCCTAACCCCAAAAAGGCATATCCTTTGTCAGACTCACCACACACACTCATCATGGTTGAGAAACTATTTTTGTTCAATCCAAGCCTGCTGTCATGTGCAACAAACAGCAGCTTCCTCTGCCCCCTGTTGGCAAGTACAGTGTATGAAAGTCAAGTTTTAGACAAGAAATCATCATAATGCTTAAATGAGAGGATTTGGGTGGGAACGAATTGCCAAATACTGGAACAACAAATGCAGCTGACAAATAGTGAATGCTTTCTAAGTCAAGACAAATATCAATTTTAATGTTATTTCCACACAATTTGCAGGAGGCCTATGTTTGAGTCTTGCCTTTGCTGCTTTTCCTTTAGTCTCTTTGGATAACAACTATCTATATGACTTACAGCCTTCTGACCCCAGTAATACCAGCAGGTCAAGCCATGGGTTTTTTCCAAATGTTCTTGTCAGGATCTTTCCTTCAGCAGAAGGCAAGTAATCCATTCTACTTTTAGATAAATAGACTGTTGTATTTTCTCTTATTATAATAGTTTGATTGTGTTTGAAGTTGTTTTGCATTTTCCCTTTATAGATCTGTTTTGTCATGTTCTAAGACAACCACCAGCATTTAACTGATCAAGGGCATAATGGTGAGTTACCAAATATTTGTCAGAACAAAAAGCTTCCTCTTCCCCCTGTTGGCAAGTACAGTGTATGAAAGTCAAGTTTTAGACAAGAAATCATCATAATGTTAAATGAGAGGATTCAGGTAGGAATTGCAAAATACTGGAACAACAAATGCAGCTGACAAATAGTGAATGCTTTCTAAGTCAAGACAAATATCAATGTTTAATGTTATTTGTGCACAATTTGCAATTTGCAGGAGGCCTATATGTTTGAGTCTTGCCTTTGCTGCTTTTCCTTTAGTCTCTTTGGATAACAACTATCTATATGACTTACAGCCTTCTGACCCTAGTAATGACAGCAAGTCAAACCATTGGGTTTTGCTGAATGTTCTTGCGAGGATGAGCATTTACCCAATCTTTTGCCTTGGTTATGATAATATTCTGGCCTCTTTTCAACTTCTGTGGGTTATAATTGGTGATGTAGTTCTAGTATTTTTATATTATCTTGTTGATGTAGGTTTTGATGAAGTATGAGACAATGAAAATTGGGACAGTCTGTGTTACTTTCATCGCACTAATTAGATTCTTGACACAGAGTAATACATACAATCTAAGAACCACATACCATAGGTCTGGACAGATTTTCTGCAAGATTGAAGGCAAACATATCCTCACATAGGAAGCTACTGTACTATCCTTTGCATACATTTTGGCTGCCTTGTGCATTTCTACTGTGTGTTTTTGGCAGGGATATCAGCATCCAGCACTGGGCAGTACCAGCAGCTTCCCTGCCCACAGCAAAGAAGAACTGGTATGACACTGCATTCATTCTGCATCACAGCTTTGTTTTGGGGGGAACTTAGTTTCGCAGACCTGCACAATTCAACGTTTTTCAAGCATTTTTGACCTATTTTTGCTTGATAACGTTGATATCACGAAAGTTTTTGCAATATAAACAAAGCCAAATTAGAATGCAATTTGGTTTAGCATACTAGCTGGTACACTGGCAAATGCGCAGGAGACCAAATTTCCCAGGATGTGCAGAAAGTATATGACTGCTTCCTCTGTCGTTTCTATCCATATCACAGCAGCAATGTGGAAAGAAAAGATAAGATAAGATAAGATCTTTTATTGATCCCACAGTGGGGAAATTCCACTGTTACAGCAGCTCAAAACAAAGTAAAAGAGACATTAAATAATAGACAAAAAAACACACAAAGACACAAAAAAAACAGTATTTACAATAAATAGTGAACAATAGTAATAATAACAACAGAAAAAGAAAGAAACAGAAACAGTATTTATATACACAGCCTCACCCAGTTAGATGTGCTGTGGTGAGGTGTTATTGCACAGGTGAATATGGATATGTAGCAGATATGAATTAACAGTATAGTAAATGAGTGGAATTGAAAAAAGACCATAAAGTGCATGGCTAGGACATCAGTAAACATCAGTAAACATCAGTGCAATGATGAAACATCAGTAAACATCAGTCCTACTGTGGTATGGAAGTGTTTGTTACAATGGCAAAGATTCATAGTGCAGCATTAAACAGTCTGATGGTGTTTGGGATGAAGGACCTGTGGAAGCGCTCCTTCCTACACCTTGGGTGTCTGAGTCTGTTGCTGAAGGAGCTGCTTAAGGCCCCCACAGTCTGATGCAGAGGGTGGGAGGTGTTGTCAATGATGGTGGACAGTTTGGCCAGAGCCCTCCTCTCCCTCCATCACCTCGATGGAGTCCAGGGGGCAGCCACAGACTGAGCTGGCTCTTTTAATCAGTCTGTTGAGCCTCTTCTTGTCCCGCTCAGAGCACCCCCTCCCCAGCAGACCACTGCATAGGAGACCACAGACGCCACCTCAGCAGTGGCCTGCACACACCAAAAGATCCCAGCCTGCCTCAGCATGTAAAGACGACTCTGACCCTTCTTGTAGAGCGAGTCAGTGTTGTCAGTCCAGTCCAGTTTGTTATTTAAGTGAACACCCAGGTACTTGTACGTCCTCACTCTCTCGATGTCAAGTCCCTGGATGTTCACTGGTGCAATGTCAGATGAGGGTTTCCTGCTGAAGTCGATCACCATCTCCTTTGTCTTGCTGGCATTGACTTGAAGGTGATTCAGCTCACACCAGTCGACAAAGTCCATGATGACCTTCCTGTACTCACAGTCGTTCCCCTCTGACACACATCCCACAATGGCAGTGTCATCGGAGAACTTCTGGAGGTGGCAACTGTCCGTGGAGTACGTGAAGTCCGATGTGTACAGGGTGAAGAGGAAAGGTGAGAGGACTGTTCTGAGAGGACGCTGCACCAATCCGCCTATCAATCTCACACTCCATCTTTCCCTCACTCGTGAACAAGACCCCGTGATACTTGAACTCCTCCACTTGAGGCAGGACCCACCTTCCTGGAGAGGGCATGCGCCACCCTTTTCCGGTCGAGAACCATGGCCTCGGATTTGGAGGTGCTGATTCTCATCCCAGCCGCTTCACACTCAGGCTGCAAACCACTCCAGCACATGCTGAAGGTCCTGGCTTGAAGAAGCCAACAGGACAACATCATCTGCAAAAAGCAGAGATGAAATCCTGTGGTTCCCAAACCGGACTCCCTCCTGGCCCCTGGCTACACGCCTAGAAATCCTGTCCATAAAGATTATGAACAGGACCTGGTGACAACAGGGCAACAGCCCTGCCGGAGTCCAACATGCACTGGGAACAGGTCTGACTTACTGCTGTCAGGCAATGCGAACCAAGCTCCTGCTCCGGAGGCTCGGTACAGAGACCAAACAGCCCTTAGCAAAGGCCCCCGGACCCCATACTCGCGGAGCACTCCCCACAGAATACCACGAGGGACACGGTCGAATGCCTTCTCCAGATGCACAAAGCACATGTGGACTGGTTGGGCAAACTCCCATAAACCCTCCAGCACCCTGTGGAGAGTATAGAGCTGGTCCAGTGTTCCACGACCAGGACGAAAACCGCATTGTTCCTCCTGAATCCGAGGGCAGGGTCGACTATAGGCCGCCGAATTCTCCTCTCCAGTACCCTGGCGTGAGACAGTAGTTGGAACACACTCTCCGATCCCTCTTTTTAAAAAGAGGGACCACCACCCCTGGTTTGCCACTCCAGAGGCACTGTCCCCAACCTCCATGCAATGTTGCAGAGGTGTGTCAGCCAAGACAGCCCCACAACATCCAGAGACTTGAGGTACTCAGGGCGGATCTCATCCACCCCCGGCGCCTTGCCACCGAGGAGCTTACGAACTACCTCAGTGACTTCGGCTTGGGTGATGGACGAGTCCACCTCAGAGTCCCCAGCCTCTGCTTCCTCACTGGAAGGCAAGTCGGTGGGATTGAGGAGATCCTCAAAGTATTTCTTCCACCGTCCGACATTGACGTCAATGTCCTCAGTTGAGGTCAACAGCTCCCCACCCGCCCACTGTAAACAGTGTTGGCAGAGTACTGCTTCCCTCTTCTGAGGCGCCGGACGGTTTGCCAGAATTTCTCTCTTGAGGCGAGGCGAGGCGACCGATAGTCCTCCTCCATGGCCTCACTGAACGAACTCCTCCCAGACCCGAGTTTTTGCCTTTTTCCCTCCAGGACCGCCTGGGCTGCGGCTTGCTTGGCCTGCCGGTACCCGTCAACTGCGTCAGGAGTCCCACAGGCCAACATGGTCTGATAGGACTCCTTCTTCTTCAGCCTGACGGCATCCCTTACACTTCCAGTGTCCACCACCGGGTTCGGGGTTGCCGTTGCCACCACGACAGGCACCAGAGACCTTGCGTCCACAACTTCGAACTGCCGCGTCGACAATGTAGGCAGAGAACATGGTCCACTTGGACAGAATGTCTAACCCAGCCTCCACTCGGACTCAATGTCCCAGCCTCCCTCGGAATCATTTGTGAGAAGCTCTTCCGGAGGTGGGAGTTGAAGACCTCCCTGACAGGGTCAGGTCTTCCCAACCAGACAACTCACAATACCCTCCTCATTTGGTCTGCAGGTCTGTCCAACCACCAGGTGGTCCAGTCCCTGGTCCAACTGACAGCAAAGTCAGCCCCTCTCTTTAAGACTCACCCCTCTCTTTGAGCCAAGAGATCAGTCCATGACATCAGCCGATGCAAATGAAATGACATCGACCTCCAGCCTAGGGTGTCCCAGTCACTGATGACCTCCATGCTCGAGCCTACATGGTGTTCTGTGACTAAACTGGACAGTGAAGTCCAATAACAGAACACCGCTTCCGGATTCAGATCACCCTGGTGAGGGTGAGGCCGTTCCTTCCCGATCACGCCCCTCCAGGTATCACTGTCGTTGCCCACGTGAGCGCTTGAAGTCCCCCAGTAGAACAATGGAGTCCCCAGTCGGAGCACCATCAAGTACCCCTCCCAGGGACTCCAAGAAGGCTGGGTACTCTTGTACTGCTGTTCGTTCCGTAGGCACAAACAACAGCAAGAGACCTATCCCCAACCCGAAGGCATGCAGGGAAGCGACCCTCTCGTTCACCGGGGTGAACTCCAACACATGGCGGCTGAGCTGGGGAGCTATAAGCAAGCCCATACCAGCCCTGCCGCTCACCCCTGGACAACTCCAGAGTAGTGGAGGGTCCAGCCCCTCTCAAGGAGCTGGGTTCCAGAGCCCAAGCTATGCGTGGAGGTGAGCCCGACTTATCTCTAGCCGGTACCTCTCAACCTCCCGCATGAGCTCAGGCTCCTTCCCCCCCAGCGAGGTGACATTCCATGTCCCCTATTGCCAGAGTTTTGGTCCAGGGATTGGGTCGTCCGAGGCCCCCTGCCACCATGCGACTGCTACCCAAACCACATTGCACCGGCCCCTCATGGACCTTCCTGCATGGGTGGTGAGCCTACTGAAAGGCAAGGCGGCCCCACGTCCGCCATTTCAGGGCAAAGACCCGGCCACCAGGCGCTCTCGCCTGCAGCCCCAACCCCAGGCCTGGCTGCACGTAACGGTCCTTGTTGTTGATTCTTTCTTCATGGTGGGCTTGTGTGAACCACTCTTAGTCTGCCCCGTCACCTAGGACCTGTTTGCCATGGGAGACCCTACCAGGGGCGTAATGCCCTTCCGACAACATAGCTCCTAGGATCATTCGGGCACACAAACCCCTCCACCACAGTAAGGTGGCGGTTCAAGGAGGGGTGCATC
The DNA here is from genome assembly GCA_023238725.1 of Scortum barcoo. NCBI lineage: Eukaryota > Metazoa > Chordata > Actinopteri > Centrarchiformes > Terapontidae > Scortum > Scortum barcoo. Next base: position 22,024 of record CM041548.1, on the reverse strand, counting down.
TTAACAATTTACTGATAAATGGCATTTTTTCTGATTTCAAGCAATTAAAAGTTTAGGTTTCTTTCTTTATTTGTGCTGCTCTAGCTACAGCCTTGACAATGACGTCATATCTTTTGTATTTAACATGTGACAAGTGTTTTCAGGGGTGTCTGTGTGAAGGGAAAAAAAGGCATATCCTTTGTCAGACTCAACCACACACACTCATCATGGTTGAGAAACTATTTTTGTTCAATTCTCAGCCTGCTGTCATGTGCAACAAACAGCTTCCTCTGCCCCCTGTTGGCAAGTACAGTGTATGAAAGTCAAGTTTTAGACAAGAAATCATCATAATGTTAAATGAGAGGATTCGGCTGTGAATTGCCAAATACTGGAACAACAAATGCAGCTGACAAATAGTGAATGCTTTCTAAGTCAAGACAAATATCAATTTTAATGTTATTTGCACACAATTTGCAGGAGGCCTATGTTTGAGTCTTGCCTTTGCTGCTTTTCCTTTAGTCTCTTTGGATGAGAACCCATGAACTCAGTTTAGCTACAGTTTATTACGACCCATGTTTAACTTCATATATGATTGATAATGATGTTCTCTGTACATGTGGCATCTATTGCACATCTGTCTGTCCGTCCCAGGGAGAGGGATCCCTCATCTGTGGCTCTTCCTCAGGTTTCTTCTTTTTCCCATAAAGGGTTTTTTGAAGTTTTTCCTGACTCAGGTTCGAGGGGGTCTAAGGACAGAGGGTGTCACAACTGTACAGATTGTAAAGCCCTCTGAGGCAAATGAACGATGTTTGTGATTTTGGGCTTTAAATATTTTTTTTTTTTTTTTGATAACAACTATCTATATGACTTACAGCCTTCTGACCCTAGTAATGCCAGCAAGTCAAACCATGGGGTTTTGCTGAATGTTCTTGTGAGGATCTTTCCTTCAGCAGAAGACATGTTATCTAATCACATTAAAATGTCTGCATTTCAGTTGTGAAAACTAAGATCTCTTTGGATGCCACCACAACATTCTAAGGCCCTCACAGCATGCATGGAATGGTATGTCACAATTAAAGATGTTTATAGTAATCCATTCTACTTTTAGATAAATAGACTGTTGTATTGTCTCTTACTATAATAGTTTGATTATGTTTGAACTTGTTTTGCATTTTCCCTTTATAGATCTGTTTAGTCATATTCTAAGACAACCACCAGCATTTAAATGATCAAGGGCATAATTGTGAGTTACCAAATATTTGTCAGAACAAAAAGCTTCCTCTTCCCCCTGTTGGCAAGTACAGTGTATGAAAGTCAAGTTTTAGACAAGAAATCATCATAATGTTAAATGAGAGGATTCAGGCTGCGAATTGTCAAATACTGGAACAACAAATGCAGCTGACAAATAGTGAATGCTTTCTAAGTCAAGACAAATATCAATTTTAATGCTATTTGCACACAATTTGCAGGAGGCCTATGTCTTGAATCTTGTCCTTTGCTGCTTTTCCTTTAGTCTCTTTGGATAACAACTATCTATATGACTATCTAGGGCCTTCTGACCCTAGTAATGCCAGCAAGTCAAACCATGGGGTTTTGCTGAATGTTCTTGTGAGGATCTTGCCTTCTTGCCTTTCTGCTGTGTGTTTTTGGCAGGGATATCAGCATCAAGCACTGGGCAGTACCGGCAGCTTCCCTGCCCACAGCAAAGAAGAACTGGTATGACACTGCATTCATTCTGCATCACAGCTTTGTTTTGGGGGGAACTTATGTTTCGCAGACCTGCACAATTCAACGTTTTTCAAGCATTTTTGACCTATTTTTGCTTGATAACGTTGATATCACGAAAGTTTTTGCAATATAAACAAAGCCAAATTAGAATGCAATTTGGTTTAGCATACTAGCTGGAACTGGCAAATGCGCAGGAGACCAAATTTCCCAGGATGTGCAGAAAGTATATGACTGCTTCCTCTGTCATTTCTATCCTTATCACAGCAGCAATGTGGAAAGAAACAATGTTGTGAAAGGGCCCAGATGATTTATTCATGTCTTCCTGCGTTGCACAACATTGCATCTTAACAATTTACTGATAAATGGCATTTTTATTAATAATTTGCAGCCTTTTTGGGGGATATCTGGCCTGATTAGGAGAGATGCTATCCATCCCACTTTGGCTGGAGCAGCTGTACTGCCTAGAAATATAGAAAGTTTTATTAGTCCTAATTCATGACATACCAAAGTTGTGACCAGTAAGCAGAGTTGCAGTATTTCATGCTTCTCTGCACCTCCATTAGAGCAGTTGCTGCACACCCAATATAGAATAGAAACTGTGTCTGCCCAGGGACCATTTAAACTCTTAAAACCAACAAGGGGAGTTATTCAGAAAAATCTAATAAAAATTAACACAACTGTTGTAGCAACTCAGCAGCAGCATAAAAGAAATTAAGTGTGGCCTCTTAAACATCAGATCTCTGGCCTCTAAGGCTGTTCTGATAAATGATTTGATATCAGACTCTGATATAGACCTATTCTGCCTTACTGAGACCTAGCTAGGTCTGAAAGAATATGTTAGCCTAAATGAATCCACTCCGCCAAGTCATTCTAACATCCGTCCTCGAGACACTGGACAAAATTTTTTCAGGAATTTTTTCCCATTCAAATGAATGGACGGAATCTTCTAAAATCTTCCCATTTTCACACATTTTCATACTTTTTCAGCTCTTCACCATTCATTCATACTTTCAGCTACAGTCCATTCAAACATCAAAATGTTCCACATCTTTCAGGGATTCAGGATATCATTCAACTTTTCAAGTCCCATTCAAACTTTTCTAAATCTTCAACTTTGTTTGAGGTCAAGTTTTGCCAAAAATGTTCAAAACTAGAGTGGGTTACATCATCAGCTAGAATGGAAAGGGGCTGTGAAAATCTTGTGAAAAGTCTCTCTTCAACTCACTCTCTCAACGTTTACTCTACATAGATCTTTTTTTACAGGAAACTTTGTGCTGATCGCAGACATGTGTCCCCTCCAAGCTAGAGGAGCACCAACCAACTGCCCCATCTACTCACATTATAAATCAGGCCTGAGAAGTTGGAAAAAGCTGAAGAATACTACTTTTTGAAACTGCTCACTCATCTTTATCATTCAGCAATCCAGGTTAGGGTAAGCCTTTCTTTCAAAACAACTTTAAATATTCCACATTTTCCATTCATTTCAGGCATCATCATCAACTTTATTACTCAGCTGTTCAGTTTTGCGTAAGCCTTTCATTCAACAAATCTTCAGATATTCCACATCTTCCATACATTTCTTTATAAAAATTCAAAAACCGGGGTTGATCACTAAAGTAATAGCGTTAACCAAAAAATAGAGGAGAGATGCGAATTGAAAAAGTGGAAGACCGTGTTCAAAACAAAAGAACAACTAAATGATATTAAAATAGAGATCACTAACATTAACCAAAAAATAGGGAGAGATGTTGAATAAGATGATAAAAGTCATGCATCAGCAAGAAAACAAGCTACTCGACCATGAAGGGAGATCCCGACAGGAGAATGTAAGGATATACAACGTTCCCGAAGGTCTATGGTGGAGTTTGTGGAAAATCTATTACAGGACACGCTGGGGATCCCCCCGACCGTGAAGCGTGACAGTTAGACGTTTTATCTAGCTTAGCTCAGGGTCATCTATTAGAGACCACCAGCCTTGGAATCACACTTTTTTGTTCTTTAATTTCTTACTTATGTTCGGTGTTCTTGTTTGTTTAGGGAGTGGATCTGTTAAGTCTCTCTGTTAAGTTTTGATTATTCTGTTGATACAAGTAAATACATATGGTTAGTGACAAAATAAAATTCATTTCATTTAATGTTAACGGGCTGTTGAATCCAATTAGACGTAGTAAAATCCTGTCTAAAGTGAGGACAGAACAAGCCCATGTAGTTTATTTACAGGAGACCCACTTGACAGATAAAGAGCATGTAAAATTAAAGAGAATGGGCTTCACTAAACTGTTCTTTTCTTCATACAAATCAGGACATAGGAGAAGAGTTGCTACCCTCATTTCAAACAAGCAAAATTTTGAAAAAGTATTGGGTGATAAGGAGAGCAGATTTATTTTAGTAAGGGGAAAGATAGATGGTAATCCAATTACCCTATTGAATGTCTATGCACCCCCAGGGAGTGATTTTAGCTTCTTCCAAAAATTACTAATATTATGGTAACGAAAACAGATGGCCTTTTGATCTGTAGAGGGGATTTAAATATATATCTACAGCCAAAATTAGACTCGTCTAGTAGAAAAACTCAGGATATGAAGTTCCTATATAAGAAAGTAAACACACTTTTTGAGGAGGTGGGCTTAATTGACATATGGCGAGACTTTTTCCCTAACAGAAGGGATTACACTTACTACTCAGCTCCTTACTCACTCTATACAAGAATAGATTATTTCATAACATTTGCAAAGGATAAAATACATACTTGTGGAATCGGGACAAATAGATCTAAGTGACCATGCATCAGTATACTTATCCGTTGATTTTAACCTGTGGTTGAAAAATAATACATGGAAATTTAACTCAAGTCTGCTGAATGATTCCTGTCCTTTAAGGCACAAATTAAATCGGAAATTAGTCTCTTCTTAGAGTTCAGTGACACTGGAGAAATCTCACCTCCCATGTTATTGGATACACTGAAGGCTGTCCTAAGAGGGAAAATTATAGCAATATCTTAATTTAAGAAAAAGAATAGGAATAAGAAATTAGAGGATTTAAAAAACAAGCTAAAGGAACTAGAAAGAAAACATAAATCAGATTTGGCACAGGATACATTGAGAGAAATTAGAAACATCAGGAATGAAATTAATAATCTGGCCACACAAGAAATCAAGAAAAACATAATGTTTCTGAAACAGAGACACTACGAAAGTGGTTCTAAATCTATGAAAGTATTGGCGTGGAAACTGAAAAAAAAGATAGCGGAAAATACAATTCATAAAATTAGAGATCCAAGAACAAAAGTGATAAAAAATAAACTAAATCAAATTTACAGAGTTTTTGAAGTGTTTTATAAAACCTTATATTCTGAAGACCCTAGCAGGAGTGTAACCCAAATTGACAACTTCCTAAATCCCCTAGATTTGCCCACTCTAGATGAAAAACAAAATGAAACGATGACTGCGGATATAACTGAAGAAGAATTAAAAGCTGCAGTTAGTAGGCTTAAATTGATAAAGTCACCAGGATCTGATGGCTACACGTCAGAGTGGTACAAGGAATTTAAAAAAGAACTAATACCTGTCTTACTTCCCACACTGAATTGGGCTTTAAAAAAGGCACAAACGCCACCTAGCTGGTAGGAGGC
>CM041548.1:0-16186 GCA_023238725.1 Scortum barcoo | reverse complement strand
AGAAGACTTAAGGGCCAGCAACAAGCAAGCTTCTCACACAATACATAAGATTAGAGACCCCCAAACAAAACAACTACTATTTGAACCTGAAGAAATAGAGAGGGTCTTTAAAGATTACTATGAAAAACTTTATACCCAACCCACAGCAAAAGGAGAGTGTGAGATGAAAGAATTCCTTGACTCATTGGACTTGCCGGCTATTGGAGAAGAACAAAATAGAAAAATAACTTCCAACATTACTAAAAAGGAACTAGATGCCGCAATTAGCAGATTAAAATCAAACAAAACACCAGGTAGTGACGGATTCCCCAGCGAGTGGTATAAAACATTTAGGGAGGAACTAACACTGTTACTCCTAAATGCTTTCAATCTGACTCTGTCAAAGGGCAAGCTTCCCCCCTCATGGAAAGAGGCTATAATTTCAGTTATACCAAAGGAAGGGAAAAATAAGGAACTTTGTGAATCCTATAGACCCATTTCAATTCTAAACGTAGACTATAAGATCTTTACTTCAATAATCTCCAGAAGACTTGAACAATTTTATGTCTGACTTAATAGATGAAGATCAGTCAGGCTTTATAACAGGTAGGCAGACACAAGATAACATCAGACGCATCCTTCACATAATAGATCAGATTCAAAGACAAGGCCTGAGAGCAATGTTAGTGAGCCTTGATGCAGAAAAGGCCTTTGACTGTGTTAATTGGAGATTTCTCTATCAGGTTTTGGGGAAACTAGGGATTCAAGAACAGTTAATACAGTGTATTCAAGGCCTTTATCAAGAACCTACAGGCGAGGATAAAAATTAATGGACATTTAACTAATAGATTCAATCTACAGCGAAGGAACTCGCCAAGGATGTTGCCTTAGCCCTACATTGTTTGCTATATTAATTGAACCGCTGGCGCAAATGATCAGACAAAGTAACAACCTAAAAGGAATTCAAATAGGAAAGCAGGAGCACCTCATAGGGCTCTTTGCTGTCCAAGACCCGGACAGGACCTTTCCTAATTTGATCTCGATATTAGAAAACTATGGTAAATACTCAGGCTATAAATTAAACATAGCAAAAACACAAATTCTTACACTGAACTATTCCCCAGGCCGAGTAATTAGAGAAAAGTATAAAATCAAATGGAATTCCAAGGTAATTAAATATCTGGGTGTGGTACTGGCAAAATACCTCAGTAAAAACTTTTGAAATCAATTACAATAATATTAACAATAATATTAAGACGGATTTTAGGCGCTGGTCAGCTTTTAACATGGATTTGGAGACACGAATTGAGGTAATAAAAACAAACGTATTACCGAGATTGTTATATCTCTTCCAATCCATCCCACAGATGATTCCAGAATCACAATTCAGACACTGCGACAAACTTATATCTAGATTTATTTGGGCTGGAAAGAGACCAAGGATCAGGTTTAAGACACTACAACTACAAAAAGAAGAGGGAGTCCTTGTCCTTGCCTAATCTAAAACAATACTTTTATGCAGCTCAAGTAAAGTTCCTGGTGTGTACATGCTGCCCGCAGTATCAGGCAAGATGGAAAGACATAGAAAATTTCCAGATCCAGGCAACACTAGGGGATATAAGAAGTAATCCAGCTCAACAAAGCAATAATGAAATTATTAAACAAACACTGGTTATCTAGAGCAAGATGGTAAAAGAATACAATACGGAGGGAGACATCAAATTATTAACTTAGGCCTGCTCTAGACCCCAGATTTGAACCAGGAATCAGTGATGCTGGATTCAGACAATGGTGGGATAGGGGCATTACAGCAGTGTGCACACTAACCAACAAGGGCGTCTTCAAAAAGTTTCAGAGAGCTACAAAAGGAATTGGGACTAGAACACAAAGATTTCTTTCGATACCTGCACATAAGAGATTATTACGATAAAAGAAACAAACCAACACTGTCTGGAGAGGGCAATACAGTGACAGATATCCTGACTGAAGCCTATAAAAACATGAACAGAAAAACAATTTCTAAAATTTATCAGGGCCTTCAGAAACAGAATAGGAACAGCACAGGATACAATTAAAGCAAAATGGGAGAAAGAACTAAACATAGAAATATCAGAGGAGGATTGGCGCTCAACGTGGAGTGCACAGCATTCATCTACAAGTTCAAAGAGGTGGAGAATATTTAGCTGGAAAAATTTGATCCGCTTTTTCACTACACCTCTTATAAAAAGCAAATTCTCTCAGGCACAGGAACAATGCTGGAGAAAGTGCGGAAACATGAACGCTGATCACTCCAATGTATTTTGGTTATGCCCCAAAATTCAAACTTTTTGGAGTAATGTCTGTACAACTGTTCCTAACAATGTGATGGTACTCTATTTTTGTGTCTTAAACGAGAATGTTGTTATTAAAAATGACAGGTATCTGTGTAAAATACTGTTGATTGCTTGTAAAAAAGCTATAACAAAGTGCTGGTTTGAAACTGAGTCTCCAAGCCTTAACCAATGGATGGACAGAGTGAAGGAAATATATTTAATGGAGAAAAATGACTTTCTCTCTCAGATCTGAAGGTGTGACTTTTTCCAGGAGGTGGGAGAAATGGACTGCTTTTGTTAAGGCAATGGAGGACGCTATGCATTAACACTTGAAGACACGGACATTAATATAGTAGTAATATTGAGGAGCCCCATGTTTGTTTTTGTATGTTTCCCTTTTTGTGTGTGTTTTCTCTGACAGCTTTCAAATTTGAAAATACTAAATAAAAAGTATCAAAAAAAAAACTAGAGTGGGTGACATCATCAACCAGAGTAGCATCACTGTTGAAATAAGTAATAATTAACAAATAAATAAAATAAATGCTGTAGAAAAGTTGTATTTTTTGTAATGTGTAAACTTCTTATTAGTTACTATTTGTTTAATGTCAATTTAAACCATTCTAACTGTATTTTGTACCGTTAAAGCGCTAGCAACAGAACTCATATTTGTCAGTAGAATAGAGCTAAAATTAGCATTAGCAAAGAAACGAAAATTAGAATCACAGCTGAAATAAGTTAACAAATAAATAAAAGAAATGCTGTAGAAAAGTTGTATTTCTTGTAATATGTAAACTTCGTATTAGTTACTATTAATTTTATGTCAATTTAAACCACTCACACTGTATTTTTTACCGTTAAAGCTTAAGCAATGGGGAAACGTTTACTCACCTCTACAGATGAGAGCAGAATTACCGTTGGTCTGAGATGATGGCAGCAGAAAATGAGTCGAGGTGCGTTCAGGGACATTAGGAAAAAATAAGGCTATGTATATTTTGTTTAATCTGGTTGTCTGGTCATGGCAGAAACACTTTGTATGTGTGTGTACGTGTGTGAGTGCTGGAATTTCCTGTTATAAGTGAAGGCACAGATAAATGCACTAATGAGCATATCTCAATCGGCACAAAAGACGTGAAACTGTTTTAAGTTATTGAATTTTTATGAGAGGTTCAAAGCCTTATGCTGAAACTTGAAAGCTGGCTGATGAAGTTGAAAGCATTTGGAATATTTGATGGATGTGAAATATTTAAAGTTGTGTTGAATGAAAGACTCACGCTAAACTATAATACTGTAAATAAGTAAGTATAATACTGAAAAAGTACTGACATGTTTGAAATGAGGAAAATTTGAAGGTTTTTTTCAATTTTTATAAAGAAATATATGAAAGATGTGGAATATCCGACAATGTGTAGAATGAAAGGCTTACACTTAAATGAATAGCTGAATAATGAAAGACTGAGTGATACCTGAAATGAATGAAAAATTAGTAATATTTGAAGGTTTTTGAATTTTTTTGTTTGTTTGTTTTTAATTGACATTCAGAGTCAGACATTCACATCCAGTACATCATATCATATGTACATACATCTTACATCTATGTTGTCTGCCCTAAATGTCAAAATAATGTGGTTTTGTTTTATATCCAAGCAATGAAAAGAAAAAGAAGCAGCAACAACCATAATAACTATGTACGTGTAGGGAGTGGTCTTTTTCATATGGCACAGTCACTGGTTTGTAAAAATAAAATCAGGCCTATGGGGCGTGACATATTTGACCCAGTTTTCCCAGTATGAAGCAAATTTCTCCAATTTGTGATTAACAAATGCTGTTATCTTCTCCATTTTATAAATGTCCATTGTGATGTCCATCCACATATTTAAAGTTGGGCTTTCTTTCCTGGTAAGTCAGCCTTCATCTTCGGCTTCCTTTCCAGGGTGCGAAGGAGAGAGGTAAGTCTGCTAAGTGCTTGTTCCCGATTATTTGGGAGCCATCGACGAGGGGATCTGAATGGAAGAGGCGTCACCCAGCTGTTGGTGTCATCCATTGCCATCTCTCTGTTCATAAACTCCAGGAACATTCGATCCTCGATGGAAAGCCCCACTTGGTCATCGTCCTTGGTGCTCTGGAAGATTGTGCTTCCCAGGTTGCAGTCATTGAGGACATGGCTGTTGTGTTTGAGGCTACAAAGGAGAAGTTGCATTCTGTACTTTGGAGCTGAATCTTTCCTTGACCTGAAATTGGTTGGGGCACAAAGTGAGGAGAGATGGCCTTCCATTTTCAAGGACACTGGTGCGATAGGAAGTCACAGCTGCTGGCTTGTGGGCTGACCCAGGGCACACATCCCCTACGACGACCCATCCGAGGTCCAGATGTTGGGCATAGGGGGCACTGTGAGGACCATTGCGTTGCTCCCTGACTTTGTGGACCTGAAGGACATCGCGTCCCAGAAGTATCAGTATCTGGGCCTCAGGGTCCAGGCGAGGGATCATGTGAGCAATGGACTTCAAATGGCTGTGATGTTGTGCGACCTCAGGGGTCGGGATCTCTGTCCGATCGTCTGGCATATGGTTGCACTCTATGAGTGTTGGAAGCATCACGCTTGTTTTCCCATCCAAGGACTCCGCGACGAACCCCGTGGCTCTTCTTCCGGATGTCTCGGTGACTCCTGCGCATGTCCGGAGAGTGTAAGGTGAGTCTGTACCTTTGATTTGGAAGAGGTCAAAGAATTCAGACCTAGCCAGAGATCTGTTGCTCTGGTCATCCAGGAGAATGTAGACGTTAGTAGCCTTGTCTGGGAGTGTTTTGGGATAAACCTTAACCAGGCAGATCTTGGAACAGGACCAGAGGCTTTGCCCTCTGCCACAGACTTCTGTACACTTAGAGGTGACTGCTGGCTCAGGCACTTTCTCTTCACTCTCCCCGCCGTACTGTGAGGGGGGGTCTTTCTTCTCTGTGCCCCACGGCGGAGGTCCAGGGTGAAGCGCGGCTACATGGTCTTCGCTCTCACATTCACTGCATTTTAGAGCCGCCTTACAGTTCTTTGCCAGGTGGGTTGTGGAGGAGCAACACTTGAAGCAGACACCAATCTCTTTCAGAAAGGCTCTACGCTCTTCGAGTGGCTTGCTTCGACAACCCCGGCACTTCTTCAGAGGATGGGGTTTCTGATGGATGGGACACTGTTTCCCAACGTCGTCAGGCTTGTAACTTGAACTGTCTATTTGAGAAGTTGAGCGGTTTGCCGCGACATCTGTCTTATGGGTAGAAACTTGTCTCTTGGCGTTCCTCGTTTCCCTTTCGGGTCGCTCATTCTTCAGGAACTGGTTGGATGTTTTCGATGGAGTTGAAGTGAGAGAGAAGCTGAGGTCGTTTCTTCTGCGTGCTTCGCCGCAGATGAAATCTGTGAAGTAGGCAAAGGGGGGAAAAGAGACGTAGTGCTGCTCTTTGTACTGAGAACCCTTGGCCAGCCATTTCTCTTGAAGACTGTGTGGCAGCTTTTCAACAATAGGGTTCACACCCCTGGCCGTGTCCAGGTACGAGAGCCCTGGCAGGTAGCCCTCAGACTTAGCAGAGTTTAACTCTGTCAGCAGGTCTCCCAGTTCCCTTAGCTTCATGGGATCTTTGTTAGACACCTTTGGAAAATTCTCTAACCTTTCGAAGAGAGCTCTCTCGATCACTTCAGGGGACCCATAGCACTCCTCTAGGCGTTCCCAGACGAGTTGTAGGCCTACAGCAGGGGTGGCGACATGTACAGAGCGGATCCTTCTGACGTGCTCCGAGGACTCTCTTCCTAGCCACTTTGTCAATAGGTCGAGCTCCTCACTGGCGTTTAAGTTGAGTTCTCTAGTGGCGTTGATGTAGGAGGACTTCCATGCCCAGTAGTTTTCTGGCCTGTCGTTGAACTGGGTGAGACCTGAGCTCACAAGCTCCCGGCGTACGAAATATCTTGCAATGTCGCTCATACCAGTTGTGTCACCAGGATTCAGCTGCGGCGGGACTCTGAGAGGAGAGTAATGTGGCTGAGCAGGAGAAAGTCGATGAGGGGGGAGCCCATTCGGAAGTTGGTGATGTACTGCTGGCGTCGAACTTGCAGGTGGTCGTAGCAGAGCTGCGGACGCCCACCTCTCACGTTGCTGTGCTGTGGCTGGCATTAACCTCGTGGATTGGTGAGCTGGAGCTGCGGACATCGACCTCATAGGGTAGCTGAGCTGCAGCTGCCGTTAACCTTACAGGATACTGAGAGGGGATGCGGGCGTTAAACTTGCAAGTTTGTGTGCCAGGAGTTGCTGGCGTTGTACCTGTAGGTTGGCTTGCCAAAGCTTCTGGTACCATGCTCGCAGGTTGCTGTACTGCATGGACGTTGTGGTGGCTGGCTGAGAGGTGAGGGGCTTGCGGTGTATATGGTTCGAGTACCGGAGGCTCCTTGTAGCTGGACTGTAGCTGAGCATGTTGTTCGACATAGTCGCGTGTGCGTTGGATGCTGACGCTAGCCAATCTGGAGTGGCTCTTCCTACTTCCCTCAAGACTCTCAAAGCTCAGCTGCTTCTTCGAGGAATTGAGTTTCCGCTAAAGCCGCTGCTATGTCCTTTTCGTGCTCCAGTGTTGATAACTCTGCTGCTATTTGGGCCTCTTTAACTTTTAATTCAGCTTCTCGTTGTCTGTAGGAAGCACGTGCACGTGCAGCTTCCAGCTTGGCGCGGGCCCGGATTGCAGCATAGCTAGTTGAGGACAGTCTGGATCCTCCAGATTTAGTGGAATGCAGGGAGGAAGCATCATGTCCATGATCTCGTTCTGCCACCACCATCTCATCACTGCCGATTTCTCCAACTGTTTCAGCGTTGTCTGTCATTGTTTATAGTTTCTGTTGCTGAAGTGCCCGCCGTGAAATCGTCTTTTTACTATTCTGTCCTACGTGTCTGTGTCCGTGATGTAAACAGGTTGACAGATAGCTAACATGGGAATCCCAAGAAAGACAGAGTCAGAGGTTTATCTTTCAGAGCTTTAGTGATCTTCCTTGAGAATCCATTTATCCTTTCTCTTTTTTGTAAAACTGTATAAAGACAATACAGAAAAAGAAATGTTCAAACAAACATTATAAAACGAATTGTTATACATGTCTGCTGCATATCATTACTGCACACACACACACACACATGTAAATATAGCTTACATAACTGCATGTAAATAAATGTACATAAACTTATGTAAATAGCCTCAAAATTATGAAATTGTACATGAAATATGATTTCCATATGAACTTAATTGTAAACAATGTAAACACAACACAGGTTAGTATATGCTACAGCCGAAAAGGAGGAGAGACAGAAAACATCACAGTCTACCTTGAGAGAGGCTAACTAGCAACAGGCTACACAGAAAGAGTGAGCTAATATTACACAGCACTATTTCCACAATTACTCACACACGCAATGTCTCTATAACAGACATCAAACAGGAATGGAACTTACAGACGATGCTTTCCAAGGCACGACGTGGAGAGAAACAACAAAACGGGACTCTGCAACAAGTGAAAACTCTCTTGAGAGGAAACTAGCATACACCTGACTGCCGGTAATCACCTTCAAAATAAAAGTCCCTTCTCATTTCCTGATAATGTAACGTCACAGGTACACATCCATTGATACCTCCATATTAATGTCCATTCTTCATCTGATATAGTTATCCCTCCTTCCTTCTCCCATTTTATTTTAATATATGAAGTTGAATATGATTTCAAGTCCGAGAGACCCTTATACAAGCATGAGACAGTTCTAAGAATAATTTCTGAGTTGTAGGCTTTCGTAAACAATTCAATCAAAGATGTGCTTGTCTTTGTTATATTTTTCATCTTGGTATCAACATAATGCCCCAACTGTAGATATCGAATAAAAGTCTTGTTTTTCTAATAAATGTGTCCTTCTAAGCATTTCAGAACTGAGCAGTTTGCCATCTTTTATTAAACCACATAAGGCTGTTACCCTTAGCTATTCAGTCCTTGAATCTAGTCCATTTTTTTATCTTATTAGCACCATTTATATGTATGTTCCTTTATGGTAGATAGTTGTTATCAATATTATTTATGTTCTGATAATAAGATTTGTAAGATTTTTTCTTTTTCTCCATTGGTAGGTTGATACCTAAGTATTTAAAGGACTCCTCCCTTTTTGCTTAGTTTGCCCCTTGGTCTTTTATGCCAATATACCTGGGCATTTTGTATTCGTTAAATTGGTTTTGGTTAATCTCTGTTGGTAAGGTTTGAAAAAATACTCTTGATTTCTCCTTTTAATGGAGTCAATTCTTAACTAAGGTGGGCTATAATTATTTTTTTTTTTTAAGAGAGTTGTGTTCTGATAATTTTGTAAGATCTTTTGGTAGTTGATACCTAAGTATTTAAAGGACTCAGTTTGCCATGCCAAGGGGTTCTACTCTTGATTTCTCCTGTGGGCTATAATTATAAGAGAGTAGCTGGGTTTTACTTATATTGATTTTGTACCCTGATAATTGACTGTACTGTTCAAATGATTGTATTGCAATAGGTAAATAGCAATTTAGGGTATGTTGGGCACCCGAGGTAGACCAAGATGTCATCCGCATAGCAGGCCAGTTTATATTCCGTCCTTTTAATAGTGATTTCCCTTGATGTCTTCATTTTGTTTAATGTATTGAGCTAGTGGTTGAAAAATTGTGCGAAAAGTAGTGGTGACCATGCGCAACCTTGTCTGCAGCCCCTTTCTAGGGTAAAACTATTTGATAAATATCCATTGATTTTGATCCTAGCAGTAGGATTATCATATATTCCCTGTATGGTTTTGATAATTGCATCATGGAAGCCAAATCTGTGTAAGACTCTGTAGAGAAAATTCCAGTTGAGCCGAATTGAAGGCCTTTTCAGCATCTACGCTTATCACAATTGCTTTGATTTCATTTTTTTGTATATGATCCATAATATTTAGTGTCTTTCGTATATTGTCTTGTGTTTGACATTGGTGTATGAAACCCATTTGATCATTATGTATCAACGTTGGTAGGAATTCTTCTAATCGTCTGGCCATGATGGCGGTAAATAATTTATAATCTACATTAAGAACAGAGATTGGCCTATAAGAGCCACACTCCATTTTATCCTTGTTTTCTTTTGGTATGGCTGAAATTATTGCCTCCTACCAGCTAGGTGGCGTTTGTGCCTTTTTTAAAGCCCAATTCAGTGTGGGAAGTAAGACAGGTATTAGTTCTTTTTTAAATTCCTTGTACCACTCTGACGTGTAGCCATCAGATCCTGGTGACTTTCTCAATTTAAGCCTACTAACTGCAGCTTTTAATTCTTCTTCAGTTATATCCGCAGTCATCGTTTCATTTTGTTTTTCATCTAGAGTGGGCAAATCTAGGGGATTTAGGAAGGTTGTCAATTTGGGTTACACTCCTGCTAGGGTCTTCAGAATATAAGGTTTTATAAAACACTTCAAAAACTCTGTGAAATTTGATTTAGTTTATTTTTTATCACTTTTGTTCTTGGATCTCTAATTTTATGAATTGTATTTTCCGCTATCTTTTTTTTCAGTTTCCACGCCAATACTTTCATAGATTTAGAACCACTTTCGTAGTGTCTCTGTTTCAGAAACATTACGTTTTTCTTGATTTCTTGTGTGGCCAGATTATTAATTTCATTCCTGATGTTTCTAATTTCTCTCAATGTATCCTGTGCCAAATCCGATTTATGTTTTCTTTCTAGTTCCTTTAGCTTGTTTTTTAAATCCTCTAATTTCTTATTCCTATTCTTTTTCTTAAATTAAGATATTGCTATAATTTTCCCTCTTAGGACAGCCTTCAGTGTATCCAATAACATGGGAGGTGAGATTTCTCCAGTGTCACTGAACTCTAAGAAGAGACTAATTTCCGATTTAATTTGTGCCTTAAAGGACAAATCATTCAGCAGACTTGAGTTAAATTTCCATGTATTATTTTTCCAACCACAGGTTAAAATCAACGGATAAGTATACTGATGCATGGTCACTTAGATCTATTGTTCCCGATTCCACAAGTATGTATTTTATCCTTCGCAAATGTTATGAAATAATCTATTCTTGTATAGAGTGAGTGAGGAGCAGAGTAGTAAGTGTAATCCCTTCTGTTAGGGAAAAAGTCTCGCCATATGTCAATTAAGCCCACCTCCTCAAAAAGTGTGTTTACTTTCTTATATAGGAACTTCATATCCTGAGTTTTTCTACTAGACGAGTCTAATTTTGGCTGTAGATATATATTTAAATCCCCTCCACAGATCAAAAGGCCATCTGTTTTCCGTTACCATAATATTAGTAATTTTTTGGAAGAAGCTAAAATCACTCCCTGGGGGTGCATAGACATTCAATAGGGTAATTGGATTACCATCTATCTTTCCCCTTACTAAAATAAATCTGCCCTCCTTATCACCCATTTCGAATACTTTTTCAAAATTTTGCTTGTTTGAAATGAGGGTAGCAACTCTTCTCCTATGTCCTGATTTGTATGAAGAAAAGAACAGTTTAGTGAAGCCCATTCTCTTTAATTTTACATGCTCTTTATCTGTCAAGTGGGTCTCCTGTAAATAAACTACATGGGCTTGTTCTGTCCTCACTTTAGACAGGATTTTACTACGTCTAATTGGATTCAACAGCCCGTTAACATTAAATGAAATGAATTTTATTTTGTCACTAACCATATGTATTTACTTGTATCAACAGAATAATCAAAACTTAACAGAGAGACTTAACAGATCCACTCCCTGAACAAACAAGAACACCGAACATAAGTAAGAAATAAAGAACAAAAAAGTGTGATTCCAAGGCTGTGGGTCTCTAATAGATGACCCTGAGCTAAGCTAGATAAAACGTCTAACTGTCACGCTTCACGGTCGGGGGGATCCCCAGCGTGTCCTGTAATAGATTTTCCACAAACTCCACCATAGACGACCCCTCGGCTCCTTCGGGAACGTTGTATATCCTTACATTCTCCTGTCGGGATCTCCCTTCATGGTCGAGTAGCTTGTTTTCTTGCTGATGCATGACTTTTATCATCTTATTCAACACCTGCTCCATGTTTTGAACACGGTCTTCCACTTTTTCAATTCGCATCTCTCCTCTATTTTTTGGTTAACGTTAGTGATCTCTATTTTAATATCATTTAGTTGTTCTTTTGTATCTTTTCGGAAGTCCCGAATCTCCTCCAAAACTTTGGCCAGGCTTGCGGTGTCATTTGCGTGAGGGTTAGCATTAGCTCCGTTGTCTTGTGTTAGTGTGGGTGAGCTGTCCTCCGAATTTTTTTCATTTGCAGTCAGTGCAGCGGAGCTTTCTTTGTTTGCACGCGTCTTCCCCATTCTTGCAAATCTGGTATTTGACGGTCTAACGGGGTAAAATAACTATTTCCGCGAGGGAGCTATTACTTTAGGCTGCCATTCAACCCCGGTTTTTGAATTTTTATAAAGAAATGTATGGAAGATGTGGAATATCTGAAGATTTGTTGAATGAAAGGCTTACGCTAAAACTGAACAGCTGAGTAATGAAAGTTGAATGATGCCTGAAATGAATGGAAAATGTGGAATATTTAAAGTTGTTCTGAAAGAAAGGCTTACCCTAACCTCGATTGATTGCTGAATGATAAAGATGAGTGAGACCATAAGACAGTTTCAAAAAGTAGTATCAGACAGACAAGAGTCTTCAGCTTTTTCCAACTTCTCAGGCCTGATTTATAATGTGAGTAGATGGGGCAGTTGGTTGGTGCTCCTCTAGCTTGGAGGGGTCTGGAGCAGTTTGCTTAGTCTGTTTGCTTAGTCTGACACATCTGCGATCAGCACAAAGTTTCCTGTAAAAAAAGATCTATGTAGAGTAAACGTTGAGAGAGTGAGTTGAAGAGAGACTTTTCACAAGATTTTCACAGCCCCTTTCCACTTCTAGCTGATGATGTAACCCACTCTAGTTTTGAACATTTTTGGCAAAACTTGACCTCAAACAAAGTTGAAGATTTAGAAAAGTTTGAATGGGACTTGAAAAGTTGAATGATATCCTGAATCCCTGAAAGATGTGGAACATTTTGATGTTTGAATGGACTGTAGCTGAAAGTATGAATGAATGGTGAAGAGCTGAAAAAGTATGAAAATGTGTGAAAATGGGAAGATTTTGAAGATTCCGTCCATTCATTTGAATGGGAAAAAATTCCTGAAAAAATTTTGTCCAGTGTCTCGAGGACGGATGTTAGAATGACTTGGCGGAGTGGATTCATTTAGGCTAACATATTCTTTCAGACCTAGCTAGGTCTCAGTAAGGCAGAATAGGTCTATATCAGAGTCTGATATCAAATCATTTATCAGAACAGCCTTAGAGGCCAGAGATCTGATGTTTAAGAGGCCACACTTAATTTTATGCTGCTGCTGAGTTGCTACAACAGTTGTGTTAATTTTTATTAGATTTTTCTGAATAACTCCCCTTTTTGGTTTTAAGAGTTTAAATGGTCCCTGGGCAGACACAGTTTCTATTCTATATTGGGTGTGCAACTGCTCTAATGGAGGTGCAGAGAAGCATGAAAGACTGCAACTCTGCTTACTGGTCACAACTTTGGTATGTCATGAATTAGGACTAATAAAACTTTCTATATTTCTAGGCAGTACAGCTGCTCCAGCCAAAGTGGGATGGATAGCATCTCTCCTAATCAGGCCAGATATCCCCCAAAAAGGCTGCAAATTATTAATAAAGCCCACGCCGTTTGCCGGACACCACCTGCCATTTATCAGTAAATTGTTAAGATGCAAAAGGCTGTAGCAAAAAATGTTGTGCAACGCAGGAAGACATGAATAAATCATCTGGGCCCTTTCACAACATTGTTTCTTTCCACATTGCTGCTGTGATAAGGATAGAAATGACAGAGGAAGCAGTCATATACTTTCTGCACATCCTGGGAAATTTGGTCTCCTGCAAGCATTTGCCAGTTCCAGCTAGTATGCTAAACCAAATTGCATTCTAATTTGGCTTTGTTTATATTGCAAAAACTTTCGTGATATCAACGTTATCAAGCAAAAATAGGTCAAAAATGCTTGAAAAACGTTGAATTGTGCAGGTCTGCGAAACATAAGTTCCCCCCAAAACAAAGCTGTGATGCAGAATGAATGCAGTGTCATACCAGTTCTTCTTTGCTGTGGGCAGGGAAGCTGCCGGTACTGCCCAGTGCTTGATGCTGATATCCCTGCCAAAAACACACAGCAGAAAGGCAAGAAGGCAGCCAGATCCTCACAAGAACATTCAGCAAAACCCCATGGTTTGACTTGCTGGCATTACTAGGGTCAGAAGGCCCTAGATAGTCATATAGATAGTTGTTATCCAAAGAGACTAAAGGAAAAGCAGCAAAGACAAGATTCAGACATAGGCCTCCTGCAAATTGTGTGCAAATAGCATTAAAATTGATATTTGTCTTGACTTAGAAAGCATTCACTATTTGTCAGCTGCATTTGTTGTTCCAGTATTTGACAATTCGCAGCCTGAATCCTCTCATTTAACATTATGATGATTTCTTGTCTAAAACTTGACTTTCATACACTGTACTTGCCAACAGGGGGAAGAGGAAGCTTTTTGTTCTGACAAATATTTGGTAACTCACAATTATGCCCTTGATCATTTAAATGCTGGTGGTTGTCTTAGAATATGACTAAACAGATCTATAAAGGGAAAATGCAAAACAAGTTCAAACATAATCAAACTATTATAGTAAGAGACAATACAACAGTCTATTTATCTAAAAGTAGAATGGATTACTATAAACATCTTTAATTGTGACATACCATTCCATGCATGCTGTGAGGGCCTTAGAATGTTGTGGTGGCATCCAAAAGATCTTAGTTTTCACAACTGAAATGCAGACATTTTAATGTGATTAGATAACATGTCTTCTGCTGAAGGAAAGATCCTCACAAGAACATTCAGCAAAACCCCATGGTTTGACTTGCTGGCATTACTAGGGTCAGAAGGCTGTAAGTCATATAGATAGTTGTTATCAAAAAAAGAAAAAAAAATATTTAAAGCCCAAAATCACAAACATCATTTGCCTCAGAGGGCTTTACAATCTGTACAGTTGTGACACCCTCTGTCCTTAGACCCTCGAACCTGAGTCAGGAAAAACTTCAAAAAACCCTTTATGGGAAAAAGAAGAAACCTGAGGAAGAGCCACAGATGAGGGATCCCTCTCCCTGGGACGGACAGACGTGCAATAGATGCCACATGTACAGAGAACATCATTATCAATCATATATGAAGTTAAACATGGGTCGTAATAAACTGTAGCTAAACTGAGTTCATGGGTTCTCATCCAAAGAGACTAAAGGAAAAGCAGCAAAGGCAAGACTCAAACATAGGCCTCCTGCAAATTGTGTGCAAATAACATTAAAATTGATATTTGTCTTGACTTAGAAAGCATTCACTATTTGTCAGCTGCATTTGTTGTTCCAGTATTTGGGCAATTCACAGCCGAATCCTCTCATTTAACATTATGATGATTTCTTGTCTAAAACTTGACTTTCATACACTGTACTTGCCAACAGGGGGCAGAGGAAGCTGTTTGTTGCACATGACAGCAGGCAGAATTGAACAAAAATAGTTTCTCAACCATGATGAGTGTGTGTGTTGAGTCTGACAAAGGATATGCCTTTTTTTCCCTTCACACAGACACCCCTGAAAACACTTGTCACATGTTAAATACAAAAGATATGACGTCATTGTCAAGGCTGTAGCTAGAGCAGCACAAATAAAGAAAGAAACCTAAACTTTTCAATTGCTTGAAATCAGAAAAAATGCCATTTATCAGTAAATTGTTAAGATGCACCCCTCCTTGAACCGCCACCTTACTGTGGTGGAGGGGTTTGTGTGCCCGAATGATCCTAGGAGCTATGTTGTCGAGGGGCATTACGCCCCTGGTAGGGTCTCCCATGGCAAACAGGTCCTAGGTGACGGGCCAGACTAAGAGCGGTTCACAAGCCCACCATGAAGAAAGAATCAACAAGGACCGTTACGTCATTGCCAGGCCATTGGCCTGGGGTTGGGGCTTTGCATGGCGAGCGCCTGGTGGCCGGGTCTTTGCCCGAAATGGCGACGTGGGCCCGCCTTCCAGTAGGCTCACCACCCGCAGGAAGGTCCATGAGGGGCCGGTGCAATGTGGTTTGGGTAGCAGTCGTGGCAGGGAGCCTCGACGACCCAATCCCTGGACCAAAACTCTGGCAATAGGGACATGGAATGTCACCTCGCTGGGGGGGAAGGAGCCTGAGCTCATGCGGGAGGTTGAGAGGTACCGGCTAGAGATAGTCGGGCTCACCTCCACGCATAGCTTGGGCTCTGGAACCCAGCTCCTTGAGAGGGGCTGGACCCTCCACTACTCTGGAGTTGTCCCAGGGTGAGCGGCGGCTGGTATGGCTGGCTGTGGGCTTGCTTATAGCTCCCCAGCTCAGCCGCCATGTGTTGGAGTTCACCCCGGTGAACGAGAGGGTCGCTTCCCTGCGCCTTCGGGTTGGGGATAGGTCTCTTGCTGTTGTTTGTGCCTACGGGCCGAACAGCAGTACAGAGTACCCAGGCCTTCTTGGAGTCCCTGGGAGGGGTACTTGATGGTGCTCCGACTGGGGACTCCATTGTTCTACTGGGGGACTTCAACGCTCACGTGGGCAACGACAGTGATACCTGGAGGGGCGTGATCGGGAGGAACGGCCTCACCGATCTGAACCGAGCGGTGTTCTGTTATTGGACTTCTGTGCTAGTCACAGTTTGTCCATAACGAACACCATGTTCGAGCATAAGGGTGTCCATCAGTGCACGTGGCACCAGGACACCCTAGGCTGGAGGTCGATGATCGACTTTGTTGTCATTTCATCTGATCTCCGGCCATATGTCTTGGACACT
>CM041547.1:25983519-26059279 GCA_023238725.1 Scortum barcoo | reverse complement strand
AAACAGGAAACGAGAGAGATTACAGCAAAATGCCCTCAGGTCAGAATCAAACCCATGACCACTGCAGTGAGGGTCACATACTCTACTGACTGAGCTACCAGCAACCTGCAAACATTGTTATCTGACATGCATTTTATTAGTAAACTGCTCATGACCAGTTTACTGTTTCCTGCTTGATGTGGGGGACATACTGCATTGGATCCTGATATACCTGTTGAAAAAAAAACCCTACAATTATATTTCAGTATAATTTTGTAGGATTTTCCATTGTACCTACCTCCTCGATTGATTTGCAATAAAAGACCTAACCTGGCCAGCAAAGACACTGCTTGACTATACTTTGGTTAGTTTTGCAACTGACACTTAAAGATCTGTGTGATATGTGTTAAGTTGCTCTACTTTCAATAATACTTTGCATAGTCTTTCACAAAAGATCCATTACCTTATCAAAATATTTTGACTCCCTCATTAAAACCATTCTCAGTAATGTGCACTGGAAGTTTCAAGTTCACACATCACAGTTTAATTTTGGCATCAAACTGATTGAATAACAGTCCATAATCCAAAATCAACTATAGGGGTTGAGGTTCCTGAATGTATTACTCAGGGATAAAAAAAAATCCCATTTCTTCTGTTGGACTTGAAACACAAACTGTATTAAGATTCATCATCTTCATTCATCAAGAATCCAAAAACCTCTTTAATAATAAATTATGTGAAAAAATAAAAAATTACAAAAAATACAACACAAAGAAGGTTGAAAAAAGGCTATAATCCTACCATGTTCATCATGTTGTGCAAATGCTGACAATAATTTGGAAACTCACCATTATTGAAATGTGCCTGTTAATTACAGGCAAAATATCTACAAAGACAAAAACTTCAAAGAGAATTAAATTGCAGTTGTCTAAAAGCACTTTTTTTTTTGCTATAGCTATCTTGAAATATCTTTAATAGCTTTGATTCCTTGCATGTATAGGGCTTCCAAAGGGTCCTGGCGTTAGAAGTGAAACTGTAATTTAATTAGATGACATGTCTTCTTGTTGCAAGCACGGCAACTCATCTAGACAGCTGCCATCCAATCACCCAAAAAGGAAAACTAGCAAATGTCTCCTGCAAATTGTGTTAAAAAATGTGTATTCCTGAAATTCAATATTTTAGTGTTGTGGCACCTGTAATAAAAATATTATCAAAGGCAGCATGATGGTGCAGTGGCCAGTGCTGTTGCCTCATAGTAAATAGGTTCAGGGTTCCAAACCCAGCTAGGTCACTTAATTGTGTTCACAGGTTTTACCTGTGTGATGTTTTTCTTGGGGTACTCCTACAATCTAAAGAATGCAGGTCAAGTAAACTTTATCATATGCTGTTTGTCTCTTGCGTCAACCCACTGGCTGACTGACGACGAGTACCCTCCCCCTGGTCCAAAGAAATTTGGGATATGCCTTTATTTTCTCCACACACCCCCTGTAAACACTTACATGTGTAAGGATATATTATTTTGTAATACCTGCCCTTTCACATTATGTTGATTTATGGTTTCAAATTTAATTTCAAATACGATACTCCCCGAGCAGGTGACAGAAAAAGTGGTTTCATGTTTAAATGTACCTGCTGGATAACTAGTTGCAGTTTGTTTATCACCTCCTTGTGGTGCAGCAAATCATTATTTGTGAATTGTGTATGTCACTTGCTGATGAAATGCAGTGAAAATGACTGGCTCCTTTATAGTTACCAGTTGCTTCAAATTCACCAGTTTAACACATCATCTGTGTGTTATAAGTTGATGCAAAATTGAATAATCTTATTTAATAGATGTGTCCATAACATGTGTCTGTAAGAAGGGCTATAACAGCTATAACAGCTATAGCTATAACACCACAAACAAAGGAAGAGAATAACACATTATTCTCAGTAGTCAAAATGAATAATTAAGATTCGATTTGGTGAAAAAAATGAATTGGCACTGCTAAATGAGTGCAGTGTCATGTCTTGTTTCCTCTACTGTCCAGTGCTGGATCCAAATATTCCTGCTGAAACACACAATTCAAATTGCAGAAGGATGTGAAGGAAAAGATGGTACTGGATGGTACTGTAGCCTCCCATGTTAGCCTTCAATTTTAGATGCAGTCTGTGAGTCCACAATCCAAAATTTTTCAGCCCTTGGCACTGAGGTTCCTAGACTGAATTTATTTTTTTGAGCCTGGGATAAAAAAGGAATGAACAGACTGCACCAATTTTCATTTTTTCATACTACGGCAAATCAAACCCAAATCAACAATATAAAAAAAAAAAAAAAACAAAAACTACATCAAAAATTACAACACAAAGAGGAAAGATGGCAGAACATTATCTCACTCAATGCAATGTGTACCAATAATTTGGTAACACATCATTATGCCCTACATGCCTTGGAACATCAGGCAACAGATCTGCAAGGGAAAATGCAAAACAAGTTGAAACTGAATCAAACTATATTAATAGAAGAAAATACAACCGTCTAATTTTCTAAGAGCAAAATTTAGGACAATAAATATCTGTAATTGCAACATACCATTCCTTGCATGCTTCAAGTGTTGTGATGGCCTTCAGTGACAGAGACATTTTAATTTAATTAGATAAAATGTCTTCCGTTGCAAACATAAGAACATTCAGCAAAAAAAACATGGGTTGACTTGCTGTTATAACTGGGTCAGAAAGCCTTCTGACCCAGTTATAACAGCAAGTCAACCCATGTTTGGATGGCATCTAGATAGTTGCTATCCAAAGAGACCAAAGGAAAAGCAGCAATAGCAAGAACGAAACAGCCTCCTGCAAGTTGATATTTGTATTGACATAGTAAGAAGTGACAATTTTTCAGCTACGTGTATGGTTCATGGATTTTGCCCAAATCATTTTATTTAACATTATGATGATACACTGTACGCTGTTGCACATGACAGCAGCTTATATTGAAGAAGACTAGTGATTACCGTATTTGCTTTGTAACTTACTTTGTCTGCATGTCATCTGTAAGGAGATATTATTTTTAATACCTGCCTCAATCCCTTCATTAAACACAAAACATATTGTTAACTAATTACAGTATGTTTGTCACCCCCTTGTGGCACACATGAGGTCATCAGAAAACTTCCACCTAGTACAGTGAAAACAACAGGCTCCTTTGTTGTAGTTACTAGTTGCTTCAAGTTCGCTGCTTCATACGAGCATCATTGGTATGTAATAAGTTGATGAAAAATGTTCCCATGGAATAATACTTATTTCATAAATATGTCTATTTGACTCTCCTAGTGTCTGCATGCCCAACTTTAATGTATAATTTCAAATGAGCTTATTGTAGCATTTCTGATTTTTTGATGTACAGCAATCCATTATTATTTCTACTGTTAAGATTAAAAAATAACAAGTTAATAAATTGTTATGTCACATGAATGGATGCAGTAGGCACACTGCATGCATTTACTGTATGGTTTAAAAAAGTGAAAAGGGTTGATTGTACCCTTTGTCTCAGTTTTACCCTATCCCTAGTTTACCATGAATGAATGTGAATGGTCATCTTCGTCCACAGTGGTGATTCAGGGAAGGTGTTGGGATGCCTATCAGATGACAAAATGGATTGATGATGTAACAAGAACAGAACATGATGATGCAGGTTACATGGAAAAAGACTAGTGTTGAAGCCATGATGAATTTATGTGCTGAGTCTCACATTTCTTTCAAGGATAAGTCTTTTTCTTCTTCCACGCACAACCCCCTGAAAACACTTATCACATGTTGAAAACAAATTGAATAACTTAGTCTTCTTAAGAAGGGCTGTAGTAACAACACCACAAATAAAGGAAGGGACCTTAACTTCATTTACTGATTAAAAAAAAATGCTGTTAATCAGTAAATGATTAATGGCATTTAACTACAGGGACTTACACAACATTGTTTCTCTCCACAATGCTGCTGTGATAATGATAGAAATGACAGAGGAAAGCAGTCATATACTTTCTGCACAATCCTGGGAAATTTGGTCTCCTGCGCATTTGCCAGTTATTGCCAGTTAGTATGCTAAACCAAATTGCACTTCTAATTTGGCTTTGTTTACTTTGCAGAAACTTTTGTCATATCAACTTTAACAAGCAAAAATAGGTGAAAAATGCTTGAAAAAATATTAATTGTGCATGTCTGCGAAACTAAGTTCCCCCAAAAACAAAGTTATGCTGGAGAATGAATACCAGTTTTTCTTTGCTGTGGGCAGGGAAGCTGCTGGTACTGCCCAGTGCTGGATGCTGATATCCCTGCCAAAAACACACAGTAGAAATGCACAAGGCAGCCAAAATGTATGCAAAGGATAGTACAGTAGCTTCCTATGTGAGGATATGTTTGCCTTCAATCTTGCAGAAAATCTTCCAGTGATTGTGGTTCTTAGATTGCATGTATTACTCTGAGTCAAAAATCAAATTAGTGCGATGAAAGTAACACAGACTGTCCCAATTTTCATTGTCTCATACTTCATCAAAACCTACATCAACAAGATAATATAAAAATACTAGAACTACATCACCAATTATAACCCACAGAAGTTGAAAAGAGGCCAGAATATTATCATAACCAATGCAACTAGATTGGGTACATGCTGACAAATATTTGGTAACTCACCATTTTGCCCTTAATCAGTTTAAATGCTGGTGGTTGTCTTAGAATATGACAAAACAGATCTATAAAGGGAAAATGCAAAACAAGTTCAAACATAATCAAACTATTATAGTAAGAGACAATACAACAGTCTATTTATCTAAAAGTAGAATGGATTACTATAAACATCTTTAATTGTGACATACCATTCCATGCATGCTGTGAGGGCCTTAGAATGTTGTGGTGGCATCCAAAAGATCTTAGTTTTGACAACTGAAATGCAGACATTTTAATATGATTAGATAACATGTCTTCTGCTGAAGGAAAGATCCTCACAAGAACAATTCAGCAAAACCCCATGGTTTGACTTGCTGGCATTACTAGGGTCAGAAGGCCCTAGATAGTCATATAGATCGTTGTTATCCAAAGAGACCAAAGGAAAAGCAGCAAAGGCAAGACTCAAACATAGGCCTCCTGCAAATTGTGTGCAAATAGCATTAAAATTGATATTTGTCTTGACTTAGAAAGCATTCACTATTTGTCAGCTGCATTTGTTGTTCCAGTATTTTGCAATTCCTACCTGAATCCTCTCATTTAACATTATGTTGATTTCTTGTTTAAAACTTGACTTTCATACACTTTACTTGCCAACAGGGGGAAGAGGAAGCTTTTTGTTCTGACAAATATTTGGTAACTCACCATTATGCCCTTGATCAGGTTAAATGCTGGTGGTTGTCTTAGAACAAGACAAAACAGATCTATAAAGGGAAAATGCAAAACAACTTCAAACACAATCAAACTATTATAATAAGAGAAAATACAACAGTCTATTTATCTAAAAGTAGAATGGATTACTTGCCTTCTGCTGAAGGCACGTCGTCTGATTTTGAGACACCAGGCACCTCAGGCATGTCTCCAGTTCTTGATTCAGGCGCTCTGTCTGGCCGTTGGATTCTGGGTGGTATCCTGAAGACAGGCTAACGGTGGCGCCAAGGAGATGACAGAACTCCTTCCAAGAAAACAGAAACAAACTGCAGACCTCTGTCCGATACTATGTCTGTAGGTAACCCATGAATGCGAAAGACTTGGTTAATCATGATTTGGGCAGTTTGCTTGATGTGGGTAACTTTACTTCACAGTAATGTCATTGAGAGAACTGTAATCAATGCATGGCCGGAGCGAGCCGTCCTTCTTACCGACAAAGAAAAAACCCGTCCTGGCCGGTGATGAAGATGGCCGGATGATGCCGGACCGTAGTGATGACTCTATATACTCCTCCATTGCCTTCCTTTCAGGACCCGAGATGGAGTATAGGCGGGCTTTGGGGATTGGAGCACCGGGCAAGAGGTCTATGGCGCAGTCCCATTCACGATGAGGGGGCAGTGAGGTGGCTTTGACCTTACTGAATACCTCTTTCAAGTCATGATAACAAGGGGGCACTTTAGATAAATAAATTTGATTTGATTTTTTTGATTAGATAAGTCCGGGTAATCACTGCTGGTCACGGTAGGTTCCCCGGATCCCGGGACAGGCCTAGAAACAAGAGACAAGGCAGGAAGACCCCCACTGTTTCACCCTCCCTGAAGCTCCAGTCTATGTATGGGTTATGTTTGATTAGCCAAGGTAAACCAAGAATGAGAGGATCATGAGAGCAATTCAAAAATATGAAAACAAATGTCTTCGCTGTGGTTAGTCAATGGTTAGCTGTACCGGCACAGTCTGGTGTGTAACATAGCTTTAAATAAAAGCTTTAATAAAAGCTGTGGTATTACCCTTTATGTTGAGAGTCACAGAGGTAAGAGTTCAAGGAGGATAGTTTCTGTCCTTGGTTTGGCTCACCAGCGCCCTCCTCAACCCTGGTGAGCCTGCCCTTTTAATGGACAGGCATTGACGCGATGACTGGTCTGCCGACAATAGAAATTATTCTGATGGTGTAGGTGGAAAAGCAGCAAAGGCAAGACTCAAACAATAGGCCTCCTGCAAATTGTGTGGAAATAACATTAAAATTGATATTTGTCTTGACTTAGAAAGCATTCACTATTTGTCAGCTGCATTTGTTGTTCCAGTATTTGGCAATTCGCCAGCCGAATCCTCTCATTTAACATTATGATGATTTCTTGTCTAAAACTTGACTTTCATATACTGTACTTGCCAACAGGGGGCAGAGGAAGCTGTTTGTTGCACATGACAGCAGGCTGGATTGCAATTCCTACCTGAATCCTCTCATTTTACATTATGATGATTTCTTGTCTAAAACTTGACTTTCATACACTTTACTTGCCAACAGGGGGCAGAGGAAGCTGTTTGTTGCACATGACAGCATGAGATAAGTGTGTATGGTAAGTCATGGTGGCTTTGTTTATATTGCAAAAACTTTCATGATATCAGCGTTATCAAGCAAAAATAGGTGAAAAATGCTTGAAAAATGTTGAATTGTGCAGATCTGCGAAACTAAGTTCCCCCCAAAACAAAGCTGTGATGCAGAATGAATGCAGTGTCATACCAGTTCTTCTTTGCTGTGGGCAGGGAAGCTGCTGGTACTGCCCAGTGCTGGATGCTGATATCCCTGCCAAAAACACACAGTAGAAATGCACAATGCAGCCAAAATGTATGCAAAGGATAGTACAGTAGCTTCCTATTTGAGGATATGTTTGCCTTCAATCTTGCAGAAAATCTTTCCAGACCTATGGTATGTGGTTCTTTGATTGTATGTATTACTCTGAGTCAAGAATCAAATTAGTGCGATGAAAGTAACACAGACTGTCCCAATTTTCATTGTCTCATACTTCATCAAAACCTACATCAACAAGATAATATAAAAATACTAAAACTACATCACCAATTATTAACCCACAGAAGTTGAAACGAGGCTAGAATATTAACATAACCAATGCACTAGATTGGGTACATGCTGACAAATATTTGGTAACTCACCATTTTACCCTTAATCATTTAAATGCTGGTGGTTGTCTTAGAATATGACAAAACAGATCTATAAAGGGAAAATGCAAAAGAAGTTCAAACATAATCAAACTATTATAGTAAGAGACAATACAACAGTCTATTCATCTAAAAGTAGAATGGATTACTATAAACATCTTTAATTGTGACATACCATTCCATGCATGCTGTGAGGGCCAGAGAATGTTGTGGTGGCATCCAAGAGATCTTAGTTTTGACAACTGAAATGCAGACATTTTAATATGATTAGATAACATGTCTTCTGCTGAAAGCTAGATCCTCACAAGAACATTCGGCAAAACCCCATGGTTTGACTTGCTGGCATTACTAGGGTCAGAAGGCTGTAAGTCATATAGATAGTTGTTATCAAAAAAAAAAAAAAAAATATTTCAAGCCCAAAATCACAAACATAGTTTGCCTCAGAGGGCTTTACAATCTGTACAGTTGTGACACCCTCTGTCCTTAGACCCTCGAACCTGAGTCAGGAAAAACTTCAAAAAACCCTTTATGGGAAAAAGAAGAAGAGCCACAGATGAGGGATCCCTCTCCCTGGGACGGACAGACGTGCAATAGATGCCACATGTACAGAGAACATCACTATCAATCATATATGAACTTAAACATGGGTCGTAATAAACTGTAGCTAAACTGAGTTCATGGGTTCTCATCCAAAGAGACTAAAGGAAAAGCAGCAAAGGCAAGAAGACTCAAACATAGGCCTCCTGCAAATTGTGTGCAAATAGCA
This sequence comes from Scortum barcoo, assembly GCA_023238725.1. Taxonomy (NCBI): domain Eukaryota; kingdom Metazoa; phylum Chordata; class Actinopteri; order Centrarchiformes; family Terapontidae; genus Scortum; species Scortum barcoo. Next base: position 26,050,953 of record CM041547.1, on the reverse strand, counting down.
TTAAAATTGATATTTGTCTTGACTTAGAAAGCATTCACTATTTGTCAGCTGCATTTGTTGTTCCAGTATTTGACAATTCGCAGCCGAATCCTCTCATTTAACATTATGGAAGTGAAGAGGTAGATCTTTGGTGGGGAGCCACACTTTCTGTCCTGGGGTGTAGGCAGGCGCAGGTCTGCGATGATGGTCGGCTGCAGCTTTCATGCGGTCCTGCCCCCGAAGCAGCATCTGCCTAGCAGCCACCCAGACTTTTCTGCATCTCCTGGCCATGGCGTGAGCAGATGGGACGGTGACCTCCTCCTCGTTGACGTCGACGTGGAAAGGGGAGAGTCCGGCGGCCGCAGGTGGGGAGCGCGTTATGCGCATACTCAATCCACGTTAGGTAGTCACTCCACGTCGTCTGATTTTGAGACACCAGGCACCTCAGGCATGTCTCCAGTTCTTTGATTCAGGCGCTCTGTCTGGCCGTTGGATTCTGGGTGGTATCCTGAAGACAGGCTAACGGTGGCGCCAAGGAGATGACAGAACTCCTTCCAAAAAACAGAAACAAACTGCAGACCTCTGTCCGATACTATGTCTGTAGGTAACCCATGAATGCGAAAGACTTGGTTAATCATGATTTGGGCAGTTTGCTTGATGTGGGTAACTTAGACAGTGGAATGAAATGAGTCATTTTGGAAAATCGGTCGACCACCGTCAGCACTGTCGTGTTACCTTTTGACGGAGATGAAGTCCAGCTAGATGTGTGACCAAGGACGATGTGGCACCGGTAGTGGCTGGAGGAGCCCCATGTGGACCTGCCTCGACGCTTTTACCCCTGGCACAGACAGAGCACGCTGAGACATATTCCGCCACATCCTTCACCACCGAAGGTCACTAAAACCGTTACTCAATGACAAACTTAGTACACTTAACCCCCGGATGACATGTGAGCAGCGAGGTATGAGCCCAGTGAATCAAGTTTGAGCGCAACGCTTCCGGTACAAACAAACGGTTGCGAGGACACTCCTCAGGAGCTGTCTCTCCAAGGCTCGCTCACTGCACATCTTTTTCTATCTGCCAAGTCACCGCCCCTACCACACGGTCAGGTGGTAGGATGGTTTCAGGCCCCTTGGCAGTCGGATCCGGCTCGTACAGGTGGGACAATGCATCGGGCTTAGCGTTTTGTGAGCCCGGCTTGTACGAGAGTGTGAACCGGAACCTACTAAAGAAAAGTGCCCACTTTGCTTGACGAGAATTGAGTCTTTTAGCAGACTTGAGGTATTCTAGGTTGTTGTGGTCGGTCCATAAATTTAACTACTTTTTGCCAATTCACTCTATGTGCCATAAACACTTCAGCAAGCTGCCACTGCTCTGAATACAGCAAGTCGTTGTGTCTTGATTTCAAGTAGCTGTGGAACGTTTTCAGAATACAACACAGTAGCCTGCATGGTTAAGTTCAGTGACGCACACCACTCAATGTGATTGAATCTCACAAAGTAAAGTACTTTTTGCCAATTCACTTTACATGCCATAAACACTTCAGCAAGCTGCCACTGTTCTGAATACAACAAGTCTTTGTGTCTTGATTTCAAGTAGCTGTGAATGTTTTCAAGACAACACAGTAGCCTGCATGGTTAAGTTCAGTGACGCGCACCACTCAATGTAACTGTATCTCACAAAGTAAAGTACTTTTGGCCAATTCACTCTACGTGCCATAAACAACTTCAGGAAGCTGTCCACTGCTCTGAATACAGCAAGTCGTTATGTCTTGATTTCAAGTAGCTGTGGATGTTTTCAATACAGCACAGTAGTCTCTGCATGGTTAAGTTCAGTGACGCACACTGCTCAATGTGACTGTATCACTCTACGTCCCATACTGAGTGTATCTCACAAAGTTAAGTACTTTTTGCCAATTCACTCTACGTGCCATAAACACTTCAGTAGCCTGCCACTGCTCTGAATACAGCAAGTCGTTATGTCTTGATTTCAAGTAGCTGTGGATGTTTTCAATACAACACAGTAGCCTGCATGGTTAAGTTCAGTGATGCAAACCACTCAATGTGACTGTATCTCAAAAAGTTAACTACTTTTTGCCTATTAACTCTACTTGCCATAAACACTTCAGCAAGTTGCCACTGCTCTGAATACAGGAAGTCATTGTTCATTGTATTGATTTCAAGTAGCTGTGGAACGTTTTCAATACAACACAGTAGTCTGCATGGTTAAGTTCAGTGACGCACACCACCCAATGTGACTGTATCTGACAAAGTTAACTACTTTTTGCCAATTAACTCTATGTGCCATAAACACTTTAGCAAGCTGCCACTGCTCTGAATACAGCAAGTCGTTGTGTCTTGATTTCAAGTAGCTGTGAACATTTTCAATACAACACAGTAGTCTGGATTGCCATTCAGTGAGTTACACTAGTTAGGACACATACCACTCAATGTGACTGTATCTCACAAAGTAAAGTACTTTTTGCCAATTCACTCTACGTGCCATAAACACTTCAGCAAGCTGCCACTGCTCTAAATACAGCAAGTCGTTGTGTCTTGATTTCAAGTAGCTGTGGATGTTTTCAATACAACACAGTAGCCTGCATGGTTAAGTTCAGTGACGCACACCACTCAATGTGACTGTATCTCAAAAAGTTAACTACTTTTTGTCAATTAACTCTACGTACCATGAACACTTCAGCAAGCTGCCACTGCTCTGAATACAGGAAGTCGTTGTGTATTGATTTCAACGTAGCTGTGGAACGTTTTCAATACAAACACAGTAGTCTGCATTGCCATTCAGTAAGTTAAACTAGTTAGGACACACACCACTCAATGTGACTATATCTCACAAAGTTAAATACTATTTGCCAATTCACTCTACGTGCCATAAACACTTCAGGAAGCTTCCACTGCTCTGAATACAGCAACAGAGACAGGGTTAATAATTTTTTAAATAGGAAAGGGGCCTACGAACCTGGGAGTCAGCTTGCATGACTGGAAGTGAAGAGGTAGATCTTTGGTGGAGAGCCACACTTTCTGTCCTGGGGTGTAGGCAGGCGCAAGGTCTGCGATGATGGTCGGCTGCAGCTTTCATGCGGTCCTGCCCCGAAGCAGCATCTGCCTAGCAGCCACCCAGACTTTTCTGCATCTCCTGGCCATGGCGTGAGCAGATGGGACGGTGACCTCCTCCTCGTTGACTGGAAAGAGAGGGGGCTGGTACCCGTAGACGACGTGGAAAGGGGAGAGTCCGGTGGCCGCGGTGGGGAGCGCGTTATGCGCATACTCAATCCACGTTAGGTAGTCACTCCACGTCGTCTGATTTTGAGACACCAGGTACCTCAGGCATGTCTCCAGTTCTTGATTCAGGCGCTCTGTCTGGCCGTTGGATTCTGGGTGGTATCCTGAAGACAGGCTAACGGTGGCGCCAAGGATATGACAGAACTCCTTCCAAAAAACAGAAACAAACTGCAGGCCTCTGTCCGATACTATGTTTGTAGGTAACCCATGACTGCGAAATACTTGGTTAATCATGATTTGGGCAGTTTGCTTGATGTGGGTAACTTTACTTCACAGTGAATGTCATTGAGAGAAGTGTAATCAATGCACCCCTCCTTGAACCGCCACCTTACTGTGGTGGAGGGGTTTGTGTGCCCGAATGATCCTAGGAGCTATGTTGTCGGGGGCATTACGCCCCTGGTAGGGTCTCCCATGGCAAACAGGTCCTAGGTGACGGGCCAGACTAAGAGCGGTTCACAAGCCCACCATGGATACAAAGAAGAACAAGGACCGTTACGTCGCCCGGATTGGCGTTACCGGGGCCCCACCCTGGAGCCAGGCCTGGGGTTGGGGCTCGCAGGCGAGCGCCTGGTGGCCGGGTCTTTGCCCACGGGACCCGGCCGGGCTCAGCCCGAAATGGCCGTGGGCCCGCCTTCCAGTAGGCTCACCACCCGCAGGAAGGTCCATGAGGGGCCGGTGCAATGTGGTTTGGGTAGCAGTCGTGGCGAGGGGGCCTCGACGACCCAATCCCTGGACCAAAACTCTGGCAATAGGGACATGGAATGTCACCTCGCTGGGGGGGAAGGAGCCTGAGCTTTCGTGCGGGAGGTTGAGAGGTACCGGCTAGAGATAGTCGGGCTCACCTCCACGCATAGCTTGGGCTCTGGAACCCAGCTCCTTGAGAGGGGCTGGACCCTCCACTACTCTGGAGTTGCCCAGGGTGAGCGGCGGCGAGGCTGGTGTGGGCTTGCTTATAGCTCCCCAGCTCAGCCGCCATGTGTTGAGAGTTCACCCCGGTGAACGAGAGGGTCGCTTCCCTGCGCCTTCGGGTTGGGGATAGGTCTCTTGCTGTTGTTTGTGCATGTGGCATGAACAGCAGTACAGAGTACCCGGCCTTCTTGGAGTCCCTGGGAGGGGTACTTGATAGTGCTCCGACTGGGGACTCCATTGTTCTACTGGGGGACTTCAACGCTCACGTGGGCAACGAACAGTGATACCTGGAGGGGCGTGATCGGGAGGAACGGCCTCCCCGATCTGAACCCGAGCGGTGTTCTGTTATTGGACTTCTGTGCTAGTCACGGTTTGTCCATAACGAACACCATGTTTGAGCATAAGGGTGTCCATCAGTGCACGTGGCACCAGGACACCCTAGGTCGGAGGTCGATGATCGACTTTGTTGTCGTTTCATCTGATCTCCGGCCGTATGTCTTGGACACTTTCGGGTAAAGAGAGGGGCTGAGTTGTCAACCGATCACCACCTGGTGGTGAGTTGGATCCGCTGGCAGAGGAGGAAGTTGGACAGACCTGGCAGACCCAAACGTATTGTGAGGGTCTGTTGGGAACGTCTGGCCGAGCCCTCTGTCAGGGAGGTCTTCAACTCCCACCTCCGGAAGAGCTTCTCACAGATTCCGAGGGAGGCTGGGGACATTGAGTCCGAGTGGACCATGTTCTCTGCCTCCATTGTCGACGCGGCAGTTCGAAGTTGTGGACGCAAGGTCTCTGGTGCCTGTCGTGGCGGCAACCCCGAACCCGGTGGTGGACACCGGAAGTAAGGGATGCTGTCAGGCTGAAGAAGGAGTCCTATCGGACCATGTTGGCCTGTGGGACTCCTGACGCAGTTGACAGGGTACCGGCAGGCCAAGCAAGCCGCAGCCCGGACGGTCCTGGAGGCAAAAACTCGGGTCTGGGAGGAGTTCGGTGAGGCCATGGAGGAGGACTATCGGTCGGCCTCGAAGAGATTCTGGCAAACCGTCCGGCGCCTCAGAAGGGGGAAGCAGTACTCTGCCAACACTGTTTACAGTGCAGGTGGGGAGCTGTTGACCTCGACTGGGGACATTGTCGGACGGTGGAAGAAATACTTCGAGGATCTCCTCAATCCCACCGACTTGCCTTCCAATGAGGAAGCGGAGGCTGGGGACTCTGAGGTGGACTCGTCCATCACCCAAGCCGAAGTCACTGAGGTAGTTCGTGGCAAGCTCCTCAGGTGGCAAGGCGCCGGGGGTGGATGAGATCCGCCCTGAGTACCTCAAGTCTCTGGATGTTGTGGGGCTGTCTTGGCTGACACGCCTCTGCAACATTGCATGGAGGTTGGGGACAGTGCCTCTGGAGTGGCAAACTGGGGTGGTGGTCCCTCTTTTTAAAAAGGGGGACCGGAGAGTGTGTTCCAACTACAGGGGGATCACACTTCTCAGCCTCCCCGGGAAGGTCTACGCCAGGGTACTGGAGAGGAGAATTCGGCCGATAGTCGACCCTCGGATTCAGGAGGAACAATGCGGTTTTCGTCCTGGTCGTGGAACACTGGACCAGCTCTATACTCCTCCACAGGGTGCTTGAGGGTTTATGGGAGTTTGCCCAACCAGTCCACATGTGCTTTGTGGATCTGGAGAAGGCATTCGACCGTGTCCCTCGTGGTATTCTGTGGGGAGTGCTCCAATGCGAGTATGGGGTCCGGGGGCCTTTGCTAAGGGCTGTTCGGTCTCTGTACGACCGGAGCAGGAGCTTGGTTCGCATTGCCGGCAGTAAGTCAGACCTGTTCCCAGTGCATGTTGGACTCCGGCAGGGCTTGCCCTTTGTCACCGGTCCTGTTCATAATCTTTATGGACAGGATTTCTAGGCGTAGCCAGGGGCCGGAGGGAGTCCGGTTTGGGAACCACAGGATTTCATCTCTGCTTTTTGCGGATGATGTTGTCCTGTTGGCTTCATCAGGCCAGGACCTTCAGCATGTACTGGAGCGGTTTGCAGCCGAGTGTGAAGCGGCTGGGATGAGAATCAGCACCTCCAAATCTGAGGCCATGGTTCTCGACCGGAAAAGGGTGGCATGCCCTCTCCAGGTGGGTGGAGAGGTCCTGCCTCAAGTGGAGGAGTTCAAGTATCTCGGGGTCTTGTTCACGAGTGAGGGAAAGATGGAGCGTGAGATTGACAGGCGGATTGGTGCAGCGTCCGCAGTTATGCGGTCGGTGTACCGGACCGTCGTGGTGAAGAAGGAGCTGAGTCGAAAAGGCGTGAAGCTCTCGATTTACCGGTCAATCTACGCTTCCCACCCTCACCTATGGTCATGAACTTTGGGTAATGACCGAAAGGACAAGATCGCATGGATACAAGCGGCCGAAATGAGTTTCCTCCGCAGGGTGGCTGGGCGCTCCCTTAGAGATAGGGTGAGAAGCTCAGGTCACTCGGGAGGAGCTCGGAGTAGAGCCGCTGCTCCTTCACATCGAGAGGAGTCAGCTGAGGTGGCTTGGGCATCTGTTTCGGATGCCCCCTGGACGCCTCCCTAGGGAGGTGTTCCAGGCATGTCCCACCGGGAGGAGGCCTCCGGGGAAGACCCAGGACACGCTGGAGAGACTATGTCTCTCGGCTGGCCTGGGAACGCCTCGGGGTCCCCCCGGAAGAGCTGGAGGAAGTGTCTGGGGTGAGGGAAGTCTGGGCATCTCTGCTCAGACTGCTGCCTCCGCGACCCGGTCCCGGATAAAGCGGATGAAGATGGATGGATGGATGGATAATCAATGCATGGCCGGAGCGAGCCGTCCTTCTTACCGACAAAGAAAAAACCCGTCCTGGCCGGTGATGAAGATGGCCGGATGATGCCGGACCGTAGTGATGACTCTATATACTCCTCCATTGCCTTCCTTTCAGGACCCGAGATGGAGTATAGGCGGGCTTTGGGGATTGGAGCACCGGGCAAGAGGTCTATGGCGCAGTCCCATTCACGGTGAGGGGGCAGTGAGGTGGCTTTGACCTTATTGAATACCTCTTTCAAGTCATGATAACATTGGGGCACTTTAGATAAATAAATTTGATTTGATTTTTTCCGGGTAATCACTGCTGGTCACGGTAGGTTCCCCGGATCCCGGGACAGGCCTAGAAACAGAGAGAGGAACAGAGAAACAAGAGACAAGGCAGGAAGACCCCCACTGTTTCACCCTCCCTGAAGCCCAGTCTATGTATGGGTTATGTTTGATTAGCCAAGGTAAACCAAGAATGAGAGGATCATGAGAGCATTCAAAAATATGAAAACAAATGTCTTCGCTGTGGTTAGAGTCAATGGTTAGCTGTACCGGCACATTCTGGTGAGTAACATAGCTTTAAATAAAAGCTTTAATAAAAGCTGTGAGAGGTGTGGTATTACCCTTTATGTTGAGAGTCACAGAGGTAAGAGTTCAAGGAGGATAGTTTCTGTCCTTGGTTTGGCTCACCAGTGCCCTCCTCAACCCTGGTGAGCCTGCCCTTTTAATGGACAGGCATTGACGCGAATGACTGGTCTGCCGACAATAGAAACAGGCTCCGACTTTGAGCCTACGAAGACGTTCTTCCGGATGCAGCTTGGTTATTCTGATGGTGTAGGTGGAAAAGCAGCAAAGGCAAGACTCAAACATAGGGCCTCCTGCAAATTGTGTGGAAATAGTATTAAAATTGATATTTGTCTTGACTTAGAAAGCATTCACTATTTGTCAGCTGCATTTGTTGTTCCAGTATTTTGGCAATTCCTACCTGAATCCTCTCATTTAACATTATGTTGATTTCTTGTCTAAAACTTGACTTTCATATACTGTTACTTGCCAACAGGGGGCAGAGGAAGCTTTCTGTCCTGACAAATATTTGGTAACTCACCATTTTGCCCTTAATCATTTAAATGCTGGTGGTTGTCTTAGAATATGACAAAACAGATCTATAAAGGGAAAATGCAAAACAAGTTCAAATATAATCAAACTATTATAGTAAGAGACAATACAACAGTCTATTTATCTAAAAGTAGAATGGATTACTATAAACATCTTTAATTGTGACATACCATTCCATGCATGCTGTGAGGGCCTTAGAATGTTGTGGTGGCATCCAAGAAGATCTTAGTTTTGACAACTGAAATGCAGACATTTTAATATGATTAGATAACAAGTCTTCTGCTGAAGGCAAGATCCTCACAAGAACATTCAGCAAAACCCCATGGCTTGACCTGCTGACATTACTAGGGTCAGAAGGCTGTAAGTCATACAGACAGTTGTTATCCAAAGAGACTAAAGGAAAAGCAGCAAAGGCAAGATTCAAACATAGGCCTCCTGCAAATTGTGTGCAAATAGCATTAAAATTGATATTTGTCTTGACTTAGAAAGCATTCACTATTTGTCAGCTGCATTTGTTGTTCCAGTATTTTGCAATTCCTATCTTTTTCAATTAAAATTCAAATTTATTTATTTAAAGCCCAAAATCACAAACATCATTTGCCTCAGAGGGCTTTTTACATTCTGTACAGCTTGTGACACCCTCTTTCCTTAGACCCTCAAACCGGGTCAGGAAAAACTTCAAAAAACCCTTTATGGGAAAAAGAAGAAACCTGAGGAAGAGCCACAGATGAGGGATCCCTCTCCCTGGGACGGACAGACGTGCAATAGATGCCACATGTACAGAGAACATCATCATCAGTCAGTATGAAGTTAGACATGGGTCGTGATAAACTGTAGCTATACTAAGTTCATGGGTTTAGTCCATGTGTGAAGATATCACAGGTAATGGAAATGGAGTCCGTGAGTCCAGGTGCATCTCTAGATGTCCTCATATGGAGCTCTGAGCCACTCGACCTTCTCTCCACAACACAGACACAGATCATGTCCCCACCAGGCCAGTGAACCTCAGACAGGTGGACCACAACCAGAATCAGTGAGGAACCTGCAACACTGGAGAGAACAAAGGGAGGACCGGGGCTCTGGCAGTAACATGCACTTTACGGACGTAAGAGTATTAACATTAACCACTTTAACCACCTTAATCAGTTTAACCAGTTTATAAGCTGACTCCAGTTTGCACTACTACCATATCAATTTGCACTGTCTGTGATTTTGCCATGTCTTTGTTTGGTTGTAGTGGTTTAGTCAATGTGCTTATTTTGTTGTAAATTAAGCACCAAAGGTTTGAGAGAAACTTTCAATCCTCAGCATGTCCTGCACATGCTGCCAAATTGACAAAAATGCTTGGACTTTGGCTTTGGCTTTGAAATAAAAGTAGAGGAAGCAGAGAAAGCAGGAAGAAGACAAAGAGGAAGAGGGAGAGGTGCCCGGTGCATCATGGGAGCCCCCCGGCAGTCTAAGCCTATAGCAGCATAACTAAGGGCGAGCCTGTACCCACCCTATCTATAAGCTTTATCAAAAAGGAAGGTTTTAAGTCTATTCTTAAACACTGACACTGTGTCTGCCTCCTCGGACCCAGACTGGGAGCTGGTTCCAAAGAACAGGGGCCTGGAAACCATGGAAACTACAAGTAAGACTGTGTTTTGGGAGCGCAGCACTCTAGTCAGGTTGATAAGGAGTTATCAATTCATTAAGATATTATAGTTCCAGACCATGTAGAGCCTGATATGTGAGGAGTAGGGTTTTTTAATTTTATTCTAAATTTTACAGGGAGCCAATGCAGAGAAGCCAGTACTGGAGTAATATGGTCTCTTTTCCTGGTTCTAGTGAGCACCCGATCAGTGGCATTCTGGACCAGCTGTAGAGTCTTTAACAACTTGTTTGGGCAGCCTGATAAAAGTGAATTATAATAATCCAGCCTGGAAGAGACAAATGCATGGACTAATTTTTCAGGCATCGCTTTGGGACAGAAAGTGCCTAATTTTTGCGATGTTGCTGCAGGTGGTAAAAGGCAGACCTTGAAATATGCTTAATATGGGTGTCGAAGGACATATCCTGATCAAATAAAACACAGAGGTTATTTACAGTGGTGCTGGAGGCCTAGTTAATGCCATCCAGCAAGGCTATCTTAGGAGAAAACGTGTTCCTCAGGTGTTTCGGACCTAATAGGATCACTTCAGTTTTATCTGAGTTCAACAGCAGGAAATTTCTTGTCATCCAAGCCTTTATATCTTTTAAGGCAGGCCTGGAGTTTCAGGATTTATTGTTAATATGGACAAACTGAGACCGATCTAGTAAGTATGATCTGAACCAGTTTAATGACAGACCCTTTAATGCCAAGCAGTTTTTCCATTCTCAGCAACAGAATGTGATGCTCAGCTGTATCAAAGGCAGCACTGAGGTCTAACAGGACAAGTACAGACAGAAGCCCTTTATCTGATGCTGTCAACAGGTCATTAGTGACTTTCACAAGTGCTGTTTCTGTGCTATGGTGAGCTCTAAATCCTGACTGAAAGACTATTACTGTGGAGATAATTACATAACTGGCTGGCAACGGCTTTCTCTAGGATCTTAGACAAAAAGGGGAGGTTGGATATTGGTCTGTAATTGGCTAACACATCTGCATCAGTGCAGTGCAGTGTAGGTTTTTTGATCAATGGTTTAATTACAGCTACTTTAAAAGACTGGGGTACAAAGCCTGACACCAGAGACAGATTATTAATATGCAGCAGCGATGTGCCAATAAATGGGAAAACTTCCTTAAGCAGCGTAGTTGGATTTTATGTATGTGGGGCTGAAGATGTGGCCATGAGAGCAGTTTGAAAAAGTAGTATTTTTCAGCTTTTTCCAACTTCTCAGGTCTGATTTATAATGGGAGTAGATGGGGCAGTTGGTTGGTGCTCCTCTCGCTTGGAGGGGTCTGGAGCCAGTTTGCTTAATCCGTTTCCTTAGCCAGATACATGTCTGCGATCAGCACAGATTTCCATGTAAAATGGTGTAAAAATGATCTATGTAGAGTAAACCTTGTGGGAATGAGAGCGAGTTGAAGAGAGACTTTTCACAAGATTTTCACAGCTCCTCTCCACTCTAGCTGATGATGTCACTCAAAAGTTTTGAACATTTGGCCAGAACTTCACCTCAAAGCCCACATACATAAAATCTACATCACTGTGTTCATGAGACTCTTATCTCTTTGATGGTATCATCAGTTTGAGGATAGGACTTACAGTCTGGCCACAGGACGCAGGAGTTCGAGAGGTGCACCTCAGCTGAATCTCTGTGAATTCAACTGTCAGAGGTAAGAGTGCATATAGTCACCATGGCAACCAGTGACTGATTTATTCATTACTCAGCTATCCAGTTTAGCGTAAGCCTTTTATTCAATGTCTTAAAATATTCCACATACTTCATACATTTCAGGCTTCATTCAAAACTAGAGTGGGTGGGGACTTTGGGTGGATATGGAGTGGTAGGCTGCCTAGCATCAGAGCTCTCGATAGTCTTTGGTAAAAATCCCCCGAAACTCGAATACTAGGGCCAGAAATCATATTGACTGTAATGTGACCGGGGGAAAGTTGGAATGGGAAGAAAAACACGACTCAATCAGACCAAAAACACGGCGACAGACGACATGGAGGAACCGCTAGCTAACCGGGAAACAGAAGGTGATGGCAGCCATGAAACAACACACCTCACGAGTAGTGAGACAGAAACTGGCTCGGATCTAGAAATTATTAGCAAGGAGATACAGGATTTAAAAACTGAAATAAAAGATGCCCTCCGCACAATTGGAGAAACATTGAGGAGCGATGTGAAAAAAGATTTGGATGATTTCAAACAAGATATAAACAAACAATTTGCTCAAGTCGCCGCTGAACAGCAGCTACAGAGCGGTAAGATCAATGAGGCTGAGTCGCGGATTGAAAAGCTGGAACTTTGGGCACAGGAGGCTAACAACGCTCTCATCATCTCACTGAGAGAAAAAAAAGCTCTTCAGGATAAGAGAAACAATCTCCGTATCTACGGAGTTACAGAGGGAGAAGAGGGTGAGTCTGCCGGCCAAGTTTGTCCAGGACCTGCTCAGACGTGAACTACATCTGCCGGAGGATTTTAACCTCCAAATTCAAAGAGCGCATCGGTCACTTGCACAGAAGCCAGCAAACGGAGCCCAGCCGAGACCCATCATCGTGAACTTTCTGGAATTCACTACCAAAGAGAGAGTCCTGAGAGAGGTATGGAGAAAGAAAATACAACTGGGGAACAAAGTTTTGTCATTCGATCATGATTATGCGACAGAGATTGTCCAAAAAAGAAAGAAGTGCAACACTGCTAAAAAAATCTTGAAGGAGAAAGGCATCCGGTTTCAGACGCCATTCACCAGGATGAGAATTCACTGGGAGACGGGAACTCAAACCTATGACAGCACGGAGGAGGTGAAGGAGGAATTGGAGAGGCGGGACTTGTAGAGAAGACACTGACAACCGCGGCGGTAGTGGACGGGCTGCAGTCACGGCTCTGCACAGCGATGGAGTGGCAGCGCAAGGAGGGATCCTGGAGGAGCTACACATCAGCAGCGGTACGAGCCAAGGAAAAGCTGCAAGATTTCCGAAGATTTCTGCATTAAGATCAGAGAATATAAAAAGAAGGAAAACTGGTAGGAATGTTCTGATATGGCCTGTGTTTCTAGCTGACTTAATAATGATTAACCTGCAATTTCCTCAAATGTTTGGAAGTTCAACTGTTTTTGCTCAGTTTGTTTCATGCCATCGTTCTGGCAATGTTAGTGGGGCTACCTCTGTTTTCTTTTGTCTGTACTCTTATAAGCGATGCAATGTAACAATCTGAGAATAGCGTCCTTAAATGTGAATGGTTTAAACAATCCAATTAAAAGAGGGAAAGTAATGGCAAAAATGAGAAAAGAAAAAGTCCAAGTGGTATATTTACAGGAAACACATCTACCTCAATAAGAGCACAATAAACTGAGGAAATTGGGATTCAAAAATGTTTTTTTTTTTAGCTCATTTAAGAAAGGTCCAAAGAGAGGAGTTGCTATATTAATTTCCAACTCTACCAGTTTTGAAGTTATTAAAGAAATAAATGACAAAGAAGGGAGGTATGTAATAGTAAAAGGGAAACTGGATAATAATTTAGTTACTTTGGCCAATGTCTATGTGCCACCTAATTCTGATACATCATTTTTGAAATTACTTTTTGAGATTATAGCCTTGGAAAATGAAGGAATTCTAATATGTGCAGGGGATTTCAACATGATTTTAAATGCGAAAACTGGACACAACTAACAACAACAGAAGGAAGACTCATCTGTCGAAACTCGTCAGCACCTCTCTAACTGAATTGGGGATGTTTGATGTTTGGAGAGAACTCCATCCATTAGAGAGAGACTACACACATTATTCTGCTTCACACCTAGTGTACTCCAGAATAGACTATTTTTTGATGAACACAACAGACAGATTTAGAATAGAGGAATGTAAAATAGGAATATCTGATTTGTCTGATCACAGTGTTATTTACCTCTCCCATAGAGGAGAACATGGACAGCCCGGTGGACTCTACCATACTATTGGATACGATTAAATGATTAAATATGAGAGGGAGGTGGTTAGCGAGGGCAGCTTATCAAAAAAAGACTAGAGAGGAAGGTTATAAGAAGCTGGTAAAACAGTTAACAACACTGGAACAACATCATAAAAATAATAAAGATGATACAGCTTTACAACAAATAATCAGTGTCAGAAGACAGATAGATGACATCCTGATGCAAGAGGTTGAGAAAAAACTAAGATTTATTAAACAGACCTACTATGAATCAGGCTCTAAAGCAACTAAATACTTGGCAAGAAGACTTAAGGCCCAGCAAGCTTCTCACACAATACATAAGATTAGAGACCCCCGAACAAAACAACTACTATTTGAACCTGAAGAAATAGAGAGGGTCTTTAAAGATTACTATGAAACTCTTTATACCCAACCCACAGTAAAAGGAGAGTGTGAGATGAAAGAATCCCTTGACTCATTGGACTTGCCGGCTATTGGAGAAGAACAAAATAGAAAAATAACTTCCAACATTACTAAAAAGGAACTAGATGCCGCAATTAGCAGAATTAAAATCAAACAAAACACCAGGTAGTGACAGATTCCCCAGCGAGTGGTATAAAACATTTAGGGAGGAACTAACACCGTTACTCCTAAATGCTTTCAATCTGACTGTGTCAAAGGGCAAGCTTCCCCCCTCATGGAAAGAGGCTATAATTTCAGTTATACAAAAGGAAGGGAAAAATAAGGAACTTTGTGAATCCTATAGACCCATTTCAATTCTAAACGTAGACTATAATGATCTTTACTTCAATAATCTCCAGAAGACTTGAACATTTTATGTCTGACTTAATAGATGAAGGCTTTATAACAGGTAGGCAGACACAAGATAACATCAGACGCATCCTTCACATAATAGATCAGATTCAAAGACAAGGCCTGAGAGCAATGTTAGTGAGCCTTGATGCAGAAAAGGCCTTTGACTGTGTTAATTGGAGATTTCTGTATCAGGTTTTGGGGAAACTAGGGATTCAAGAACAGTTAATACAGTGTATTCAAGGCCTTTATCAAGAACCTAGGAGGATAAAAATGAATGGACATTTAACTAATAGATTCAATCTACAGCGAGGAACTCGCCAAGGATGTTGCCTTAGCCCTACATTGTTTGCTATATTTATTGAACCGCTGGCACAAATGATCAGACAAAGTAACAACCTAAAAGGAATTCAAATAGGAAAGCAGGTGCACCTCATAGGGCTCTTTGCTGATGATGTTATTGTGGCTCTCCAAGACCCGGACAGGACCTTTCCTAATTTGATCTCGATATTAGAAAACTATGGTAAATACTCAAGGCTATAAATTAAACATAGCAAAAACACAAATTCTTACACTGAACTATTCCCCAGGCTGAGTAATTAGAGAAAAGTATAAAATCAAATGGAATTCCAAGGTAATTAAATATCTGGGTGTGGTACTGGCAAAATACCTCAGTAAAACATTTGAAATCAATTACAATAATATTAACAATAATATTAAGACGGATTTTAGGCGCTGGTCAGCTTTTAACATGGATTTGGAGACACGAATTGAGGTAATAAAAACAAACGTATTACCGAGATTGTTATACCTCTTCCAATCCATCCCACAGATGATTCCAGAAACACAATTCAGACACTGGGACAAACTTATATCTAGATTTATTTGGGCCGGAAAGAGACCAAGGATCAGGTTTAGGACACTACAACTACAAAAAGAAGAGGGAGTCCTTGTCCTTGCCTAATCTAAAACAATACTTTTATGCAGCTCAAGTAAAGTTCCTGGTGTGTACATGCTACCCGCAGTATCAGGCAAGATGGAAAGACATAGAAAAGAATACAATACGGAGGGAGACATCAAATTATTAACTTGGCCTGCTCTAGACCCCAGATTTGAACCAGGAATCAGTGATGCTGGATTCAGATGATGGTGGGATAGGGGCAGTACAGCAGTGTGCACACTAACCAACAAGGGCGTCTTCAAAAAGTTTCAGAGAGCTACAAAAGGAATTGGGACTAGAACACAAAGATTTCTTTCGATACCTGCACATAAGAGATTATTACGATGAAAGAAACAAACTAACACTGTCTGGAGAGGGCAATACAGTGACAGATATTCTGACTGAAGCCTATAAAAAGATGAACAGAAAAACAAATCTAAAATTTATCAGGGCCTTCAGAAACAGAATAGGAACAGCACAGGATACATTAAAGCAAAATGGGAGAAAGAACTAAACATAGAAATATCAGAGGAGGATTGGCGCTCAACGTGGAGTGCACAGCATTCATCTACGAGTTCAAAGATGTGGAGAATATTTGGCTGGAAAAATCTGATCCGCTTTTTCACTACACCTCTTATAAAAAGCAAATTCTCTCAGGCACAGGAACAATGCTGGAGAAAGTGCGGAAACATGAACGCTGATCACTCCCATGTATTTTGGTTATGCCCCAAAATTCAAACTCTTTTGGAGTAATGTCTGTACAACTGTTGGAAAGATTCTGGGATACACAAATTCCTAACAATGTGATGGTACTCTATTTTTGTGTCTTAAACGAGAATGTTGTTATTAAAAATGACAGGTATCTGTGTAAAATACTGTTGATTGCTTGTAAAAAAGCTATAACAAAGTGCTGGTTTAAAACTGAGTCTCCAAGCCTTAACCAATGGATGGACAGAGTGAAGGAAATATATTTAATGGAGAAAATGACTTTCTCTCTCAGATCTGAAGGAGTGACTTTTTCCAGGAGGTGGGAGAAATGGACTGCTTTTGTTAAGGCAATGGAGGACGCTATGCATTAACACTTGAAGACACCGGACATTAATATAGTAGTAATATTGAGGAGCCCCATGTTTGTTTTTGTATGTTTCCCTTTTTGTGTGTGTTTTCTCTGACAGCTTTCAAATTTGAAAATACTAAATAAAAAGTATCAAAAAAAAAACTAGAGTGGGTGACATCATCAACCAGAGTAGCATCACTGCTGAAATAAGTAATAATTAACAAATAAATAAAAGAAATGCTGTAGAAAAGTTGTATTTTTTGTAATATGTAAACTTCTTATTAGTTACTATTTGTTTAATGTCAATTTAAACCATTCTAACTGTATTTTGTACCGTTAAAGCGCTAGCAACAGAACTCATATTTGTCAGTAGAATAGAGCTAAAATTAGCATTAGCAAAGAAACGACCGTTAGAATCACTGCTGAAATAAGTTAACAAATAAATAAAAGAAATGCTGTAGAAAAGTTGTATTTCTTGTAATATGTAAACTTCGTATTAGTTACTATTAATTTTATGTCAATTTAAACCACTCACACTATATTTTTTACCGTTAAAGCTTAAGCAATGGGGAAACGTTTACTCACCTCTACAGATGAGAGCAGAATTACCGTTGGTCTGAGATGATGCAGCAGAAAATGAGTCGAGGTGCGTTCAGGGACATTAGGAAAAAATAAGGCTATGTATATTTTGTTTAATCTGGTTTGTCTGGTCATGGCAGAAACACTTTGTATGTGTGTGTACGTGTGTGAGTGCTGGAATTTCCTGTTATAAGTGAAGGCACAGATAAATGTACTAATGAGCATATCTTAATCGGCACAAAAGACGTGGAACTGTTTTAAGTTATTGAATTTTTATGAGAGGTTCAAAGGCTTATGCTAAACTTGAAAGCTGGCTGATGAAGTTGAAAGCATTTGGAATAGTTGATGGATGTGAAATATTTAAAGTTGTGTTGAATTAAAGACTCACGCTAAACTGCTTTGCTGAGTATAATACTGAAAAAGTACTGACATGTTTGAAATGAGGAAAATTTGAAGGTTTTTTAAATTTTTATAAAGAAATATATGAAAGATGTTGGAATATCCGACAATGTGTAGAATGAAATGCTTACACTTAAATGAATAGCTGAATAATGAAGACGAGTGATACCTGAAATGAATGAAAAATGAGTAATATTTGAAGGTTTTTGAATTTTTTTTTGTTTGTTTTTAATTGACATTCAGAGTCAGACATTCACATCCAGTACATCATATGTACATACATTTTACATCTGTTGTCTGCCCTAAATGTCAAAATAGTGGTTTTGTTTTATATCCAAGCAATGAAAAGAAAAAGAAGCAGCAACAACCATAATAACTATGTACGTGTAGGGAGTGGTCTTTTTCATATGGCACAGTCACTGGTTTGTAAAAATAAAATCAGGCCTATGGGGCGTGACATATTTGACCCAGTTTTCCCAGTATGATACAAATTTCTCAAATTTGTGATTAACAAATGCTGTTATCTTCTCCATTTTATAAATGTCCATTGTGATGTCCATCCACATATTTAAAGTTGGGCTCTCCTGTGATAACCATTTCCTGGTAATACTCTTTTTACAGGCCACCAGCAAGATATTTATTAAATGTTTAGCTCTTTTCGGCCATTCCTCATGTATGTGTCCAAAAAACAAAGTCTTACTCTCGAGGGGTATTTCGTTTCGTTCATTTGAAGATATCCTGTAGGGCGTTGTGTATCTCTCTCCAATAGTCCTTCATAGCAGGGCAGTCCCAGAAGACATGGTAATGGTTTGCTCTATGATTTCCACAGTTCCTCCAACAGATAGGGGAATTATTATCATAGTAGGACTTCTGGGAAGGTGTACTAAAATACCTCATCAGGCTTTTCCAGCCAAACTCCCTCCACTTCTGTGAGCTGGTACACATCCATTGATACCTCCATATTAATGCCCATTCTTCATCTGATATAGTTATCCCTCCTTCCTTCTCCCATTTTATTTTAATATATGAAGTTGAATATGATTTCAAGTCCGAGAGACCCTTATACAAGCATGAGACAGTTCTAAGAATAATTTCTGAGTTGTAGGCTTTCGTAAACAATTCAATCAAAGATGTGCTTGTCTTTGTTATATTTTTCATCTTGGTATCAACATAATGCCGCCAACTGTAGATATCGATAAAAGTCTTGTTTTTCTAATAAATGTGTCCTTCTAAGCATTTCAGAACTGAGCAGTTTGCCATCTTTCATTAAACCACATAAGGCTGTTCTGATAATTTTGTAAGATCTTTTTGTAGGTTGATACCTAAGTATTTAAAGGACTCAGTTTGCCATGCCAAGGGGTATCTACTCTTGATTTCTCCTGGTGGGCTATAATTATAAGAGAGTAGCTGGGTTTTACTTATATTGATTTTGTACCCTGATAATTGACTGTACTGTTCAAATGATTGCATTGCAATTTAGGTAAATAGGGCAATTTAGGGTTATGTTGGGCACCCGAGGTAGACCAAGATGTCATCCGCATAGCAGGCCAGTTTATATTCCGTCCTTTTAATAGTGATTCCCTTGATGTCTTCATTTTGTTTAATGTATTGAGCTAGTGGTTCCAAAAATAGTGCGAAGAGTAGTGGTGACCATGCGCAACCTTGTCTGCAGCCCCTTTCTAGGGTAAAACTATTTGATAAATATCCATTGATTTTGATCCTAGCAGTAGGATTATCATATATTCCCTGTATGGTTTTGATAATTGCATCATGGAAGCCAAATCTGTGTAAGACTCTGTAGAGAAAATTCCAGTTGACCGAATCGAAGGCCTTTTCAGCATCTACGCTTATCACAATTGCTTTGATTTCATTTTTTTGTATATGATCCATAATATGTAGTGTCTTTCGTATATTGTCTTGTGTTTGACATTGGTGTATGAAACCCATTTGATCATTATGTATCAACGTTGGTAGGAATTCTTCTAATCGTCTGGCCATGATGGCAGGTAAATAATTTATAATCTACATTAAGAACAGAGGTTGGCCTATAAGAGCCACACTCCATTTTATCCTTGTTTTCTTTTGGTATGGCTGAAATTATTGCCTCCTTCCAGCTAGGTGGCGTTTGTGCCTTTTTTAAAGCCCAATTCAGTGTGGGAAGTAAGACAGGTATTAGTTCTTTTTTAAATTCCTTGTACCACTCTGACGTGTAGCCATCAGATACCTGGTGACTTTCTCAATTTAAGCCTTACTAACTGCAGCTTTTAATTCTTCTTCAGTTATATCCGCAGTCATCGTTTCATTTTGTTTTTCATCTAGAGTGGGCAAATCTAGGGGATTTAGGAAGTTGTCAATTTGGGTTACACTCCTGCTAGGGTCTTCAGAATATAAGGTTTTATAAAACACTTCAAAAACTCTGTGAATTTGGATTTAGTTTATTTTTTATCACTTTTGTTCTTGGATCTCTAATTTTATGAATTGTATTTTCCGCTATCTTTTTTTTCAGTTTCCACGCCAATACTTTCATAGATTTAGAACCACTTTCGTAGTGTCTCTGTTTCAGAAACATTACGTTTTTCTTGATTTCTTGTGTGGCCAGATTATTAATTTCATTCCTGATGTTTCTAATTTCTCTCAATGTATCCTGTGCCAAATCTGATTTATGTTTTCTTTCTAGTTCCTTTAGCTTGTTTTTTAAATCCTCTAATTTCTTATTCCTATTCTTTTTCTTAACTTAAGATATTGCTATAATTTTCCCTCTTAGGACAGCCTTCAGTGTATCCCCTAACATGGGAGGTGAGATTTCCCCAGTGTCACTGAACTCTAAGAAGAGACTAATTTCCGATTTAATTTGTGCCTTAAAGGACGAATCATTCAGCAGACTTGAGTTAAATTTCCATGTATTATTTTTCAACCACAGGTTAAAATCAACGGATAAGTATACTGATGCATGGTCACTTAGATCTATTGTCCCGATTCCACAAGTATGTATTTTATCCTTCGCAAATGTTATGAAATAATCTACTTCTTGTATAGAGTGAGTGAGGAGCAGAGTAGTAAGTGTAATCCCTTCTGTTAGGGAAAAAGTCTCGCCATATGTCAATTAAGCCCACCTCCTCAAAAAGTGAGTTTACTTTCTTATATAGGAACTTCATATCCTGAGTTTTTCTACTAGACGAGTCTAATTTTGGCTGTAGATATATATTTAAATCCCCTCCACAGATCAAAAGGCCATCTGTTTCCGTTACCATAATATTAGTAATTTTTTAAAATCACTCCCTGGGGGTGCATAGACATTCAATAGGGTAATTGGATTACTATCTATCTTTCCCCTTACTAAAATAAATCTGCCCTCCTTATCACCCAATACTTTTTCAAAATTTTGCTTGTTTGAAATGAGGGTAGCAACTCTTCTCCTATGTCCTGATTTGTATGAAGAAAAGAACAGTTTAGTAAAGCCCATTCTCTTTAATTTTACATGCTCTTTATCTGTCAAGTGGGTCTCCTGTAAATAAACTACATGGGCTTGTTCTGTCCTCACTTTAGACAGGATTTTACTACGTCTAATTGGATTCAACAGCCCGTTAACATTAAACGAAATGAATTTTATTTTGTCACTAACCATATGTATTTACTTGTATCAACAGAATAATCAAAACTTAACAGAGAGACTTAACAGATCCACTCCCTGAACAAACAAGAACACCGAACATAAGTAAGAAATAAAGAACAAAAAAGTGTGATTCCAAGGCTGGGGTCTCTAATAGATGACCCTGAGCTAAGCTAGATAAAACTGTCACGCTTCACGGTCGGGGGGATCCCCAGTGTGTCCTGTAATAGTTTTTCCACAAACTCCACCATAGACGACCCCTCGGCTCCTTCAGGAACGTTGTATATCCTTATATTCTCCTGTCGGGATCTCTCCTTCATGGTCGGAGTAGCTTGTTTTCTTGCTGATGCATGACTTTTATCATCTTATTCAACACCTGCTCCATGTTTTGAACACGGTCTTCCACTTTTTCAATTCGCATCTCTCCTCTATTTTTTGGTTAACGTTAGTGATCTCTATTTTAATATCATTTAGTTGTTCTTTTGTATCTTTTCGGAAGTCCCGAATCTCCTCCAAAACTTTGGCCAGGCTTGCGGTGTCGTTTGCGTGAGGGTTAGCATTAGCTCCGTTGTCTTGTGTTAGTGTGGGTGAGCAGTCCTCCTTTTTTTCATTTGCAGTCAGTGCAGCGGAGCTTTCTTTGTTTGCACGCGTCTTCCCCATTCTTGCAAATCTGGTATTTGACTGGTCTAACGGGGTAAAATAACTATTTCCGTGAGGGAGCTATTACTTTAGGCTGCCATTCAAGATGATGACGTCACTGGAACCCCGGTTTTTTGAATTTTTATAAAGAAATGTATGGAAGATGTGGAATATCTGAAGATTTGTTGAATGAAAGGCTTACGCAAAACTGAACAGCTGAGTAATAAAGTTGAATGATGCCTGAAATGAATGGAAAATGTGGAATATTTAAAGTTGTTCTGAAAGAAAGACTTACCCTAACCTCGATTGCTGAATGATAACGATGAGTGATGTGGCCAGACCATAAGTCCTATCCTTGAAATGATGATACCATCAGACAGACAAGAGTCTCATGAACACTGTGATGTAGATTTTATGTATGTTGGGCTGAAGATGTGACCATGAGAGCAGTTTCAAAAAGTAGTATTCTTCAGCTTTTTCCAACTTCTCAGGCCTGATTTATAATGTGGAGTAGATGGGGCAGTTGGTTGGTGCTCCTCTAGCTTGGAGGGGTCTGGAGCCAGTTTGCTTACTCCGTTTGCTTAGTCTGACACATGTCTGCGATCACACAAAGTTTCCTGTAAAAAAAGATCTATGTAGAGTAAACGTTGAGAGAGTGAGTTGAAGAGAGACTTTTCACAAGATTTTCACAGCCCCTTTCCACTCTAGCTGATGATGTAACCCACTCTAGTTTTGAACATTTTTGGCAAAACTTGACCTCAAACAAAGTTGAAGATTTAGAAAAGTTTGAATGGGACTTGAAAAGTTGAATGAAATCCTGAATCCCTGAAAGACGTGGAACATTTTGATGTTTGAATGGACTTGTAGCTGAAAGTATGAATGAATGGTGAGGAGCTGAAAAAGTATGAAAATGTGTGAAAATGGGAAGATTTTGAAGATTCCGTCCATTCATTTGAATGGGAAAAAATTCTTGAAAAAATTCCGTCCAGTGTCTCGAGGAACATGAATGTTAGAATGACTTGGTGGAGTGGATTCATTTAGGCTAACAAATTCTTCCTGACCTAGCTAGGTCTCAGTAAGGCAGAATAGGTCTATATCAGAGTCTGATATCAAATCATTTATCAGAACAGCCTTAGAGGCCAGAGATCTGATGTTTAAGAGGCCACACTTAATTTTATTATGCTGCTGCTGAGTTGCTACAACAGTTTTTTTTAGATTTTTTAAAAATTTTTATTAGATTTTTCTGAATAACTCCCCTTTTTGGTTTTAAGAGTTTAAATGGTCCCCGGGCAGACACAGTTTCTATTCTATATTGGGTGTGCAACTGCTCTAATGGAGGTGCAGAGAAGCGTGAAAGACTGCAACTCTGCTTACTGGTCGCAACTTTGGTATGTCATGAATTAGGACTAATAAAACTTTCTATATTTCTAGGCAGTACAGCTGCTCCAGCCAAAGTGGGATGGATAGCCATCTCTCCTAATCAGGCCAGATCTCCCCCAAAAAAGGCTGCAAATTATTAATAAAGCCCACACCATTTACCGGACACCACCTCGTTAACCATGATGAGCGTGTGTGGTGAGTTTGACAAATGATATGCCTATTTTCTCCCTTCACACAAACACCCCTGAAAACACTTGTCACATCTTAAATACTTTATACTAAACTCAGAGTAATACATACAAGTAATACATACAGAGTAATACATACAATCTAAGAACCATCAAACATAACAAACAATCTAAGTGGTTCTTAGATTGTATGTATTACTCTGAGTCAAGAATCAAATTAGTGCAATGAAAGTAACAGACTGTCCCAATTTTAATTGTCATACTTCATCAAAACCAACATCAACAAGATAATATAAAAATACTAGAACTACATCACCAATTATATAAAGGGAAAATGCAAAACAAGGTCAAACATAATCAAACTATTATAGTAAGAGACAATACAACAGTCTATTTATCTAAAAGTAGAATAGATTACTATAAACATCTTTAATTGTGACATACCATTCCATGCATGCTGTGAGGGCCTTAGAATGTTGTGGTGGCATCCAAGAGATCTTAGTTTTGACAACTGAAATGCAGACATTTTAATATGATTAGATAACATGTCTTCTGCTGAAGGCAAGATCCTCACAAGAACATTCAGCAAAACCCCATGGTTTGACCTGCTGGTATTACTGGGGTCAGAAGGCTGTAAGTCACATAGATAGTTGTTATCCAAAGAGACTAAAGGAAAAGCAGCAAAGGCAAGACTCAAACATAGGCCTCCTGCAAATTGTGTGGAAATAGCATTAAAATTGATATTTGTCTTGACTTAGAAAGTGTTCACTATTGAGTCCAGTGGACTCACTTTGACAGGCTTGACTTTGCTCACATGAAAAGTGGGATAGACACAAAGGGATCTGGGTAGCTTTAATTGAACAGAGACAGTGTTAATGATTATTGAAATAGGAAAGGGGCCTACGAACCTGGGAGCCAGCTTGCGTGAGTGGAAGTGAAGAGGTAGATCTTTGGTGGAGAGCCACACTTTCTGTCCTGGGGTGTAGGCAGGCGCAAGGTCTGCGATGACGGTCGGCTGCAGCTTTCATGCGGTCCTGCCCCCGAAGCAGCATCTGCCTAGCAGCCACCCAGACTTTTCTGCATCTCCTGGCCATGGCGTGAGCAGATGGGACGGTGACCTCCTCCTCGTTGACTGGAAAGAGAGGGGCCTGGTACCCATAGACGACGTGGAAAGGGGAGAGTCCGGTGGCCGTGGTGGGGAGCGCGTTATGCGCATACTCAATCCACATTAGGTAGTCACTCCACGTCGTCTGATTTTGAGACACCAGGCACCTCAGGCATGTCTCCAGTTCTTGATTCAGGCGCTCTGTCTGGCCGTTGGATCCTGAAGACAGGCTAACGGTGGCGCCAAGGAGATGACAGAACTCCTTCCCAAAAAACAGAAACAAACTGCGGACCTCTGTCCGATACTATGTCTGTAGGTAACCCATGAATGCGAAAGACTTGGTTAATCATGGTTTGGGCAGTTTGCTTGATGTGGGTGGGTAACTTTACTTCACAGTAATGTCATTTGAGAGAACTGTAATCAATGCATGGCGGGAGCGAGCCGTCCTTCTTACCGACAAAGAAAAAACCCGTCCTGGCCGGTGATGAAGATGGCCGGATGATGCCGGACCGTAGTGATGACTCTATATACTCCTCCATTGCCTTCCTTTCAGGACCCGAGATGGAGTATAGGCGGGCTTTGGGGATTGGAGCACCGGGCAAGAGGTCTATGGCGCAGTCCCATTCATGGTGATGGGGGCAGTGAGGTGGCTTTGACCTTATTGAATACCTCTTTCAAGTCATGATAACATTGGGGCACTTTAGATAAATAAATTTGATTTGATTTTTTCCGGGTAATCACTGCTGGTCACGGTAGGTTCCCCGGATCCCGGGACAGGCCTAGAAACAGAGAGGAACAGAGAAACAAGAGACAAGGCAGGAAGACCCCCACTCACTGTTTCACCCTCCCTGAAGCCCAGCTATGTATGTATGGGTATGATGTTTGATTAGTTTGATTAGCCAAGGTAAACCAAGAATGAGAGGATCATGAGAGAATTCAAAAATATGAAAACAAATGTCTTCGCTGTGGTTAGAGTCAATGGTTAGCCTGTACCGGCACAGTTCTGGTGAGTAACATAGCTTTAAATAAAAGCTTTAATAAAAGCTGTGAGAGGTGTGGTATTACCGTTTATGTTGAGAGTCACAGAGGTAAGAGTTCAAGGAGGATAGTTTCTGTCCTTGGTTTGGCTCACCAGCGCCCTCCTCAACCCTGGTGAGCCTGCCCTTTTAATGGACAGGCACTGACACGTTGACTGGTCTGCCGACAATAGAAACGGGCTCCGGCTTTGAGCCTACGAAGACGTTCTTCCGGATGCAGCTTGGTTATTCTGATGGTGTAGGTGGAAAAGCAGCAAAGGCAAGACTCAAACATTAGGCCTCCTGCAAATTGTGTGCAAATAACATTAAAATTGATATTTGTCTTGACTTAGAAAGCATTCACTATTTGTCAGCTGCATTTGTTGTTCCAGTATTTGGCAATTCGCAGCCAAATCCTCTCATTTAACATTATGATGATTTCTTGTCTAAAACTTGACTTTCATACACTGTACTTGCCAACAGGGGGCAGAGGAAGCTGTTTGTTGCACATGACAGCAGGCTGGATTGAACAAAAATAGTTTCTCAACCATGATGAGTGTGTGTGGTGAGTCTGACAAAGGATATGCCTTTTTCTCCCTTCACACAAACACCCCTGAAAACACTTGTCACATCTTTAATACAACAGATATGACGTCATTGTCTTAATGAAGGCTGCAGCTAGAGCAGCACAAATAAAGGAAGAAACCTAAACTTTTCTTTGCTTGAAATCAGAAAAAATTGCCATTTATCAGTCAATTGTTAAGATCAAATGTAGTGCAACTCGGGACTACATGAATAAATCAACTGTGCCCTTTCATAACATTATTTCTTTCCACATCGCTGCTGTGATAAGGATAGAAATGACAGAGGAAGCAAGTCATATACTTTCTACACATCCTGGGAAATTTGGTCTCCTGCACATTTGCCAGTTACAGCTAATATGCTACACCAAATTGCATTCTAATGTGACTTTGTTTACTTTGCAAAGACTTCAGCGATATCAACGTTAACAAGCAAAAATAGGTCAAAAATGCTTGAAAAACTTTTAATTGTGCAGGTCTGCGAAACTAAGTTCCCCCAAAAACAAAGCTGTGCTGCAGAATGAATCACAGTTCTTCTTTGCTGTGGGCAGGGAAGCTGCTGGTACTGCCCAGTGCTGGATGCTGATATCCCTGCCAAAAACACACAGTAGAAATGCACAAGGCAGCCAAAATGTATGCAAAGGATAGTACAGTAGCTTCCTATGTGAGGATATGTTTGCCTTCAATCTTGCAGAAAATCTTCCAGACCTATGGTAATGTGGTTCTTTGATGTATGTATTACTCTGAGTCAAGAATCAAATTAGTGGGATGAAAGTAATTCAGACGTCCCAATTTTCATTGTCTCATACTTCATCAAAACCTAACATCAACAAGATAATATAAAAATACTAGAACTACATCACCAATTATAACTCACAGAAATTGAAAAGAGGCCAGAATATTATCATAACCAATGCACTAGATTGGGTACATGCTGACAAATATTTGGTAACTCACCATTTTGCCCTTAATCAGTTAAAGAGTAACTTGCAGGTTATAAGTTTTTTTTAGATTTATGCTTAATCTTGTTTGAAATACGTATTTGAAAAGGTAATGCAGAATTTAATAAGTTTTACAAAACATAAAGGGACAAAATCAGAGGTAAAAGTGGTCATTTTCCAGCAGTGCCCCGAAAAACGCTCTTTTTTTCAACATCGCGTCATATTACCCCCTCCTTGAACTGCCACCTTACTGTGGTGGAGGGGTTTGTGTGCCCGAATGATCTTTGGAGCTATGTTGTCGGGGGCATTACGCCCCTGGTAGGGTCTCCCATGGTAAACAGGTCCTAGGTGATGGGCCAGACTAAGAGCGGTTCACAAGCCCATCATGAATAGAAGACCAACAAGGACCGGACTGGATTGCTGGAGTACCCAGAGAGAACCCACGCAGGCACAGGGAGAACGCAGTGCAACTCCACACAGAAGAGCCTGCCTTTAACCCCGGGATTGAACCCAGGACCCTCTTGCTGTGAGGTGACAGTGACCACTTTGCCGCCCCGGTAAATATTATAACAATTATAATTATTAATTATAAGAATAAAAATGGCTAAAACTTTTTTTCTGCAGTCTCTCTTGGCAGACCTGAATTTCAACTGCAATGGCAGCAGATGAGAGAGAGAGAGAGGGATACTTCAGGTCACCACAGACTCTACGAAGAGACCAGCACTGTCTTGTCTTCCACTACACCTGCCCCCCTTTCCAGAGCCTGCCAGAAGATCAACAAGGATGAGGCAGCTTAGCCTCTATCTTGCACACAACCAGCGATATAATGCAGAACATGAGTGTGGCACAAGGACAGATGTCATTTGATTGACTGTTCTGTTTGTTTTTTAAAACAACCAGCTGACTGTTTATAAAGTACTTCAGAACACTGATGCTTCAGTATTCATAATCTAATGATGTTCATATATAATAATATATGTCAGAGGTACCAAACTAATACTTCACATTAATACTTGAAGTTTGTTTTGCTGCTGACTTGTGTACTTTTGCTTAAGTATTCCTATTTAATTATGTATATTATACCCTTAAAGTACTCCTATAAAGTTTTTACACTTTTTTACACTGTGATTGTGATGATCTTTTTATTGACTGTCACCCAAATGAGGCCATTCAAAACCTTTGTAAATCCTTCCTTCCTCTGGAAACTATCTTCTGGTGACAGACACAGCACATAAGGTAAGGCCTTCGTGATGTGCCTGCATAGAATGCCCTGGGCCCAGCAGACAACCTGCCTGTATGTTCTGTAGTGGTATTACTTGGGGATAGGGAGCACAATATTAATATTCAAAGTCTTTTATTGACATTAAACAGTGTAATAGAGATGGTGATAATTTCAATATGGGCAACGTGATGGAGAAGCAAAAAAAAAAAATCTGTTTTCTATAGTCTCCAATTACTATTATTAATATTATTCAAATTCAAGTTAACATTAAATATCAAGTATATGATTTAAAAGCAGTGACTTATAGGTTTAAAAATCTGCTAAACACTCAGAATCAGTATGTCCTCAATTATACTGGCCCACAAAACTTTATTGTATTCATAGAGAAAATCGGATAGTTGAAAGAACTAAACAGAGTAATGGATTATTGTGGCCCTAAATATACTCATTTCAAAATCTAAAACTAGTGTTCTTATAGCCTGATATGTAATAGCAAACGTTATAATGTTGTGATGTGAACACAGTGCTAACACCAGTCTCTCACCAAGACACCTGTCCACACACCACAACTCAGTTTCTCTCCTCTCTGACCGTATTGTTCCTCCTGATCCTGGTCTGTTCCTGCTCTCTTGGATGCCTTACAGGCTCATAATGATAAGACTGTTGTCCGTCATACGCATACGAATAAATATTTACAACCTCTCATCACATCCACGCCCGTCCAAGTTTGGGCCCGTCCCATCCCTCCCTGGAGAGACAAAAAAGGAAAGAGAGAAATGTGTCAGGGGTTAGGGTTAGAAGAGTGGGGTGTTAAATTTAGGCTTGGGAGAGTGAGAGGTTGGGGTTAGAAGAGTGAGAGGTTGGGCTTAGATATAAGAGAGTGAAGGGTTAAGTTTAGGCATACAGAAGTGAGAAAAGTTAGGCTCAGGCCCGAAAGTACATTCTTTCATTAAGGCCACACGGCCTTAATGAAAGATATGTTGTTCCTAACTTGCTGATCCAATCTCTTTCATCTCTCCTTCTCTGGGCCGTGGACCAGTGTGGATTACACTCCAGGACCGAGGCCTGCACTGCATCCCAGCCATGAGAGACAAAATGCTGGACCACATGCCGATCAGTGTTTTTTTGTCTTACAATATTGTGTTTGTGACATGTGAACCGTACATGTATGGTCAGCCTCGTTTCTCCCACATATCTTTTCCCACATTGTTTACAGGACATCATATATACACAATTTTTAGAAGAAATATTTCCATATGTTGCAGTTTTAAACACCTTTTGTTTGTGTAAATCATAATCATCTTTGTTGTTTAAAATAACTGCTCTGTGGGCCAGCTGTCTGATCTTCCCGTGGTTTGACCTTTGACCTGACCAGGTAATCTTTAAGGTTTTTGTTTTTCCTAAATGCAGCAATTATCCATAGGTCAGTTATGGGGTTGCATTGATCTCATGGTGGCCTCTAAGTTGTTTTTGATATGTCTGACCAGTTTTATTGTAGATGGTGAGTAGGTGGTGACAAATGGAAGAGCGGTGGAGACCAGAATGGGTTTGGCCTGGAGGAAGGTTTTGAAGCTGTTCCTAAGAAAGGTCCTTGGAGTACCCCCTACTGGACAAAGCTGAGAACAGCACTTTAGTGGCCTGTTTAAAGTCCCTCTGTTTGTTTGCATATTCTGTGGAACCATAATAGTTGTGATTTTATTAATCCTGCAAATGTATGACTGATGGATGACTATTTTTGTGTAAGAGTGCATGTGTGTCAGTGTCTTTGAAATAAACTTTAATGTCCAATTGGTTTGTTGTGTAGTGTGAATTTGGGTCCTTTGAATGTGGTTGTGTCCAGGAAATTAATGGAATTATGATCAACTGTGGATTTTAGTTTTATAGAGGGATTGTGATTGTTTAAGGTGTCCATAAACACCGCAAAATCTTCCACAGAATAAGTCCAAACACCCCAGATGTCATCAAGGTACCTATAATAATGCAGGGGCTTTTTGTCATATTTTCCCAATGCAGCAGTCTCCCATTAAAAATGTCTGCATATGCAGGTGAAAATTTTTTGCCCATGGCTGTGCCTTTTATTTGTAGGAAATATTTTCCATCAAATTCAAAATCGTTTCGGGTCAAATTGATCTCCAATATGGAAACTATCTTTAATGGCTTGGATGCCTTCTTGTGTGTCTATATTTGTATAAAGGCTGTCCACATCAATTGTAAATAAAATAGACCCTGTGGGGATGTATAGGTTTTAAATTTTTTTCTATGAAATCATAGGTGTCCTTAAACTTTTGTGTTTTTTAGCCAATGGGTTTAAATAATAATCAATAAATTCCACCGACCTATATGTTTCGCTGCTGCAGTCAGACACTATAGGGCGTCCTGGGGGAATTTCAAATGGCTTACTCCAATTAGTTGGATCCTTATGGATTTTGGGGAGTAAATAAAACCTTCTCAGCCTAGGCTCAGAGTCTCCAAATCTCCAGTTTTGTTGTTTGGCATTGATGAATTTCTTTTCATATATTTTTTTTGAAAGATTTGGGTAATTTGTGCGAATGTTTCTAAATAAATAGGCTTGTTTAATTTGGAATAATATTTTGTATCACTCAATTGTCTGTGTCCCTCCCATAAGTATTCTCAAGTATTCTCACCACCACTACACTACCCTTATCTGCTGGTTTGATTATGATTTCTTTATTTGTTATTAATTCTTTAAGGGCCAAATTTTCTTCAGGTGTTAAATTGGATTTAATCCTAATAATTTAGATCCAATTTGATCAAGTCCTTGATGTAGGGTGGGTAAATGTAATTCCGTGGGGGTCCAATTAGAGCTCGGAGTGAAGGGCTGTTTTTCTGAGGTCTCCTCATCTCCATAGTATGCCAATAGTTTCGATCTCCTGTGATATTTTTGGAGGTCAAGCCTGGATTGTGGTTTAATGTGGCCTCTGTTAAGCAGAGATAACTGAGGAGTTGTTAGTTTAGCATGTTTTGCTAAAATCATAACATTTTTAAACCCCTCCTGAAAAAAAGGCTCTCGGGGACCTCTAGTTTACCTGATGCATCCAATAGTCAAACATTTTAGAGGCTGTGTGATGGGTCCAGTGGACCTTATTCATTTCTGTCTGGAAGTCTTTATTGGGCAGTTCTGGGAGGAAATCATAGTTTTTTGTGATGTGATTGTTTAATACCTGCAGGTTGAGCTGGTCTTTCTGTGGGAGGGCGGTGGAAAAGGTTATTACAGGTACCAAAATTGTGGCTTCAGGGAATCTGTTTTTAGCCACCCTTAAAGCTCTCTGCAGCTGTTGATTGTTGTGGTGCGTGTCTTTTGTTTTCTGCTGTTGAGGCCGAAGGACAGGATGAGTGTCTCCACCCATGTGGTGCAGACGGCCTTACGCAGGAAGGACTCTGCATGGTGAAATGTTGCCCCAAGATAGCTGTCCTGATCTGGAAGGGAGGAAATCTTGCAACATTTGAGTCACCAATACTAACGATTTTTTTCCTCACACAAAGACCCCAGTCTGTCATTTTTTTGTAGTGTTTAAATGTCTTGTGGGTCTGTGTGTGGGTGTATTTAATGTGGACTGTGGTGTGAGTGGTTGTAGGAGGTCCTCTGGAGGTTCTGTAGCAGGCCGGCTGGTGATCCTCTGAGGAGCGGTGGCATCCTGGTCGTTCCGGCGTAGTATCCGGGGTGTGAGGATGGAGTTCCTGGGTGGAACGCGGAAGCCTATGGGTGTTAGCCTGAGAATAGGGGGCTCAGACCTGGTGCTGGGTTTGTTGCTCCCTGGCTCCTCTTCTATTAGGTCCTGGATCACTGAGTCCTGCCAGAGCACACAAGGATTGTGTGAGGCAGGAGGGGGGGCAGTTGAGGTGTCAGATGTTGATGTAGTTATCGTGGTGATGCTGGTCTGTTGGACTGTCGTCCCCATGGTTACCTCATCACGTCTGCTTGCGTCTGGGGTTTAGGGTCTGATGCTGCTCCCTGGAGAAATGGAAACGTGGAATGTGGAGAAGGAGAAAAGAGAGGAGGGGGAGGAGGCTCATAATGTTGCTGTGTGTGCTCCCAGTTCCTGGCATTGCCTTCAAGCAATATCTGTGTGGTGTTATTAGGGGAGGCTGGTTTAATGAACATGGCCAGATTTTGAGTGGTCTTCCTGATTATGTGGGTGGGTCAGTTCCCGAGGCATTTTTTAGATGATGTGCCGATTTATTAATCCTGTGGATGATACGAACCTTGCGTGTGAAGTCTGGATCCTCAGATTGGACCCAGTTCTGAGATCGGGTGTCAATGTTTGGCTTACTGATGGGCTGCTGGTTCTGCTGCCGTTGGTAGTTAATCCACCCATCACCATTGTTGAAGTACCGGCGCTGTCTGTATGATGAGTCGGCGGCCACCTGCTGGTGTCCTCGGCGGTCCCAGGCAGTGCGTGTCTGGAAGCGCGGACGGCTTGTTCAAAAAGGTATTACAGTAAGCGAGTGTCAGGGCTCCGTCGCTCCTGCCGTGCGTCTCGGGCCGAGGTCGGGCAGAAAAGGAAGGCAAGCCAAGAGTGAATTTTGCGGCAAAACTCCAGATCCCACATGGCTGCCTACACCTCGTGACCTGTGAAAATTCATCAATTTTCATCCTGCAATTTTTGCAAATTGTGCGCACTCACAGACAGTGTAGTTCGCTTAATCGCTAAAGCGATGCTGCCCTTTAATATCGTTGAAAAGCCGGCATTTCGAAATTTCTGGGACAATTTATCGTCCAGCAAAATTTGTTATTGTCACAGGCCTAGTGTCATCTGTTTCTTTCTATTTAATTTCCTGTTCTTTTCACATTTTCTTGCACCGCAGAAATCTTGGCAGTAGAGAGACAGTTGTTCAGTCCATTCGTGATTTCAGGATGTTAGCATTAGAAATCAGCTCTATAAAGACTTATTTCCTGATGAGAGCCTAATGGGCTCTGAAATTAGATTTGTACACTAGTGTAGCACCCAGGGGTCAAAGAGAGTGGGTGTAAAACACCGTTTTAAGTTTGGCACAGACTGAACCCATGGCTTCTGATTTAGGATAATGCAATTCTCAGGACAACATCATCAACGCATTTTTGAATATAGCTAGTGAGTGAGTGTCTCTGTCCTTAAACATATACCACTCCATAGTGCTGAAGCAGTCACGTAGAGCTGAATCTGCTTGATGAAAGCACTGCTGAATGGTCTGTGTCACCGCTCTGTCACACATTTTCAGTTTCTTCCTATAGGAAGGTAGAAGCTGAACCAATTTCCCAGTTGGAGGGCAAGGGAGGGCCAGTGTTGCCAACTAAATCTGACATCAAAGCACGTATTGTTCTGTTATTACCGTCCTTAACGAACAGCGGGCGCTGCCATGAGCCCCTCCCCTGTCCCAAAGCCCTCTTAGGCAGTCAGTCTCACAGCAGCCCTGTGCAGCAGTCCCAGCTGCAATCAGAGCAGAGTGGAGACCCACCTCTCCACGTCCACACACTGCAAATGAATTGCGCATGCGAAAAGCCACGCTGATGTTAACACTGAACAATACAGGACGAAACTGATGTAATGTGGGTCTACACAAAGCATTTAAGTCATGAAGTTATTTTGAGAAGTGATGGCCTATTTCAGTGGCAAAACATAAAAGAAACAAACCAAGAATCAACAGAAGAAAGTTCATTTGTAGTTCTAAACATATTTAGGGCGTTTTTTTTTTTTTTTTACAGACTTTTTATCTCTCCCACAACGTTATTCCTCGCTCCTACAGCGTCCATTAGAATTAAATGCAAATAGCAAATTATGCAAATTAGGCGATGGCGTCATTTAGTGACTTTTAGGACAGCCAATAGCCACTTTTCTTACTTAAGAGTTGGCAACACTGGGAAGGTCTTACATATGTAACCCTGCTTAAAATCCATCCATCCATCCATCCATCTTCAACCGCTGATGATATGGGACCGGGTCGCGGAGGCAGCAGTCTGAGCAGAGATGCCCAGACTTCCCTCACCCCAGACACTTCCTCCAGCTCTTCTGGGGGGACCCCGAGGTGTTCCCAGGCCAGCCGAGAGACATAGTCTCTCCAGCGTGTCCTGGGTCTTCCCCGAGGCCTCCTCCCGGTGGGACATGCCTGGAACACCTCCCTAGGGAGGTGTCCAGGGGGCATCCAAAACAGATGCCCAAGCCACCTCAGCTGACTCCTCTCGATGCAAGCGGAAGGAGCAGCGGCTCTACTCCGAGCTCCTCCCGAGTGACCGAAGCTTCTCACCCTATCTCTAAGGGGCGCGCCAGCCACCCTGGAGGAAACTCATTTCGGCCGCTTGTATCCGCGATCTTGTCCTTACCCAAAGTTCATGACCATAGGTGAGGGTGGGAACGTAGATTGACCGAGTGGTAAATCGAGAGCTTCGCCTTTCGACTCAGCTCCTTCTTCACCTGACGACGGTCCGGTACATTTTCGTGACCGCATAACTGCAGGACGCTGCACCAATCCGCCTGTCAATCTCACGCTCCATCTTTCCCTCACTCGTGAACAAGACCCCGAGATACTTGAACTCCTCCACTTGAGGCAGGACCTCTCCACCCACCCGGAGAGGGCACGCCCACCCTTTTCCGGTCGAGAACCATGGCCTCAGATTTGGAGGTGCTGATTCTCATCCCAGCCGCTTCACACTCGGCTGCAAACCGCTCCAGTACATGCTGAAGGTCCTGGCCTTGATTAAGCCAACAGGACAACATCATCCGCAAAAAGCAGAGATGAAATCCTGTGGTTCCCAAACCGGACTCCCTCCGGCCCCTGGCTACTCGCCTAGAAATCCTGTCCATAAAGATTATGAACAGGACCGGTGACAAAGGGCAACCCTGCCGGAGTCCAACATGCACTGGGAACAGGTCTGACTTACTGCCGGCAATGCGAACCAAGCTCCTGCTCCGGTCGTACAGAGACCGACCGAACAGCCCTTAGCAAAGGCCCCGGACCCCATACTCACGGAGCACACCCCCACAGAATACCATGAGGGACACGGTCGAATGCCTTCTCCAGATCCACAAAGCACATGTGGACTGGTTGGGCAAACTCCCATAAACCCTCAAGCACCCTGTGGAGGGTATATATAGAGCTGGTCCAGTGTTCCACGACCAGGACGAAACGAAAACCGCATTGTTCCTCCTGAATCCTGAGGGTCGACTATCGGCCAATTCGAATTCTCCTCTCCAGTACCCTGGCGTAGACCTTCCTGGGGAGGCTGAGAAGTGTGATCCCCTGTAGTTGGAACACACTCTCCGGTCCCCCTTTTTAAAAAGAGGGACCACCACCCCAGGTTTGCCACTCCAGAGGCACTGTCCCCAACCTCCATGCAATGTTGCAGGCGTGTCAGCCAAGACAGCCCCACAACAACATCCAGAGACTTGAGGTACTCAGGGCAGATCTCATCCACCCCCGGCGCCTTGCCACCGAAGGAGCCTTACGAACTACCTCAGTGACTTCGGCTTGGGTAATGGACTGAGTCCACCCACCTCAGAGACCCCAGCCTCCGCTTCCTCATT
Organism: Scortum barcoo; assembly: GCA_023238725.1. Lineage (NCBI taxonomy): Eukaryota > Metazoa > Chordata > Actinopteri > Centrarchiformes > Terapontidae > Scortum > Scortum barcoo. The sequence goes on along the minus strand of CM041547.1, from coordinate 26,015,309 downwards.
GGAAGGCAAGTGAGTCGGTGGGATTGAGGAGATCCTCAAGTATTTCTTCCACTGTCCGACAATGTCCCCAGTCGAGTCGAGGTCAACAGCTCCCCACCTACACTGTAAACAGTGTTGGCAGAGTACTGCTTCCCCCTTCTGAGGCGCCGGATGGTTTGCCAGAATCTCTTCGAGGCCGACCGATAGTCCTCCTCCATGGCCTCACCGAACTCCTCCCAGACCCGAGTTTTTGCCTCCAGGACCGTCCCGGGCTGCGGCTTGCTTGGCCTGCCGGTACCTGTCAACTGCGCGTCAGGAGTCCCACAGGCCAACATGGTCCGATAGGACTCCTTCTTCAGCCTGACGGCAGCATCCCTTACTTCCGGTGTCCACCACCGGGTTCGGGGGGATTGCCGCCATGACAGGCACCAGAGACCTTGCGTCCACAACTTTGAACTGCCGCGTCGACAATGGAGGCAGAGAACATGGTCCACTCGGACTCAATGTCCCCAGCCTCCCTCGGAATCTGTGAGAAGCTCTTCCGGAGGTGGGAGTTGAAGACCTCCCTGACAGAGGGCTCGGCCAGACGTTCAGATCGGGGAGGCCGTTCCTCCCGAATCACGCCTCCAGGTATCACTGTTGTTGCCCACGTGAGCGTGAGCCCCCAGTTGAAGTCCCCCAGTAGAACAATGGAGTCCCCAGTCGGAGCACTATCAAGTACCCCTCCCAGGGACTCCAAGAAGGCTGGCAGTACTCAGTTACTGCTGTTCGGCCCAGTAGGCACAAACAACAGCAGCGACCCTCTCTCGTTCACCGGGGTGAACTCAAACACATGGCGGCTGAGCTGGGGAGCTATAAGCAACTCCAGAGTAGTGGAGGGTCCAGCCCCTCTCAAGGAGCTGGGTTCCAGAGCCCAAGCTGTGAGCCCGACTATCTCTAGCCGGGGTGAGCCCGACTATCTCTAGCTGGTGCCTGAGTCGGTGCCTCTCAACCTCCCCCTTGACGAGCTCAGGCTCCTTCCCCCCCAGCGAGGTGACATTCCATGTCCCTATTGCCAGAGTTTTGGTCCAGGGATTGGGTCGTCGAGGCCCCCTGCCACGACTGCTACCCAAACCACATTGCACCGGCCCCTCATGGACCTTCCTGCGGGTGGTGAGCCTACTGGAAGGCGGGCCCACGTCGCCATTTTGGGCTGAGCCCGGCCGGGTCCCGTGGGCAAAGACCCGGCCACCAGGCGCTCGCCTGCGAGCCCCAACCCCAGGCCTGGCTCCAGGTGTGGGGCCCCGGTAACGCCAATCCGGGCGACGTAACGGTCCTTGATGTTGTTCTGTTCATGATGGGCTTGTGAACCGCTCTTAGTCTGGCCCGTCACCTAGGACCTGTTTGCCATGGGAGACCCTACCAGGGGCGTAATGCCCCCGACAACATAGCTCCTAGGATCATTCGGGCACACAAACCCCTCCACCACAGTAAGGTGGCGGTTCAATGAGGGGTGCTTAAAATCCTTACTCATAAAATAAATAATGAATAGTTTATAGTTTTAAAAAGTTCATCTTTGGGTAAAACTGTTGTTAAAAATGTATTAAAAATGTAAAAAGAATAGTTCATAAAGGTTAAAATATTTTGAAAGGACACAAATATGCATGGTTGAATATTTCATTTTACTTTGAAGAAATTCATGGGGAAAGTGTATTTTTGTTGGAGTATACCCATATATTTTGGGGAACTTAAAAGTGTTTTATTTAAACTGGAAAGGTACTCTCTGGTAACTGAGTGTAAATTTTGGTTAATTTCATAACTGGCAGTGAATCATATCAATTTTATGTAATTGTTGTGATTTAAAGAGAAGACAAAGGATTTACTTTAAACATATTTTTCAGTTAAAGTGTGTTGGTATTTTATTTTATTGCATTTAAAGCTTGAAGTAAATAACTGATTTGTTTATTTTTCTAAAAAAAGAGTGATATTTCTTTGATACCAGAGTTAAAGGTGAGCATAGTGACTGTCTGTCATTGAGTTATCATAAAAATATTTTATATAAAGTCATATGGTTATAAGGTGAGTTCATATAGGTGTAACATCTAAGTGTGCATAAAAACCGAAATCCAAATTACTTTTGAAAAAATACAATAAAGGAACCCAGAAGCCTGCCCTTAGTGATAGGTCTATTGAGGGGAGTGGTACACATACATTCCAAAAAGGGGTGTTAACATGGTCAAGTACGTTCTCATCACGTCTAGGACAGCTAACATGTTGATAGTATCTCACTGACATGTTGACATGTCATGTTTCCCCTGGTTGGTGTAAAAATCCCGGGCCACAATAAATGCAGCCTCTTGAGGCTCTGGCTTCCTTAAACAATGCTAAAAATATTTAGAAGAAAGACCACACGTGCAAAAAGAAAAAAAGATAGATACTAACTAAAAATAAATAATAAACTCAAGTAATAAAATAAAATACAGACCTAAAATATAAAATTATATAACTAAATAAGATATATAAATAAAGGTAATAGGGCTATTCGATTTTGCCCAAAAATAAAATCCCAATTTTCTTCTCACAAAACCCAATTTCCAAATAAATTTATACAATAAATAAAAAATGTATTTATTGTGAAATGACAAAAAGACATTTTTTCAAATATGCTATTTTTATTGCACATTTTGCAAACAATTTCCCCATTGGGATGAAAGCGTAAACCTTGCTCTTTATTAAACAAAAAATCCCTCAAGGGATTAATTAAAAAAAAATGTTATGAACGTTTGCCATCTGGCTTTGCTCCATGCTATCTTCTTGTAGACCTCTTGTAAACGAAAAGAACAATCCCTTTGGGATTAAGTGAAATTTGTATCCCTGAGACAAAAATCAACACTTGCAAGTTGCAAGCATGTAAGTTATGTGCATGCTATATCCCTGATGAAAAAACAAAACACCTTTTCACAAGTTTTATTGTCCCACCTTGCATGACCAAAGCTTTTGATCTGCACTCCTGATAAGTCTACAAGGGTTTAAGGCTGCCTACTTGTGAAATCAGCATCAAGTGTTTGAGGGCTCTGTGATTGACTTTTAAAACCCTTTATGCCACATTCTCATCTATAGAACAGATAATTGCATTACACTGTTCAAATTATTGTTAGTTCCTCTTAGACCACATCTTATCTTCTCTGGCTTAAAAACTGAAGTGTATCTCTGAAACAGTTTAAAGGAGGGAAGGGTAGCCTGCTCCCAATTGAATAAAGACTAAAAAGGTGGGATAAGTGATGCAATTTGGTGCCCTATGTAATCATTTTTAGGTGGAGCTACAAAATAAGTTAGACGCTGTAATAGATTACTTTAAGTAATTACTTTCTTTGGCCAGTGAAATCAAAAGTTCTATGATTGACTATGGAGCCGTCCCTCTGGCTACACTCCCAGGGTCCAGGGTGTTACAGGGATTATCTTGACCGATTTCTTATCCACGTAAATCGACTTATTATCCTTTTCTTCACAAAGTAAATGTTACGCTCGCGTGCTAGTCTCTTTGCGGTAGCTCAAGAGGAAGTGAACCCTCGTCAAAAAAGGTCAACAGGTTGGAGTTTCTGATTGGTTGACAGCTCGCATCTAAACCACCTTTTCAAATTAAATTTCTTATCACTGTTATCACTGTTTTCATTTATCATGTGCATCTGTCTGTTTTTTAATCACTGATATTAACTAAGTATTTTATGCATTGATTTTTTTTATATGAATTAAACTGATTTCTTATTTTAATTCTTAATTTCTGCCCTTGGTTACGCCTAGGAAGAGGGTCATCCTTACATTGAAAACCAAAAGCTGTAAGGAAATTTGGATTTATTTGTCTTCCAAATATTTTTGATACGAAATTAAAAATGAAGGTCCAGTAACTGTAAAGACAAGAAAGTATGATCTAGTGTTACCAGTGAATTCTTTATATTTATTTCAGGAATCATCAACCGATGGATACATCTTTGAAATTCAGACTTTAGACAAATGAAGTCTGTATACCATCTTGAATTGGATGAGGCTAATTCCAGCAACATACTCATGAGGATTGTATTCTCAAGAAAATATCTGATCACTAAACATCTGTAAATTGTACATTCAGCTCAATCTGCCATGCCTCTCTCAATGCATGAAGGGATGCTGTCTGCATAGATGAAGTTTCATGCATATAACAGATATATGCCTTTGAGAGATCTCACTGTTGGGAATAACATATCTATAGGCTCTTAAGGAATTGCATGAAATGATCCAAATTTGACTTCAGACTTCAAATTGTTCCACCCCTCCACTACTTTTTCAGAAACTGCGCTTATTGAATCTGTTCTGGAATCACCTTCTCTGGAGAATACTAGGTTTGGGGGTTGGAATTCCCTGAGATTCTCACTTGCGAACAATGCAGCACTTCATGAATGTGGTTTGTTGTTAAGGTCACAGAACACCATAAAATTCTACCCACAGAGGCGATCAATAATACGTTATATTTCTATGATTCTGTTTACTTGGAGTTTTCACTTTCCAGTTAATAAATGTATGTTGTCTGAGTGTTGGCAAAAAACTCAGAAATCTGGTTTTACAGTGCATTTGTTTGGAATTTCAAAGATTCAAAGTACAGACTTAGCTTAGTCACATGGATTTAACTGTACCCGAAGCGTTTATTTATGCTTTATGTGTTTTTTTTAACAACACATGCATAAATGTGAGGTTGATGTCCAAAAAATGGCACTCAATAAATATGCTTACCTATTTTTCGGGCTCCCTCTCTGGAGAGAGGCAGAGAGCAGTACACTGCCCTGGTTTGTAGCTTCAAAGAAACACATGCCCTCTCCTTGCAAGGTTTCACTGAAAAATCTAATAAAACTGCATTATCCTTTCATTCCAAATCCTGTAATACTTTACCATACCAATATGGTTACTATTTAGACATCCACATTTTATCTATGTATTTTATGCAAGATGATTTTAGTTAGTTCCAGTTTATGCAGCAAATGGAACATTAAAAAGTGAATTATTTAATTTCCAGTTGTCTGTAGTCATTTTCGCAACCAAACAGCCAAATTCAACTGAAAGTTAAGTAGATTATTCAGGAGGACAGTTGTATGAAGTGCAGAATGGTAATGTTTCTAAATGAAAGTTTGTTTATTAACTGACCCGTACTGTGCTTTGTGCTCTGCTCCCTGAAGGAATATGGAGGATTCAGTCAAGATGCAAGACCAAACAAATAAACACAATCAAACTATGGATGAAGCATGGCTTAAGTTTAGGCCTATACACTCAATCACTCGGTCAGCTCAGTCTCATTTACTATTTTACACACACACAATATTTGATCTGTGTTCCTGTCTACTGAATTTCAACTGAAGTATATCAGCATATAAAACAGTTTTTATATTCATGATTTGAAATCGTCCAATTCAGTCTGTAAATGTTAAGATGAGGTCTGTGAACCCCTCACACTACTGGATCATTTAATCTATTTTTATCTCATTCTATCTGGATCAGATAACCAGTCTGAGCAGCCTCGATTGGGAAACCCCTGTAAAGTGACAGTCGGGAGGAGCAGATCTCTAGTGTGGTACCTCTTCAAATCAATCACCACAAACTTTAATCACTTTCAAACACACCGAAACATCACCTAATATAAGGCATTATCTTGGCATACTATAAGCTTCATGTCGAAACCAAACCAATTCATTGCTTAATTAAGCATGCAGTGATCTTTATATAATCAAATCTGAATTTATCATTTTGTTTTTATATTACCTAGTGATAAAATGAGTATTGTGTAATGTGTTTAATCACCAACTCAGCTGGTTCCTGCATCTCTAGTGTATATTTTCCTGCCCATTTTTTGGTTTTGGGCTATGTAACACAATTAAGTTAATCAGGCAAGCCACTTGGGTGAAGTATGTTGTCATATGCCTCAAAGGTGACAAGGAGTCAGCAGGTTAAATGTTAAATGGCTCTCTGGTGACAGGGCTGTATGCATGTATGGAATTATAGATTATTGTTTTGTAATTAAATGATTAGTGGCCTAGCAAAGAAAGATATAAAAACAAATAATACTCATATTCAGTAATCAAGTCTTATTTATTTCCCTCTCTCTGAGATATCTCTTTTTTTCCTTATGCCATCCTGTCAGGCTGTCAGGCAATATGCTAAATGGTCACAGCATGCCACAACAAAATCACCATTCCTGACAGTAAGTTTTTTCTTTGCTTAACTATGAACAGTCACAGACAAGATCACCAAATCACCACTTCAGCAATGTTTCAACCACACTGCTCTCTCAGGAACTACGGCAGGATTTGAACGAAGATTCAAGGATGTGCGGGACTCCAAGGAGTTATTATTTCAAGTATCAGCAACAAATTCAAATACCACAGAAAAACAAGTAAAATTACTGAAAAGTCTAAAGAAAAATGTGCATTCTATCATTATTCTGACACTTTGCAAAAAATAAATGTATTTTGATTAATTTACTTGTACAGTCATGTTTTTCTGAATGACAGAAAAACAGGAGGTCATAAATGAGAAAAATCATTGAGATTTTTTGTGAATACAGTAAAAACGGTCACACCAGCTCTGTGTGTAATAATTTGATTAAGTTAGTCTTTCTGCAGTTTGCAGTGTGTTGTGGTGTTACATTTTAAAGATTAACAGTGCTCCTCCTGATCATAAAGTCTAAATGGGTGCACAGTTTGGCAGTCGCTGTCCTTCATTGTATCTGTGGAGAAATTCCTTCCATCTCCATTGAACTGAGGTCAAAGGTCGTAGCTCTGAAGTGCTCTGACAGGCATCAATGATCAGAGGCCAATTCTTCCAAACTGCGTTAATAAAGGCTGAAAAAAAAGGGGAGAATGACACAATGATGTTGTCTCAGTTTCAGGTAAACAGCCAGCAAACTATAGAGAAACTCAATATCACAATAAAGTTCATACTTTTGTTGAGTTGAGTAATGCAATGAACTTTCCAATGAACAGTGGTTACATATCCAAACCAGTGAAACGTAAACAGCAATCTGATGACTTAAGGAAACTTAAGAAGGTGAAGTTCACATGCCAAATTCTTAACTTTTACAGAGGAGCAACAGATGTTGACTGAAAACACTTATGCTGCTATAGGCTCAGATTGCCAGGGAGGCTCCCATGATGCACCGGGCACCTCTCCCTCTTTCTCTGCTTCCTCTACCCTTATTTCAAAGCCAAAGTCAAAGTCTGCATTATTGTCAATTCTGCTGCATGTGCAGGATATACAGAAGATTGAAAGTACATTTCTCTAAAACCCTTGGTGCAAACAACAAAAATAAGCAAAATACAACAAAATAAGTACAACAAAATAAGCATAATGAATACAACTAAATTAAGACATGGCAATAAAACAAAGACATGGCAAAATCACAGAGAGTGCAAATGGATATGGTAACAGTGCAAAATGGAGTCAGCGTGTAGACTGTTTGAAGTGGTTTAAGTGGTTAAAGTGAATACACTTATGTCCTGTAAAGTGCATGTTACTGCCGGAGCCCCGGTCCTCCCTGTTCTCTCCAGTCTTGCAGGTTCCTCACTGATTCTGGTTGTGGTCCATCTGTCTGAGGTTCACTGGCCTGGTGGGGACATGATCTGTGTCTGTGTTGTGGAGAGAAGGTCGAGTGGCCCAGAGCTCCATATGAGGACATCTAGAGATGCACCTGGACTCATGGACTCATTTCCATTACCTGTGACACCTTCACACATGGACTAAATCCATGAACTCAGTATAGCTACAGTTTATTATCACCCATGTTTAATTCCATATATGATTGATGATGATGTTCTCTGTACATGTGGCATCTATTGCACGTCTGTCCGTCCCAGGGAGAGGGATCCCTCATCTGTGGCTCTTCCTCAGGTTTCTTCTTTTTTCCCACAGTAAAGGGGTTTTTTGAAAGTTTTTCCTGACTCAGTTTGAGGGTCTAAGGACAGAGGGTGTCACAACTGTACAGACTGTAAAGCCCTCCGAGGCAAACAATGTTTGTGATTTTGGGCTTTTAAATAAATACAATTTGAAATTTGAAATAAAAAACAGCATGAGATGTGCAAGGCCTAGGATAAAAGGGCTATGTCCAAAACATCATTGGCACCCATCTACTGATATCGATGAAGTGAAGTGTCTGCAAAGAGATCAAACAGATACTTCTGTATACTCAGTATAGCTACAGCTTATTACGACTCATGTATAATTCCATAATATGATTGATGATGTTCTCTGTACATGTGGCATCTATTGCACGTCTGTCCGTCCCAGGGAGAGGGATCCCTCATCTGTGGCTCTTCCTCAGGTTTCTTCTTTTTCCCATAAAGGGTTTTTTGAAGTTTTTCCTGACTCTGGTTCGAGGGTCTAAGGACAGAGGGTGTCACAACTGTGCAGATTGTAAAGCCCTCCGAGGCAAACGAATGTTTGTGATTTTGGGCTCTTAAATAAATAAATTTGATTTGAAATTTGATTTGATAAGTACCTGTTAGCATACCACCATATTTTACATTAAACATGATACATATGTTGTTTTTTGTGTGATGCACAAGGGACTAGATATTACATTTAGTTATACAACACCAGACTGTAAAATGATAAATAAATGAATGGTACATAATAAGTCAATTTGGAGCTTGGAGCCATGGTTGAATGCTGAACAAAGAGAGCTCATTTTTCACTCACCTACAGCTGCTCCCTCCCTCATTTTGATTTGCACCTTAAAACTACAGTTGGTAGGCTTGAGAAGAGAGTGGACTTGGCTTAAAAACTTTTGGCTTTTCAGTTTTCTCATTGCTTACAGTGGAGGAACAGAAATAGAGTCAGACAGTGGTGATTAAATTTATATTATTATAATCAGCAATATATCCTACTATATTTTATTTACAGTATTCACTGTGTAATACTGATACTGATAATGATTTGCTGATACACATGGCACCATGTGCATGAACAATAATAAAATAAATTGTACCCAAAAATGAGCATGAGCATACAGACCTGTGACTTGCCTTTGGTGATATTCATATTGTTGTTGATGACTCCTTCTGCCATCTGCAGAGGGCACTGGCAAGTGGCCTGGCTGGCATTGGCGATCTCACTCTCTACAGAAAAAGGGTCCGATAGGTTTCCAAAAAGACTGCTCTGTCTCTGTGTTAGAGAAGACAGAATAGACATTGTGGACAAAAAAATACAAAAACATTAGTGTTGAGACTGTCAGTAATATAATTACATCCTTATTGCATTATATTTCTGCTCATCCTCTTGTTTTTTTTATTTATCCAGAATCCCTATTCTAAGCTGAAAAAAATATTCTACATAGCCAGAAAAAAAGATGACCTTGACTGGCGTGAAGTTGAAGCACATGCCTTTTTAAACCCCCTTCTTACCATGGTGTGTGCATCACTCCTTTATTCCCAATGACCAACCAGCACTGTAGTGCACAACGGTGCCACCAACTTCCTAATTTTGTTTTCATGATGTTTTGAAACAACAAAATACACAGAATTTTTAAAAATCAACAGCTGGGAGTTCTATTAGATGCTGAGAGAGGATTTTCTGATTTTCTCTCTTAGACTACTGAATAAATAAAGATAGGGAAGGTTGTCATTCCTCCACACTTCCTTCCCCTCTATCAGCCCTCCCATCCATTCATCTTTCCATCCTGTCCTGTTACCCTAAAGATTCCCTCTGCAGCTTCATCTGTAACTCTGTCAATCTCTTCTTCAGTCACAAGGTCTCCAGAGATGGCCCTATGGAGCTCTGGCACAGCCTCTTCCTCAGTATTCCTCAATCCTGCCTGATGGGCACAGAGAAATATAGAAGAAGACAAGAGACACAGGTCAATGGTGCATATATGCATATTTAGCTGTGTTTCCACCACCTTTAGTCCCAAGAACCATTTTCATGGAACTAAAGAGGTTTCTGGAGCCCATTGTTGTCTGTGTTTCCAACATGGGCCAAAGGCCCAGGAGGATTTGCCACATTAGTCCGCTCTTGCAATGGCCGTTTTCACAGGTCATTTTTGCACACAAAGACCTGACAACTGTTCCACTCCAGTCAAATATGTTTCATGGTTTAGAAACCTGTTGTTACACTCATGTAAAATGACTTTTTATGAATAAATACTGTCACAGCTGCATAACTGTTGTTTTAAAATATTTAACACATCACCTGTAACAGACACTATACAAACACACATTTGGTTCCATCTACAATTATTTATTGATCAAAAATACAAATGTGCAATACATACAGATATTTAAAAAAATGGTAGGGGGGGGAGGGGGGGAGTACTCTCCAGTACCAGCTCTGGGACCTGCCAAGAGACATGATGAGATCTCTTCATGTCTCTTGGCAGGTCCAGGAAGTCCCAACATCCATTTTCCTCTTTTTTAAGTTGAACAATAACACCAAAGCACACTGCAGTAAATAAATATGTTCCTAGCCAACAATGGCATATTGTGAGTTTTCTACTTTAACATGCATAGTAAGAAAAACTATTAAAACAAAACAGTACTAAGGCAAGTTAGAACATATTTTTATCTACGATCAATTTAGCCAACGCTTGCCTTACAAATGCCACAATTCTATCCCAGTTTCTTAGCGGTTATCATTAATGCTAGTGGTTAGCATTAACATATAACACTAGCTCATGTTAGGTTTTGGCTATGGTAACAACAGCAGGACATCATTTAGTCTTATAACATTTAACAAGCATGTTGGCAGTATGCAATTTACCTTGAGCCAACTGGTTCTCCTTCTACAACCCACCTGAGTACTGTGTTGGCTGAAATAAAATACTGGGAATATGCAACCAATGTTCTGTGCTGCAGGACCCACCCCCAAAGTTCCTGTTCCTTTGGAAAGTATTACCCCCCAGCAGGGCATTTTTGGGGGGTAAAATAATGATCTTGAAACTTCAATTAGACCCTGTTCCGCCATAGGCTCAGTTTCTGGGGAAATTTCCTATGGTGGAAACATGGCTTTTCAGACCATGGCTCATGTTGCAGGGCAATACTGAAATAGTGGAGTGGGATATGGAATTGATAAGTTCATCAATCCTGCTTCCTCTTATCCGGAACCAAATCATGGGGACAAAAGGTTGGGCAAGGTAGTCCAGATGTCCCTCTCCTGAGCAACATATTCCAGCTCCACAGGCAGGACCCTGAGCGTTCCCAAGTTAGATGAGATATATAAGCTCTCCAGGGTGGAGAGAGGCCTCCTACCTGTTGGACATGCCCGGAAGACCTCCAAAGCGAGGCGCCCAAGAGGTATCTTAACCAGATGTCTGAACCACCTCAACTTGCTCCTTACGATGCAAAGGAGCAGCAGCTCTACTTCGAGTTCCCTCTGGATGTCCCATCTCCTCATCCAATCTGTAAGGCTGAGCCCGGCCAGCCAATGGAAGAAACCCACTTCAGCCCCTTGTATCCGCGATCTCAGTCTTTCAGTCACTACCCAACGTAGATCAACCAGTAAATTGAAAGCTTTGCCTTCCAGCTCAGGTCTCTCTTTGCCACCACGCTTCACTAGAGCACCTGCATTACTGCAGATACTGCACTGATCTGCCTGTCAACCTCATGCTCCATTTTACCCTCACTCATGAACAAGATTCAGGAGTTCCTCAAAGTGCTCCTTCCACTGCCTGACAATTTCTCCACAAATTTCTGAAAGTCCTTCTCCATTGCTTCTCCAAACTCCTCCCATACCCATGTTTTTGCTTCAACGACCACAGAAGCTTTAGTCCTCCAGGCTCTCCGGTACCCATCTGCCGCTTATATATATATATATATATATATATATATATATATATATATAATGTAACATTTGTTCATAAAATTTGGATATAAAATCATGAAAAATATATACATAAACATGCCTAATGTTTTGACTTCCACAGTAAAACTGTACTTTATAAAAAAAAACTTAAAAACTACTTAAAAAAAACTCTTAAGTTAACCAAGATTCTTTATATGGGGAAATGTGCATAAAATTACAAGGCAGAATTCTGTAAGGTAATGTAAGTAGGCTATGTAAGATGAAAAATTGTAAAATGGCAATGGTGAAACAAAGTAAACCTACTTCTGTTCATACACTTAATATTTCTTTCGGTCTCACCTTTTTACACCTTGTAGTCTGCAATGATTTAAGGGATGGCATTTAACTTTGGAACAAAAGTTAACTGACATACCTGATGCACTTGTTTATCCAATCATGATTGTTTCCTAAGAAAGAATTTTTCATGCATAAACCTAACCAAACTGACTAAACTCACCTCACATAGAAAGGGTAAAAGATGTCTGTGACAAAATGGAATCTGACAGTAAAAAAGATATCAAATTGCAGGAGAGCTTGCAGGGATAGATAATCAATAAGGTTGACTGGGGAGAGTGTAAAGTACTTCGTTCTAGTTGAATGTATATATGCTGATTTTGTTTGTGTAATAGTAAGCATTGAGTATTGTGTATGTGTATAATGCATTGTGTGCAATGGATTTTCAGTATTTCAATTCTGTAATTACTAATTACATTCAAGTGTAAAAAGCAAATGTTACATTCTCTGAAATCCAAGACGCTGACTCCTCCATCCTTGAGGAGTAAGTCTGAAGTCCCTCCACCAGGGTGAATTATTATATGACATACTGATATAAATGTTATTCTTCTGTAAAAATGAAAAATGACCTATGTTTTAATATTTTTTCCCAAATAGTAGACACATTACATTAAAATATACATTTTTCAATCACAGGGCCATTACATCATCTAAATTCCCTGGCTAATACACTGTTCAACACTTCATTAGAGTTCACCACTGTTGCTGAGAGATGCCTGCAAACACACTGTGGTGAGTAGAACATGGGTAACCATGCTGGAATGTAAACGTGTGGTGAGAGTAAGCCAGAGCTACCAAATGTGCACCCTTGGCTATCTACTACACTATAAAGATAAATAATGGGATTTATCTGAACCATCACTGGAAACTGGAATTACTGTATATATATATCGCAATGTGTGGTTGAGTGTTTGTCTGTGTGGTTCAGTGACAGGACCACTGTCATCATGGTCATCTACATTTTTCAAGATTTTTTCTTTTTTGTTTGCATTTTCTTTGTGTCCTGAGTTGATGAATTTATCTTAGGTGACTTTTACTAATGAAGGGGTTTGTATGAAGTGTTAGATCAATGATCAACCAGTGAGGAGATGCAGAAAGACTGCACTGTAATGCACCATAGGGCGTACAGTTACAATGTACAGTTCTGCCTCAGGGCTGTTTCAATCATCTGTCAACAAATTACAGTACAGTACACAAGAGTAAATGTACAAATGTAAATCTTGTCTGGTCTCCCACATATAATAATGTGTAACATTGTGCCGTTGAAATTCATTAATGCCATATATGTTAGCTCAAGTGCAGCCTTGTGCATATTTACTGTTCACTGTCATCAATTCTTCGTTTATATCAAATACTTAGAGAGTACTGTTATACATATAAAGGACACTTTTATACTTACAGAGGACATTGTTATGCTTAGAGAGTATTCTTTTATACTTACAGTGGATATAAAAAGTCTACACAACCCTGTTCAAATGCCAGGTTTTTGTGATGTAAAAAAATGACACCAAGATAAATAATTTCACAACTTTTTCCACCTTTAATGTGACCCATAACCTGTACAATGCAATTGAAAAACAAACTGAAATCTTTTAGGGAGGTAAAGTAAAAATAAACAACTGAGAATAATGAGGTTGCACAAGTGTGCACACCCTCTTATAACTGGGGGTATGGCTGTGTTCGGATTTAACCAATTACATTCAAACTCATGTTAAATGGGAGTCAGCACACACCTGTCACCATTTAAAGTGCCTCTGATTAACCCCAAATAAAAATTCAGCTGTTCTAGTAGGCTTTTCTTCTCACATTTTTGTAGCCACATCTTCCAGCACAAGCCACGGTCTGCCAGAGAGCTTCCAAAGCATCAGAGGGATCTCATTGTTCAAAGATATCAATCAGGAGAAAGGGTACAAAAGAATTTCCAAGGAATTAAATATACCATGGAACACAGTTCATGAAGACAGTCATCATCAAGTGGAGAAAATATGGCACAACAGTGACATTACCAATAACAGGATGTCCATCCAAAATTGATGATAAAACGAGGAGAAAACTGGTCAGGGAGGCTGCCAAGAGGCCGACAGCAACATTGAAGGAGTTGCAGGGATTTCTGGCAAGTACTGGCTATGTAGTACATGTGGCAGCAATCTCCCGTCTTCTTCATATATGTCTGGGCTATGGGGAAGGGTGGCAAGATGGAAGCCTCATTTCTCGAAGAAAAACATCCAAGCCCAGCTTCATTTTGCAAAAAGACATTTGAAATCTCCCAAACGCATGTGGGAAAATTCGTTGTGGTCCGATGAAACCAAGTCCAGTCAAATTTATATATTTTAAGCCCAAAATCACAAACATCATTTGCCTCTGAGGGCTTTATAATCTGTGTACAGTTGTGACACCCTCTGTCCTTAGACCCTCGAACCGAATCAGGAAATGTAACTCAAAAAAAAACCCTTTATGGGAAAAAGAAACCTGAGGAAGAGCCACAGATGAGGGATCCCTCTCCCTGGGATGGACAGATGTGCAATAGATGCCACATGTACAGAGAACATCAATCATATTTTATACATCGGTCTAATAAATTCTAGATAAACTGAGTTCATGGGTTTAGTCCTTGTGTGAAGGTAACTTAAATATTTACACCTTTACCAACATGTTATCAGTGTTTTATCAATGTTCATCAGCACTGGTCAAACTCAATTCCACTCCAGAAATAACATCAATGCAAAATTGCTATTGTGGTTCATGTAGGTGCAGTGGTACTAAGTGTAAAAGGGATAGGTTAAGTGGTAAAGACCAGTCAGAGTGTGATAAATTCCTTTTGCCTGTCTCATACTTATCTGTATAGTCTGCATGGACCTCAAGTTACCTGAGGAAAACTCTCTCTGGTCAAAACATTGTCAAGTCCATACAGACTTAAAAAAAAAATAAGTGGAAATGAATAGTTGTTTTCTCCTGATGAAAGCTGACCTCCTATAGGTGGCATGACTTGATCCAGGAGTTTCATACTGGTGAACTTCCATATCTTCTTGATAATTCCCTTCTTGATAGTTCCCTCGTTGGCTTGTTCAAAATTACCTGCCAAATGGATGAAGCATAACAATGAGAAAGATGACATGATAACTAAATGGAAATTATAACAAAATCACTGAAATCCAAGACAATCAAAATAGACATAAGAATTGATCAAATCCCTAACTAATCAGTCCTCAGGAGTAGCATCACTAAATGTAGCAATGCTGTTTACATTACTATTTTTCTAGCAGCAGCCATGTAGCATAACTACTTTAAAGGAAGCTCAGTGGCAGTCCATATTTATGATAGTTTACAGTAATGTGAATTTAAAAACAATAGAACCATATGTGGTTCTCTACCAAAAGCTTGGTGTGCTTATTTAGATGCAAAGAGAAACGGATGACTTCATTGCATAATAAATAAATACAGAAAGTAATTTTCAGTTTGAAAATGAGAAACTGAAAAAAACAAAAAAACAAAAAACAAAAACAAGATACTTACTGAACTTACTGGCTATACTGGGATACTTACTGGGGTTACTGAAGTTACTACTGTGAGCAGTAGTAACTTAGAAGATCTGTAGCAGTTACTACCAGTCTGTGGTAGCGAGTGCCCTCCTGTATGCAGTAGTGTGCTGGGAGGGCAGCCTCAAGAAGAAGGACGCAGCAGCGCCTGGACAAACTGGTGAGGAAGGTTCTGTCGCTGGCACAGAGCTGGACAGCCTGACATCTGTAGCAGAGCGACGGACGCTGAACAGGCTCCTGTCCATCATAGACAATCCTAATCATCCACTGCACAGCGCCATCTCCAGGCAGAGGAGCAGCTTCAGTGACAGACTGTTGTCACTGTCCTGCTCCACGGACAGACTGAGGAGATCGTTCCTCCCCGACCCAATACGCCTCTTCAACACCTGTCTGGGAGAGCGATAACACAGAACAGAGCTCCGGAATCACTATACACTCACACCACGCACCGTGGACACATGCACTTTCACACACACCTATATGTGGACTCAAGTGTGTACAAACCGACTGTTGCACAACTGTATGTCACACACTGCCATTTTGCACAACTGCACCTTAGAACCAGAACTTTTTAATTTTATATTATTTTATATTGTATTTTTACCTCCTATTTTATTATAGTTTTTGCATTTTTACTGTAACTTGCATGCCCTTATGTTTCCACCTTTCAAGCTGCTGGAACTGTGAATTTCTCTTGGAGATTAATAAAGTATCTACCTACCTACTTACCGTTGGTTTTTAACTGGGTGCAGGGAATGAAGAACAACGATTGGCCCCCAGATCTGTGGGGTCGGGAGGTGAACTAAGCGATGAGCTGGTCAGAGATGTAACCTGGTGCCAGTCCAAGCAGTGCTTTAAAAACAAATAAGAGTGGTCAAGAAAGAGTCCAGACCACAATCCTATTGCTTTAAAAGACTCAAGACTGTAATTTCTGCTAAAAGGTACACTACTAAGTACTGACTTTGGAGGGGGTGAATACAATACAACACATACAATGTATACATATGTACTTTACATTTTATATTTCTAATTAATTGATTGGGATTTTTGGGGTGGGACGCAATTATTTCATTTTTGTCTGAGGAGGGTCTACAGTGTTAGAAAACCTCTGCAACTCAAGCCTTATGTTGAATGACTTCATGGGTTTGTTACGTTTAGTTAGGGGTCCCGCGTTTGGTGCCTCTCTCAATCTGAGGACCTATGACCCTTCTAAAATGTGAACCATATGTTTTGTCAAATCTTCACAAAAACTAACCTATTTATTGGCCTCGATTCCTCTCACAGGCAATCATGATGCTTGTTTTTATGCTGTACTTCTTTGTAATAAACCTCTCTTATATACAAGTAAGAGTGTCAGTGGAGTCTCCATCGCCTACACATCATCGCCATTTAACAACCAACACCACATACATGGTTTAAAAAAAACAAACAAAAAAAAACAAAAAAAACAAAAAAAAAATACATTGGGTATTTTCTCCACTTCCTTTAATGTAACAGTGAAGACAGACAAACATACTAACAGAACCCAAAATCTGGACTTTGATTGACCAAGGGTTTCATTCTATCCCATTTCATCAGCATTCCAAAAGAGCAGTGCTAAATTACTTATACAAGGTATTATGGCTTGTTTAAACCAGTATTTAACCCTTGTATGGCATTTGAAAAAAAATAAATAAAAAAAATAATGTATGTTGTGTGTGTTTTCTACCTGAAACTCAATGGCCTAGCTTATTGTCGGTGATAAACAAACAGAGACACATTATTTAACCCTCATGTTGTGTTCATTTCATGTTAAATGATTTTGTGTTCCCGGTCAAAAATGACCGTTCCATTAAGACTCATCATAAAAACCATAATACATATTTTAATCACCATTTGTTGTGTTAGATTTTTTTTTTTTTTTAAATCAACTTAAATTCTTGTGAACATTACAAGTTTTGAATTTCTATTAGTTATTCATGGCCTTTGAATTCGAGTTATAAAAAAACAATTTCTGGATTATTGACTTTAAAAGAAACAATCAGATGAAACATAGAATATTGACTACTTTGTGTCAAAGTTACCATTTTAGTTACCACCACATTTGTTTTGAAACCATTAAAAAAAAAAAGTCACATAAAGTAACACCTTTTGTGTTCCTGGTCAAAAGTGACCAGGGAAGATTGTGTACAAAGGAAATTATCCCAACACTACACTTGAAAATTTCACAATATTTCAAGATCAATATCTTACAACATTAAAGAACTCTTGTAATATGAGTACTATAAAATGGTTTAATACTTATAATCTACTAGAGAGTAGCTGTTTGTAAGAGATGCTTTTTCCCCGGGGTTTTCCCTCTCGCGTTGTTTTGCCTCTTGTGTTTCACATTTTGAGCAGTGTAAGCCTCGGTGTACAAGAGAATACCTTTTGAAAGTTATAGATAAAGCTCATATGAGCAACAGCAAGTTGTCGAGTGGTCTTTTTTCAAAGCCGAAGTTACCACAACTACTAACACTAACAATGACATTACAATGTATAGTGTATCAGATGTGTTTTTGGTCTGATAACAAAAAAAACTGATTGCATTTATGGCACGTTACCCTTGTTTTCACATCAGTTATTTCTTGCTCTGGATTATATTCTGTCATCTTCAGCTTCTGACACTTCCTCCTCTAATCCATCCTCTCTCTCTCTCTCTCTCTCTCCTCCTCACCAGTGTGGTGATCAAATATATAATCAAGAGCCTCACTTACGGTATATCGTCCTGCCATGGTGCTGCCACATTATGAACTGTGAGCAGGGCATCATTAAAAGCATTATATACCAAAGCTACAAGAAAAGTTCAGTATTATTGAAACTACGTTGCAGCTGTCTGTGAGAACTGCCAACAGGTGTTGCTCCTGTGGGAAAGAAACTCTACTGGGCAAAGGTTTGTGCAGTGGTTGCTTGGGAACCCAAAGAGTGTGTGTGTGTGTGTGTGTGTGTGTGTGTGTGTGTGTGTGTGTGTGTGTGTGTGTGTGTGTGTGTGTGTGCGCATGCATTCATCTGAACAAATGAGGATGTACTTGAGCTCACTTTTATACACTAATTATCGTCTTCCCCATTCATTTCTAATGACTGGTCATTTTTGACCGGGAACACCAAGAGTGTACAAAAGTTGAATAAAACACACAAAATTGTATTTAAAATCAATACAATTTATTTTGTGTGTTGAAATCCTCTTTGTGGACAAAGTCATGGAATCTAAGGTCAGTCTGATCAAATTAAGTACATTTTCAGAGATAAAACTTTTAAAATGGGTCAAATTTGTATAATTTCCTTTCCTTTTTGTATAATTATTTTGTTCTGTTAATGGTATTTTGATTGTTTTTGGTTTGTTTTGTTATATTTAGTAGGTCATCTTGTTTCATTGTTGTATTGTTGGTTTGTGGCTTGATTTTTAACACTTATTTTGTGTGCAGGTGCTGTGGGCCTGAGGCAGCATCCCCTTCCCTGGTGGTCATCTTCACGAGTGCTTCATTTGGTGTACAGTGCACAGGTGGTTTGGTTTGAGTTTTCCTCCCTTTTTGTTTAATGCTGCTGTGGTCAGCCCCAGCCCTATACTCTCTCATCTGATCTTGCCCAAATGCTAATTTTATATAGACACTTTTGACCCTGTTTGTTTTTGATCATTTTTCTATTAAATAAAATTGTTTTTTGTAAACTGAAAACCGTCTCTGCCCCGTGAAATTCCCCTGGGTGGCGTTGTCGCAACCTTTCTTAGATACCTTTAACTACATGCCACTTGCCGTCTCGCCACATTTGCAAAAAACTACCAGGAGCAGTGTCGGTCACTATTCATGCACACGCCACAGGTGTGCTAGTCAAAGGGGTGCACCCTCAGTCAGGATCCTTTGTGTCAGCTTCAGAAGCTTTTGTTTACACAACTGCGGAGAGACCACCAGAGAAAAAAAACTGCCCATCTCTTTTCTGACAACCACTGCTTATACTTCAGAGGGAAGAAAACAGAAGACCAGTGAAGTAAAGGAGCTAAAAGAAAAAGTATTTGACTGAGCCTGAGATAAAACAATGGGAATACCAGAGCCTTTGAGAGGTGGAGAGAGCTGATAGAGTTAGACACATTTCTGCTGGACTAGTTACCACTGCTTGATGATGTTGTCAATGATTACAGTAACAGTCCACAATGAATCTCATGTTACTGTGATGTGGAAACTGTGCTAACATTAGCTTGTTTACAATGGTAAAGTGTTAAGAGCTGAAGAGCTTTATTTTATGTGAAAGTAGTTAAAAATCACTATTAAGATTATAAGATGATAACTGCCAGCTGACATGTTAGGATAACATTTCTTTGGTTATTATCTAAAATTTGTCTGAAGTTACTTTTATATGTTACCAAACCAGCAGTCAGCGATGAAAACATACCCAGTATTCAGAAAGCAAAGACTGTGTGTCTGAATAATAGGCGAGTCACTTATGTGGGATACAGACAAGTTATTATTTAAAGTGTTTATTTTTCATATACACTGTTGCCCATAAAGTTGGAATCAAAATATTTTTACCTCTTCTCATGAAATGATTGTGACAATGTGATTTATTCTTGAAAGAACTTGTAATGTTTAGTTTTCATATTCTTGTCCAGTCCATTTCAGATACTACAAACTCAGGTATGTCCCAGATCTTCAAAGGGCAATAACAGGTGTCCTCTGGACATGGTTCACATCAACTAACAACCGTGAGGGCCACATCAACATGGAGTGCTTTCTTATGCCAGCTCCAACTAACCAACTAATAAGAATCAAGAATTGTCTCTTCAGCACTAATCAAAGTTTGTTGCCCAAAAATTATTGATACCTATTTACTATTTTAAATCTACAATAACTTACTTTTTTATTCCTAAGCAACATAAAGCTTGACAATATTTATGAAATTGTATTTATTTCTTTATAAGCCTCTGAGGAATTACTTTTAAGACATTGCATGCCTGGTGTTGACCTTGTGATTTGAATTGAAATAGCAAACTTATTTTTTACATTGGTTCAAAAAGTATTTCATTAATACAGTGTACTATAGCAAAGTTACATTTATGCAATTAGAATCTATTCACTATAGAAAACACACTTATTGGATTATAGATAATTATGCTACATAAATATGTTAAATACACATTTTTTGCAATAATGCACAGCACTCAAGCACAGTTGTCCTTAGAGTCTCAGTGTCCTCTGTCTGATACCTCAGCCTCCTCTGACCCTCTCCACGGCTTCATCATACACCCTCCACAACAACATCCAACCACACACACACAAACACTTACGTGGCCTCAGGATCATATTCTGCCCAGATTTTCTTGAACTCATTCAAGTGCTGGGGGCCAAGAATGGACCAATCACGTGTCAAATAGTCAAAGTTATCCATGATGACAGCCACAAAAAGGTTGATGATCTGTGAAAGATAGAGGCAATATATGCTTACTGTATTTTTTGTGTAAGGGTGATTGTGGTGATTAACCCAAGTTAAGGATGTACTACATGCCATGACTGTCCTGTTTTAATTATTTACGATTAATAGCTCCTAGCTCTTTCTAATTTTCATAAAACATCTTTTTCATTAAAATTTTGAAGATCATTATCCTAAGATTATTAAATGTCTTTTTACTCATCCATTGAGGTGGTACATGGTAAGCATTTGCCATCATCACAACACAAAAGATGCAACATCAAAAACTCTGTTACTGTTAATACTCATATACTTAGTTGCACTCTTACCACCGTGATGTTGTCACAATAGTGCAATACGTTTTCCAGCTTTTGAGTTTTTCAGGTGCACAGGAATCATAGATTATAGTTATTAGATAAAGTAACAGATTAGCCAGAATAAATTAACCTTCTGAAGTTTTAAATTAGGGCTTCCATCTTGCCACCCTTCCCATAGCCCAGACATATGAAAAAGACGGAAGATTGTTGTCACATGTACTACACAGCCAGTACTTGCCAGAAATCCCTGCAACTCCTTCAATGTTGCTGTCGGCCTCTTGGCAGCCTCCCTGACCAGTTTTCTCCTCGTTTTATCATCAATTTTGGACGGACGTCCTGTTCTTGGTAATGTCACTGTTGTGCCATATTTTCTCCACTTGATGATGACTGTCTTCACTGAACTGTGTTCCATGGTATATTTAATTCCTTGGAAATTCTTTTGTACCCTTTCTCCTGACTGATATCTTTGAACAATGAGATCTCCTCTGATGCTTTGGAAGCTCTCTGCAGGACCATGGCTTGTGCTGGAAGATGTGGCTACAAAAAATGTGAAGAAAAGCCTACTAGAACAGGCTGAACTTTATTTGGGGTTAATCAGAGGCACTTTAAATGGTGACAGGTGTGTGCTGACTCCCATTTAACATGAGTTTGAATGTAATTGGTTAAATCCGAACACAGCCATACCCCCAGTTATAAGAGGGTGTGCACACTTGTGCAACCTCATTATCTCAGTTGTTTATTTTTACTTTACCTCCCTAAAAGATTTCAGTTTGTTTTTCAAATGCATTGTACAGGTTATGGGTCACATTAAAGAAAAAAGTTGGAAAAAGTTGTGAAATTATTTATCTTGGTGTCATTTTTTTACATCACAAAAACCTGGCATTTGAACAGGGGTGTGTAGACTTTTTATATCCACTGTATGTGGACAATCCATTTCCATCTGAGCTATTCAGGATGTACTTTGACCCTGCTGTGTGCCAACACAAATAAAGATGCAGCAGAAAATATTGCTGCAGGCAAAAAATTCAAGTGGACTGAGCTCATGGAGGCTATTTAGTTAGTCTGGACATAAGGCCATATATATGATTAAAATTTGGGATGTTAGGGTTGTGTTGATGTAGTGTTTTGTTGATAGCAAATTAAAATGCTCCAAAAAAATGGCAGTACAGCATGTAAAAATGTAGAAGATATGCACTGGCAGACTTGTTCTATGGTAGGTCATGAAGGTTCAAATTAACAAACATGGACAAAAAATAAATCAAAATACTTGATGGGTATTTTGGGATGAGTGGAAGAGGTACACTGCAAAAAAAAAAGAGTTTGCTGCACACAACTCTTTTTGCTCATATCAGGTAAGGCCCAACCTCTTGGGGCAATCACCAGTCCCATTGTCTCATGAACAATGTCAGACCATGTAATTCTCTCTGGCTTCTCCTCTTAATGTGCCTTATGCATGTCTGTGTAAGGCTTTTGTCTATTCACAGCAGATATGCTCTTTGAATGGAATGTGGTATAACAGAGTGAGTACGGTTTTATCGATTTTTGGTAGCCTGAACAGAAGAAGACGAACCACCAACCTGAATAACAGCAGCACAGCCTGGGGGAATGTCTGGAAGTTGTTGTTCCTGTTGATGTATGTACCATCAACCAAAGCAATTTTACCAAATATCTGCAGAAAAAAGAAGGTTATGTCAGGTATAATACCCATGTTGGGTGACCCACTTTGGGCCAGATGGTTCTTAGCCCCTACAGATGTAACCTTCAGGACACTTTTGGAATAAACTAAATAAAGTATAAACTTAGTTAACATTGATTAAAAATCTGTTGTTAATTTGTGTGTAAAATTAATTTTCATCTCACTTTTCTGAAAATTTTCAGTTGCCATGGTTTAATTATCAATAATGGTCAGTCTGCGTATGTGTAAGTACCTGCATTCCAACCACAGCATATATAAAGAACAGCATGAGAATTAGCAGGGCCACATAGGGAAGGGCCTGCAGCAAAATGACCAATGATACTGTCAGGCAGACACATTATTTATATACCACAGGGTGAATTACTTTGAGTGATGACACTGACTTGAAGGGATTTAATGAAGGTCCACAGCAGATTCCGGATACCCTCAGAGCGATTCGATAGTTTGACCAGGCGCATGACAAGGAACAGTCTGAAGAATGTGACCGACACACTCATGTTCTTAGAAGACTTTTCAGAGAGAGAGGGCAGATTGGACATTACATGATGCCAACTGCCATAAAACTCATTTTCAAGATGAGGTAAAGCAACTCACCACAATTGCTTGCATGGGATCCACTGCCTGCAAAAAGAATAGTTTTTTCTACTGCTGTCCAGTGACCACTGATTTTAACAAACACAATCAAAAAAAGCCAATGATCAACATTCCTTTTCTCACATATACATATATATATATATATATATATATATATATATATATATATATATATATATATATACACACACACACACACACATATATTTATTCATCACCAAGACTAAGAATCATGAAGCTTTTAAAGATACGGAATAACACAGCAAAATACCAGGTCTTAGCAGATTCAACAAACAGATAATCGAACAGGGCCCCATTTCACGATCAAGCTTAGAAGTTGAGTGTTTTCAGTCATCATTACTGTATTGTCCTGCTCTATTGCAGGGGATGAAAGGGACACCTGAAAGCTGTTACAGGTGTCAGGCAGTTAGCATGGTGTCAAGGACAGTGGTGGGATTTGTATGGGAGGAGAAAGAAGAAATAAATTCATCCAGCCACACTATCTTTACTTCTGTGTCATTCTCTCCCTTGCTCCAGTGAGAGATACAGAGAGAGACAGAGAGAGAGAGATAGAGTTTAAAGATGTAACAAAAAAAATGCTTTATGAATTGAATGTATAAGATGGGAATAAATTAATCAATATGTTAATTTTTAATTTATCCTTTCCATGGTGCTTTATTTATGCCACACATAACTTTTAAAAACAATAATTATTATTTAGTAATTATATTTAATAATAATTCAAATGTAGAAAAAAAAATTGTCATTGGGAGGGCCAGTGTTTACATCAGAGCCTACTCGTTACAATATTGATTGAGACAAGCCCCTGCCAGGTTCGTAAAATGGATTTTAATCAGCGTATTTGTTCTCTTGGGAAAGGGGGCCCTGTCTTTCAAACAAAAACTTTGTGCAGAAAAGTTTCATGCATTTGGCTAATGTCATGCAAAATTACAGCAAGTGAATAGTTACAGCGCAGCCATGGAGACAGTAAAGTCCTCCAGAGGAGGCCAGTGCTGCCTATGGAAGGGAAACAAAATTCAAGACGTGACATCAGAGAGGAAAGAGAGCTGTAAAGGCATGGCAAATGTAAGTCACAATGAAAGATGAAGACATGAAAACAGAAAGCAGAGAAGAAAACATTTAATGTCACCATTACTAAAACAAAAGATGAACACATATGCACCATTTATTTCATATACTGAATACACAAGCAGGCCCGTTTCCCTCTGTAACTGCATTTTTGCTTTCTCTACTTGGATACTAATCATAAAGAACTCTGTTCATAAAACTGACAAGATTTATTTACATAAATACCAACACACAAACGAACAGTTTTATATAAATATTGCTTAAAATGCAATATTTAATTTACTTAACTGAGCATGATATGGCTTCATAAATTGTATTTTATTATTGAACAAATGAAAAAATACTACAGCATCCAATTTACATATTAGGTCCATGTGAAAAAAATATAAAAAAATAATGGGCTGTCAAAATGCATACTTAATAATAATAAATAATAAATTATATTCTTTATCTTGCAGTTAAAAGACTGTTACTACCAGATATAAGAAATACCATAGATACTGGTATTTCAAAATTATCTCACAAATTGGTTTGAATTGGATTAAATTCTGATTTGAAAATGGCTACTCCAGAACAGATCCAAAGATGCCTGATCCTGAAGATTTTGGTAATCCAGTCCTACTTTCAATAGGGACACATGCTGCATTTGGGCAGTTCAAATTTTAGGACAGACTTCTGGATCAATTTGATGTCAAAATTCAATATTATCTGGATCCATATCAGAGGTGGATTTGACTTTGACTGACAAATAGCCTAGGCTTCACATGGCATTTAAATTTTAAATTGAAGTGTTTTAGTTTTAACAGAAACAACCAAGTAAAGAAATGTACAGCATTACAAAATTACTCTGAAAAAATACCTGGAAAAATGGTTTTAAATACAAGTCTAACAAATACCAACAACACATTTCTCTGAGTCTTATTTCACTTCAACATTGTAATCAAATCATCCAAGAAATGTTTTTGTTTGTGATCAAACTAGTTAACTAGCAGAGACAACAGGGCTCTGTCCCAGAACAAGTTTAGTCAAGAGTTTGTTGAGTTTGTTAACCCTGAGATGAGGGAATGCTTTTTTTTTCATTGCCAATGGGAATTTCCTTTATAACACAACAACTTTTTTGTAGAAACAACAACTTTTTTTGTAAGAAAAGTGTTCCTTATCCTTAAATGCCTCCTGCACAGTAGGGAGGAAAAGAAGAATTCCACATGTTAATATATTAATGTATTTTATTATGTTTTTGGTACCAAAAAAGTCCATATGAGTCCACATGTCTCTGACTATGTTTTATTCATAAACACGATGGGCGATATGACAACTCCTCAAAAATGAAGCCAAAACATTTCAATCACACCCTGGTGGCTCCCTGGAAGTCCCACCCCGTCATGTTAGCAGATGAGACATGGGCTAAAAAAAGCCACTAGTGCAAGATGGCAACACTGGTATCTGGGATATTTTGTCTTCACTTTTGTACAATGGGAAGAAATCCATCCTTCTTTACCTGGCTGGAAGATAAATTTTCCCTCGGGCACAATGGGAATTTCCTTTATAACACAACAACTTTTTTGTAGAAACAACAACTTTTTTTGTAAGAAAAGTGTTCCTTATCCTTAAATGCCTCCTGCACAGTAGGAAGGAAAAGAAGAATTCCACATGTTAATATATTATTGTATTTTATTATGTTTTTGGTACCAAAAAAAGTCCATATGAGTCCACATGTCTCTGTCTATGTTTTATTCATAAACACGATGGGCGATATGACAACTCCTCAAAAATGAAGCCAAAACATTTCAATCACACCCTGGTGGCTCCCTGGAAGTCCCACCCCGTCATGTTAGCAGATGAGACATGGGCTAAAAAAAGCCACTAGTGCAAGATGGCAACACTGGTATCTGGGATATTTTGTCTTCACTTTTGTACAATGGGAAGAAATCCATCCTTCTTTACCTGGCTGGAAGATAAATTTTCCCTCGGGCACAATTAAGTTAAAGTGGAAGTTGAGATTGCATTAGAAATAACTTGAAATTGACAATATTTTAAATCATGTTCTTTTAATTATATTCTGCTAAGGGATCAGTAACTACTTTATATTTTGCACTAAATGATGTTTATCATATTTGTTTAATATCTTCTTCTTCTTCTTCTTCATCCGCTTGGTCCGGGACCGGGTCGCGGAGGCAGCAGTCTGAGCAGAGATGCCCAGACTTCCCTCACCCCAGACACTTCCTCCAGCTCCTTCCGGGGGGACCCCGAGGTGTTCCCAGGCCAGCCGAGAGACATAGTCTCTCCAGCGTGTCCTGGGTCTTCCCCGAGGCCTCCTCCCGGTGGGACATGCCTGGAACACCTCCCTAGGGAGGCGTCCAGGGGGCATCCGAAACAGATGCCCAAGCCACCTCAGCTGACTCCTCTCGATGCGAAGGAGCAGCGGCTCTACTCCGAGCTCCTCCCGAGTGACCGAGCTTCTCACCCTATCTCTAAGGGCCCAGCCACCCTGCGGAGGAAACTCATTTCGGCCGCTTGTATCCGCATGATCTTGTCCTTTCGGTCATTACCCAAAGTTCATGGCCATAGGTGAGGGTGGGAACGTAGATTGACCGGTAAATTCGAGAGCTTCGCCTTTCGACTCAGCTCCTTCTTCACCACGACGGTCCGGTACACCGACCGCATAACTGCGGACGCTGCACCAATCCGCCTGTCAATCTCACGCTCGATCTTTCCCTCACTCGTGAACAAGACCCCGAGATACTTGAACTCCTCCACTTGAGGCAGGACCTCTCCACCCACCTGGAGAGGGCATGCCACCCTTTTCCGGTCGAGAACCATGGCCTCAGATTTGGAGGTGCTGATTCTCATCCCAGCCACTTCACACTCGGCTGCAAACCGCTTCCAGTACATGCTGAAGGTCCTGGCCATCAGGACAACATCATCCGCAAAAAGCAGAGATGAAATCCTGTGGTTCCCAAACCGGACTCCCTCCGGCCAGCCCCTGGCTATGCCTAGAAATCCTGTCCATAAAGATTATGAACAGGACCGGTGACAAAGGGCAACCCTGCCGGAGTCCAACATGCACTGGGAACAGGTCTGACTTACTGCCGGCAATGCGAACCAAGCTCCTGCTCCGGTCGTACAGAGACCGAACAGCCCTTAGCAAAAGGCTCCCGGACCCCATACTCGCTGGAGCACCCCCACAGAATACCACGAGGGACACGGTCGAATGCCTTCTCCAGATCCACAAAGCACATGTGGACTGGTTGGGCAAACTCCCATAAACCCTCAAGCACCCTGTGGAGGGTATAGAGCTGGTCCAGTGTTCCACGACCAGGGACGAAAACCGCATTGTTCCTCCTGAATCCGAAGGTTCGACTATACGGCCGAATTCTCCTCTCCAGTACCCTGGCGTAGACCTTCCCGGGGAGGCTGAGAAGTGTGATCCCCCTGTAGTTGGAACACACTCTCCGGTCCCCCTTTTAAAAAGAGGGACCACCACCCCAGTTTGCCACTCAGAGGCAGAGGCACTGTCCCCAACCTCCATGCAATGTTGCAAGGCGTGTCAGCCAAGACAGCCCCACAACATCCAGAGACTTGAGGTACTCAGGGCGGATCTCATCCACCCCAGCGCCTTGCCACTGCGGAGGAGCTTTACGAACTACCTCAGTGACTTCGGCTTGGGTGATGGACGAGAGTCCACCTCAGAGACCCCAGCCTCCGCTTCCTCATTGGAAGGCAAGTCGGTGGGATTGAGGAGATCCTCAAGTATTTCTTCCACCGTCCGACAATGTCCCCAGTCGAGGTCAACAGCTCCCCACCTGCACTGTAAACAGTGTTGGCAGAGTACTGCTTCCCCCTTCTGAGGCGCTGGACGGTTTGCCAGAATCTCTTCGAGGCCGACCGATAGTCCTCCTCCATGGCCTCACCGAACTCCTCCCAGACCCGAGTTTTTGCCTCCAGGACCGTCCCTGGGCTGCGGCTTGCTTTGGCCTGCTGGTACCTGTCAACTGCGTCAGGAGTCCTCACAGGCCAACATGGTCCGATAGGACTCCTTCTTCAGCCTGACGGCATCCCTTACTTCCGGTGTCCACCACTGGGTTCAGGGGGTTGCCGCCACGACAGGCACCAGAGACCTTGCGTCCACAACTTCGAACCGCCGCGTCGACAATGGAGGCAGAGAACATGGTCCACTCGGACTCAATGTCCCCAGCCTCCCTCGGAATCTGTGAGAAGCTCTTCCGGAGGTGGGAGTTGAAGACCTCCCTGACAGAGGGCTCGGCCAGATCGTTCCCAACACAGACCCTCACAATACGTTTGGGTCTGCCAGGTCTGTCCAACTTCCTCCTCTGCCAGCGGATCCAACTCACCACCAGGTGGTGATCGGTTGACAACTCAGCCCCTCTCTTTACCCGAGTGTCCAAGACATACGGCCGGAGATCAGATGAAACGACAACAAAGTCGATCATCGACCTCCGGCCTAGGGTGTCCTGGTGCCACGTGCACTGATGGACACCCTTATGCTCGAACATGGTGTTCGTTATGGACAAACCGTGACTAGCACAGAAGTCCAATAACAGAACACCGCTCGGGTTCAGATCGGGAGGCCGTTCCTCCCAATCACGCCCTCCAGGTATCACTGTTGTTGCCCACGTGAGCGTTGAAGTCCCCCAGTAGAACAATGGAGTCCCCAGTCGGGAGCACTATCAAGTACCCCTCCCAGGGACTCCAAGAAGGCCGGGTACTCTGTACTGCTGTTCGGCCCGTGAGGCACAAACAACAGCAAGAGACCTATCCCCAACCCAAGGCGCGAGGAAGCGACCCTCTCGTTCACGGAGTGAACTCCAACACATGGCGGCTGAGCTGGGGAGCTATAAGCAAGCCCACACCAGCTCGCCGCCGCTCACCCTGGGCAACTCCAGAGTAGTGGAGGGTCCAGCCCCTCTCAAGGAGCTGAGCCTGGGTGAGCCCGACTATGCCAGAGCCCGCCTATGGTACCTCTCAACCTCCCTTGCCTCCATGAGCTCAGGCTCCTTCCCCCCCAGCGAGGTGACATTCCATGTCCCTATTGCCAGAGTTTTGGTCCAGGGATTGGGTGTCGAGGCCCCCCGCCACGACTGCTACCCAAACCACATTGCACCGGCCCCTCATGGACCTTCCTGCGGGTGGTGAGCCTACTGGAAGGCGGGCCCACGTCGCCATTTCGGGCTGAGCCTGGCCGGGTCCCGTGGGCAAAGACCCGGCCACCAGGCGCTCGCCTCGAGCCCCAACCCCAGGCCTGGCTCCAGGGTGGGGCCCCGGTAACGCCAATCCGGGCGACGTAACGGTCCTTGATGTTCTTCTGTTTCATGATGGGCTTGTGAACCGCTCTTAGTCTGGCC
Organism: Scortum barcoo; assembly: GCA_023238725.1. NCBI lineage: Eukaryota > Metazoa > Chordata > Actinopteri > Centrarchiformes > Terapontidae > Scortum > Scortum barcoo. The sequence continues at coordinate 25,985,194 of CM041547.1, read as the reverse complement.
CGTCACCTAGGACCTGTTTGCCATGGGAGACCCTACCAGGGGCGTAATGCCCCCGACAACATAGCTCCTAGGATCATTCGGGCACACAAACCCCTCCACTACAGTAAGGTGGCGGTTCAGGGAGGGGATTTGTTTAATATGCCAAACATAATTCAAACTAAAGTGAGATATAATGATGAGCCAATAGGCCTGAGAGAAATATGCCACCGGACTGTATGTTTTCATGTTTTTGTTTTCAGCTGCTTCCAAGTGTGCTTTCAGCCCATTGGATGGCACCTATATGACAATAAAATTTTAATCAATAACTTTCCACCTCGTTTTCAGCTGTAAGATTAAAAGAAAATGTGCTCAAATGTTAAATGAATTGACCTCTGCATTCAAACCTAAGCATGACTGGGACAGCAAGTCTCTCTCCTTTGCCGTTGGGTTGATATTTTCTAAAAATGTTCTCATACTCTTCCTCAACTTGTATTAGAATTTCTAACTCCTGTGAGGTTACGTAGAAGGACCTTATTGTCTCACGTGTTGCCAGATGCCAGAGTGGTTGTTTAGTGTTTGTAGAAAAATGCTAATGTAACCCTGGCTAAAATACATTAGACATCAGGATGTAAGTAGTAGTTTTCAGGATGTAAAAGTTAGTTTTCTAAATGGCAAGCAAAGCAAGCGTTCCATCACAACTTGATTTGATTTATTAGTGCAGAGGATGAAGATGATCTTGAGCATTTGGTTGAGAACACTGAAGATTTATTGGAAGTCATAAAGGAAAAGTTTAGCCACCTTTTACTAAAGCTGGAGAGCACATTGAATGTGCTAAACAGGAGTATCGACGAACTTGTGGGTGAGCTTCAGTTCATACCCTGCTCTCCATCTGGTCCAATTTTAAAACACACTGAGTCCAAATGACCTTCTTGAGAGCATTTTCCCAATGGAACTGGTACTGTCATTTGATATCTTGATCAAGAAGAAATACTTTTCTCTCATGGAACTTAATGACGCCATTCTTCAGTTCCCATACAAGTGGAGCAATAAAACAAAATGCCCTCGTAATGTGGAGGCAGTGCACACGAAAACTGGTGTTTGTTGCGTGTGCTGCCTCTGATAATAGGTTAGGATAAGTACCTGAACATGAATCACCTGATGACTTTGACACTGTGGATCTTGCGATATCCCCAGTATATACAGAGGAAAGCATTTGCTACCTTGACAGTTTGATTTCTGAGCAATTTCTTGAAGCTTTTCCACAACAAAAGCTTATTCCTTTAGCACCACCTTGAGCATTATCCTCGGCTCATTCAGGACTTTGGCCCTGTGGCTGCCCTGTGGACAATGAGATCTGAAGCTAAACACAGCTTTTTTAGGAGTACTGTCAGACAGATGGGATGTTTTAAGAATATCTTGCTGTTCCTTGCAAGCAAGCATTAGCTCATGATTGCACACCATCTGCATGAATCAAATGCCGTCACACCATCGCTATCTGTGACAAAGTCAACAGAGGTCTCTGTAGATGTTCTTAAAGATGATAATAATCACACAGGCTGACACACACAGGTTTAACTGGCTATTAGGGGTAAGTGTCCACCTGTTTGACTTGTTTAATTGTAATCAGTATCTGTGTGTAAAGTGTATAAATATTCAGTGAGTTTCTTAGCTCTGGAGAGAGCCCTGCACATTTCAT